>VWZE01020006.1:30643-42250 GCA_013396675.1 Eubucco bourcierii
AAGGGAAGGGAAGGGAAGGGAAGGGAAGGGAAGGGAAGGGAACCACATCTCTGTGTGTATATGTATGCAATATGCAGAATGAAGAAGCAGGAGCATATACATTCGCTGAAACTCTTACTTTGTCTGCCTTGGTGTGGTGGTTTGGGAGTTCCCTGCCCCCCACACACTGAAAAAATGACCCAGACTAGAACTCAGCCAGCTGGAAGTTAAGGAGTGAAGCTCTATTTACAGCTCAGCACAATGTACAAGCAGAGATATACACTATATACAGGAATAGTTACAGAAATATACAAGTTAAAGGTAATACAGAAACACAACTCCCCTCCCAGAAATCAGAGACCCCAGGAGGGGCTCCCAACCACCCTTCCACCTTCTCCCCACCCCTGTACCTTACCCCAAGGTTTGCCTTACACACAAGGTGAATTAGGAGGATTGGCCAGGGGGGTTAGAAGAAAAGTGGTTAGTGAAGATTAATCAGCAAAGAGGAGCCAGAGCCAGAAGCTGCTAGACTGCCCCAGATGCTGTTCTCCCAGAGAGAGACAAACTGCTAATGACTTCTCTATGTTTTGGTTTATTTTTCCCAAACAATCTCAGCAAGCCTATGAGTGAAGTAGACATCACCATTGTTTTCCTTTCACAGCCTATAGTGTAATTTTCTCTATTAAAATATTCCAATCAGCCTCAAACCAGCACACTTGGGATGAAGTACATGATGTATACATGGAAAAGATAATAAGGGCAAACACAACTGAATTCTTTCACACCCTTAAACAGGAAGTATGAAGCCCAAAACTTCGGAGGAAGACAAAGTTAGACTTTTCTCTGAGATGCTCCAGAGAAGGACAAGAGGCAGCAGTTAGACTCTTTGACTTACTAAGTTCCAGTTAGATGCAAGGAATAAAGGGTACACAGTGATGTTAGTGTACTACAGGAAGAAGATGCTGAGAGGTGATGTGGGACACACATTTTTCCAATCCAGGTCTCAGACAAGACTGTGAGCAGTCCTACCCAAATTTGAAACTGTTCCTACCCAGAGTAGAAGGCTGGAAGAGAGGTTTCCTCCAACCTGCACTTTTCTAAAGTTAAACTGCTTCTGTGACTACCTGCTAGAAGAGGAAACCACCAAAATTCTGCTCTGGATAGTTCTACAACTTTCACACTGATCTTCTCTGCTAGTATGGTGGATTTTTTCCCTTTCGATGGTAAGATTGTACTTTGAATTCTGTAACATTTACAGCTTAATTTAAGCAGATAGTAGCTTGAGGTTTTAGCTGTTATTTTTTAAATGTCATTGAGTCTGTGATCTACTGAGAGATCTTTTTCTACTGAGATACAGTCTCATTGATTTATCCATCTGGTACTCAATTCATGAACATCAATATAATGGAGAAATCCTGTCAAAAGGATTTTGTTTGTCTGCTTAGGCAGAATTCCAACTACTTTTGACATTCTTTAAATCTATAGGAGTGAGAGGATGAGAAGTATTTCTTAATAAAAGGTATTTGGCATCACTTTGATGTTTATATCTGCAATGTCACCCATGTAAGGAACATCAAAGAGTGGATATACCTAGAATGCATTTTTGGAACATGATCATAGAATCACAAAATGGTAAGGTTAGAAGGGAACTCAAGGATCATCTAGTCCCAATCCCCTGCCATAGGCAGGGACACCTCCCACTAGTACAGGTCACTCAAGGCCTCCTCCAACCTGGTCTTGAACAACTCCAGGGAGGGATTAGCCACAACCTCCCTGGGCAACCTGTGCCAGTGTCTCACCACCCTCACCGCAAACAACTTCCTCCTAACATCCAGTCTAAATCTCCCCTCTGACAGTTCAAACCCATTGCCCCTTGTCCTATCATTGCAAGACCTTGTCAATAGTGCCTCCCCAGCCTTCCTGTAGCTCTCTTCAGATACTGGAAGGCTACTCTAAGGTCTCCTGGAAGCCTTCTCTTCTCCAGGCTGCAGAGCCCCAACTCTCTCAGCCTGTCCTTATAGCAGAGCTGCTGCAGCCCTCTCAGCATCTTCGTGGCCTCCTCTGGACCCACTCCAACACTTCCATGTCCTTCCTGTGCTGGGGGCTCCAGAACTGCACACAGGACTCCAGATGGGGTCTGAGAAGAGCAGAGCAAAAGGGCACAATCCCCTCTCTTGCCCTGCTGCCCACACTGCTCTTGCTGCAGCCCAGCACACAGTTGCTGTCTGGGCTGCACTCACACTGCAGGTTCATGTTGAGCTTTTCATCACCCCAGACCCCCAGGTCCTTTACCTCAAAGCTTCACTAATTTTCAAGTGTTCTCTAATTTTCAAGCGGATTTAAGTATAAAAAATAGATCCCTTTCCATCACTATCACCTTTGAAGCTTAAAACTACACAGTATGGCTCCAGAGACAAAACACCAATGTTATGGTCTATCATTAGGCAGATTTGCAGATGTCCATACACACAATACAGCCTTGTTCAAAATGGTTCTAAAATGCAATCTGTTTATCAATTGAAAATATGAATCTGTTTTACATTTTTTAAGGTGAGAATGTGCTGGTTTAACTCTTTTATTTTTCTTTCCAAATAAATTTTCCATTTTTTTTAAGGTGAGAATGTGCTGGTTTAACTCTTGTTTTTCTTTCCAAATACATTCTGTCTGTAACAAATCAAGAAAACCTTGGTTTCTTGGGGTTTTCCTTAAAGAAGAATGTTTCAATGATATCTTGTTTTTCAAATAATACTGAAAATTGACACGAATTAATCATGATGAAACTGCTTATGCCTTTCATTTGCTGTCTTCTTACAAACTCATTTAGTATTGATGTAATAATATACTCTTAGTAAACAGCAAGTAATGCCTAACATTAAGCAAAATATTACATTCAAATCCATTTATGTTACATAAAATAATAATGTGGTACAGCATAAATCTTGTTCCTCAGCCATCAGTGAGAGGATCTTGTTCCTCAGCCATCAGCAGTGAGAGATGGCCTTGAAAACAGCAGAACCAATGTGGTGTCTCTGTGCAATGTGCAAATCTGGACACCAGCAAGTAAGGGTGCTCAGGTGTTCTTCCAAAAAAAAACTTTCTTGGGATGAAAAGTTGATTCATTCAAACTAAAACTTTACCCTGGAATGTTTCAGAAAACGTTTTCATTAAGTTCTTTGTCAGGTCTAGTATAGGACACCTTGTGAGAAATATAGGGGCCACATCCTGTGACTACAGAAATCCATCACACTCAGACTCAGAATGGTTTAGGATGGAAGGGACCTCAAAGATAGAATCATAGAATCATAGAATGGTGAGGTTGGAAGGGACCTCAAAGATCAACCAGTTCCAACCCCCTGCCATAGGCAGGGACACCTCCCACTAGCACAGGTCACTCAAGCCCTCCTCCAACCTGGCCTTGAACACCTCCAGGGAGGAAGCAGCCACAACCTCCCTGGGCAACCTGTGCCAGTGTCTCACCACCCTCACTGTAAAGAACTTCCTCCTAACATCCAGTCTAAATCTCCCCTCTGCCAGTTCAAACCCATTGCCCCTTGTCCTGGCATTGCAAGACCTTGTCAATAGTCCCTCTCCAGCCTTCCTGTAGCCCCCTTCAGATACTGTAAGGCTACTCTAAGGTCTCCTTGAAATCTCCTCTCCTGCAGGCTGCAGAGCCCAAACTCTCTCAGTCTGTCCTCATAAGATCATCTAGTTCCGCTCCCCTGACCATAGGCAGAGACACCTCCTGCTGGAATGAGTCACTCAAGGCCTCATCCAACCTGGCTTTGAGCACCTCCCTGGGAAACCTGTACCAGTGTCTCACCACCCTCACTGCAAACAATTTCCTAACATCTAGCTTAAATCTCCTATCTGCCAGTTTAAACCCTTGTCCTGTCATTGCAAGACCTTGTCAATAGTCCCTCCCCAGCCTTCCTGTAGCCCCCTTCAGACACTGGAAGGCTACTCTAAGGTCTCCTGGAAGCTTTCTCTTCTCTAGAGAAGGCTGCAGAGCCCCAACTCTCTCAGCCTGTCCTCACAGCAGAGCTGCTGCAGCCCTCTCAGCATCTTGGAGGCCTCCTCTGAACTGGCTCAGTTTCATGTCCTTCTTGTGTTGGGGTCTCCAGAACTACACACAGGACTGCAGGTGGGGTCTGAGGAGAGCAGAGTAAAGGCGCACAATCTCCTGTCCTGCCCTATTTAAGGAATACGAGGAAGGCAACTCTTACAAGACAAAGCTAGGATTTGAAAATGGAGATCCAAACTGCTTTGTGGATACCCCAAAATCTTTAGCTGCTGGGAGGACTCTCATATTTCTGCCCAGGCATACCTCAGGTGTGCCAAAGTTGCCTGGCACCCATGAAAAATGTGCATGAAAAATGAGATGGATGCAGTTAGAATGCCTTGGGCATTTTACATGTGCACAGTATTCACTGGGAAATTGACAGCTCCAGTTTCACTGGGACTTCTACATGTCCTAACTCCATGGGGTCACACACATAAGGGTGATGCATAGGGAAATCCAGGCCTATAATAGATCTAACTGTCAGCTATTCTAACTACCCAAGTGTTTTAAGATTGTCACAGCACTGGGTGTGGACAAGTGTCATTCATGGTCAATAAACACCAGGTTAGAAGCCTCTTAGATTCTAACCAGCTTGACTGGGTAGTAACATTGACTACTTGTGACCATTACCAGTAGGGTTTGGTTCTTGGAAGGTAGAATATTCTCTTTGAGACATTTGGTGGAGACTGTTTCATTTCCTTGTACATGATGATTGTGATTCAATCAAGGACCTTGTAGCTTTGAGTTTGCTGCTGCTGAAAGACATAGAAAAGGGTTGGGGTTTTTTCCTCCTAATCCTTGCAGTTATCCTGCTAGAGGGCAGGGATGGCATCCAGAGGGACCTGGACAGGCTGCGGAGGGGGACCCAAGCCAAACTCATGACATTCAACAAGGCCAAGTGTAAGGTCCTGCACCTGGGCAGGCACAATCCCAAGCACAAATACAGGCTGGGTGGGGAATGGCTGAGAGCAGCCCTGAGGAAAAGGACCTGGGGGTCTGGGGTGATAAAAAGCTCAACATGAACCTGCAGTGTGAGTGCAGCCCAGACAGTAACTGTGTGCTGGGCTGCAGCAAGAGCAGTGTGGGCAGCAGGGCAAAGGAGGGGATTGTGTCCCTTTGCTCTGCTCTCCTCAGACCCCACCTGGAGTCCTGTGTGCAGTTGTGGAGCCTCAGCACAGGAAGTACATGGAAGTGTTGGAGTGGGTCCAGAGGAGGCCACGAAGATGCTGAGAGGGCTGCAGCAGCTCTGCTATAAGGACAGGCTGAGAGAGTTGGGGCTCTGCAGCCTGGAGAAGAGAAGGCTTCCAGGAGACCTTATAGTAGCGTTACAGTATCTGAAGGGGACTAAAAGAAGGCTGGGGAGGGACTATTTACAAGGTCTTGCAATGCCAGGACAAGGGGCAATGGGTTTGAACTGGTAGAGGGAAGATTGAAATTGGATGTTAGGAAGAAGTTGTTTGCAGTGAGGGTGGTGAGACACTGGCACAGCTTGCCCAGGGAGGTTGTGGCTGCTCCCTCCCTGGAGGTGTTCAAGACCAGGTTGGATGAGGTCTTGAGTGAGCTGTACTAGTGAGAGGTGTCCCTGCCTATGGCAGGGGGTTGGAACTGGCTGAGCTTTGATGTCCCTTCCAACCTTACCATTCTAGGATTCTGTCGTTCTATGATTCTATATCCAGGAGACAATCTGGTGATAAAACCCACCCTTGACAATGAATACATGAGTCCAAATTAACAGATTGAGTCAAATTTTTCAGCCTAATGCTTAAAATATTAAAAGGGAAGAAAAATCACTGCCACCTTTATCTTTTTGTTTCATTAGGGACTATGAATAACTTGGGTTTCCAACAGGGAAAAAAATCTCAGGTTAAAAAAACTCTAGCTATTGCTAATGTCTCACTGCAAACATCTAGACTTCATCTGAAGGCAGGCTGCCCTATATAATTTTCAGAGGGGGGCATTTAAAGATTAATGTTCTGAATTTTCCATGTCTTTAGAGCACCAAGCATCTAGGTGTCATGTATACATTGCTCACAGGTTTATTTCTGGTGCAAGTATGTAAACAAGGATGTGACTAGTAGCAAGAACAAGGAAAATGTGTGTGAGGATCGTGCAGTTTTCGCTGTTCCTCTGCAGTACTCCTCAAGCACCTTTTGCTTCTGAGACTTTTAACAATTTGAGTACTGAGGGAGTCAAATTCAGCGTAGCTACAGCAAGAGAGGGGGAAAAAAAACCCATAGCCTTACCTCATGGAGGAGCAGCAGAATATTGTGCAGAAGCCATCCTCCTGACATCGACAGTGTTTGGCAGATGGTGCTGTCAGTTCAGGTCTGTGTTTATTCTGTCATGCATGTGGGAGCATATTTTAAAATGTACAACCTCATGTATTATCTATGGGCTAAAAGCATGCAACACAAGCGGGACTATATCACAGGAGTTAAACTTCTGTAAACAACTAGCAGCGGTTGTGTAAATGCTATTTTCTTGACATAAATAACAGAAACATATGGCCAGAGACAGGAAGTGGGTGATACCTGGATAGATTGATATCCTGCTAGACAAGTGGCTATATTTATGACAAGATTCTGCCTGACAGTGAAAGAAGAGGGGAGGAGAGCTAATGACTTTTTCATGAACTCTCTGACAACATACATTTGACCACTGAATAGCTTTGCTCAACAATCTGATTCACTGCATTGTTGTCAAATATGCTCAATGAAGATGAAGAAAATATTGGTGTCAGAAGTGGAAGGTAAAAACTCCTACTGAGTGTTTTCTTAGGGCAACTTCTTTTGAAGCAACATTGTCATTCTAATAGTTCAGTTTATTTTTAAGCACCCGTCCTTTACTGGAGAATTCAAGTCAAGAGCCAGGAGAGTCCTGCTACAGAAATCTTATTCCTCTTATAGGTCGAACTTTGAGAGGTTTAATACCACAGCACTTGTATTATAATCCTTCTTCCTTTTTTATTTCCTGATTAAAGAAAAAAAAAAAACAAGCTATAATAAGTTTAAATATTCTTATTTCCTGATTATTTCTTCCTTCTTATTTCCTGATTAAAGCAAAAAAAGAAAAAGCTATAATAAGTTTAAATATTCTTTTTACCTGATTATTTCTTCCTTCTTGTTTCCTGATTGAAGAAAAAAAAGAAAAACCTATGATAATTTTAAATATTCTTATTTTCTGATTATCTTTTTCCTTCTTACTTCCTGATTAAAGCAAAAAAAGAAAAAGCTATAATAAGTTTAAATATTCTTTTTTCCTGATTATTTCTTCCTTCTTATTTCCTGATTAAAGCAAAAAAAAAACAAAAAAAAAAAACCAAAAACTATAAGTTCAAATACTCTTTTTTCCTGATGGTTTCTTCCTTCTTATTTCCTGATTGAAGAAAAAAAGGAAAAACCTATGATAATTTTAAATATTCTTATTTCCTGATTATTTTTTCCTTCTTATTTCCTGAGTAAAGAAAACAAAACAAAAAAAACTAAGATAAGTTTGAATATTTTTATTTCCTGATTATTTCTTCCTCCTTATTTCCCGATTAAAGCAAAAAAAGGAAAAGCTATGATAAGTCTAAATATTCTTATTTCCTGATTATTTCTTCCTTCTTATTTCCTGATTAAAGAAAACAGTAAAAAGGCTACAATAAGTTTAAATATTCTTATTTCCTGATTGTTTCTTCCTTCTAATTTCCTGTGTAAAGCAAAAAAGAAAAAGCTATAAGTTCAAATATTTGAATTTGAACTTACAGTTTTTTGTTGTCCCTGCCTATGGCAGGGGGTTGGAACTAGATGATCCTTGAGGTCCCTTCCAATCTTACCATTCTATGATTCTATGATTTCCTGATTATTTCTTCCTTCATATTTCCTGATTAAAGAAAAAAAAAAAACCAACAAAACTAAGATAATTTTAAATATTCTTATTTCCTGATTATTTCTTCCTTCTTATTTCCTGATTAAAGACAACACTAAAAAAGCTACAATAAGTTTAAATATTCTTATTTCCTGATTATTTCTTTCTTCTTATTTCCTGATTAAAAAAGAAAAAAAAAAAAACAAAACTACAATAAGTTTAAATGCTTCAGCATACAAGTTGGAATCATAGAATTAGGTTGGAAGGGACATCAACATCATCCAGTTCCAACCCCCCATCATAGGCAGGGACACTTCCCACTAGAATAGGATGCTCAAGGCCTCCTTCAACCTGGCCTTGAACACCTCCAGGGAGGGAGCAGCCACAACTTCCCTGGGCAACCTGTGCCAGTGTCTCACCACCCTCACTGCAAACAACTTCCTCCTAACATCCAGTTTAAATCTCCCTTTTGCCAGTTTACCACTTTCTCATTTTAAAATGTAACTTATTGAGTATTACTATATCATAAGAAAACACAGTTTCACACACATTTTGATATTCTGCCTTTTACTACATGTGACTCCTCTGCAATACACCAGAAAAGGGAAATGTAATGTTTCTTAGAATCATAGAATCAGTCAGGATTGGAAAGGACCACAAGGATCAGCCAGTTCCAACCCCCCTGCCATGGGCAGGGACACCTCATGCTAGATCAGGCTGCCCACAGCCTCATCCAGCCTGGCCTTAAACACCTCCAGGGATGTGGTCTCAACCACCTCTTGGGAAACCCATTCCAGGCTATCACCACTCTCATACTGAACAACTTCTTCCCAACATCCAGTCTGAATCTCCCCACCTGCAGCTTTGCTCCATTCCCCCTAGTCCTGGCACTACCTGAGAGCCTAAAAAGTCCCTCCCCAGCTGTTTTGTAGTCCCTTTCAGATACTGGAAGGCCACAAGAAAGTCACTTGGGAGCCTCCTCTCCTCCAAACTGAATAGCCCCAACTCTTTCAGTCTGTCCTAATAGCAGGTGCTCCTGCCCTATGAGCACCCTCGTGGCCCTTCTCTGGACAGGATCCAGCATCTCCACATCCCTCTTGTCCCAGGGACTCCAGAACTGGATGCAGTACTCCAAGTGGGGTCTCACCAGAGTGGAGCAGAGGGGTAGGATCACTTCCCTTGTCCTGCTGCCCACACTGCTCTTGCTGCAGCCCAGGTTCTGGTTGCTCTCTGGGCTGCAAGTGCACACTGCTGGCTCATGTTGAGCTTCTCATCCACCAGCACCCCCAAGTCCCTCTCTTCAGGACTGCTCTCCAGCCAGGCACTGCCCAACCTGTATTGGTGCTTGGGATTGCCTCGACTCAGCTGCAGGACCTTGCACTTGGTCTTGTTGAACTTCATGATATTGGCTTGTGCTCACCTCTCCAGCCAGTCCAGGTCTCTCTAGATGGCATCCAGAGGGACCTGGACAGGCTGAAGAGGTCTGACCAAGCTATTCTGCTCTCATAACTATTCAGTTTGAAATAAACTCACAACACTTTCTGACAGCTTGATGAGATTTCTTCCACTTGGTTATAAATCTGGGCACAAGCAGATTTTTTCTGGCACATCTGTGTAAGTGCTCTTAACTGTAATTCTGCCCTCAGCAGTAAAGATTTAGCTGTCTTGCTTTCAGCATTGCTCTGTGTCTGCAGCCTACCATAAATTCCTGAATTGTATCCTTATTTGCTTGTGAATTATGCTCATGATGTACTAAGATATCCTCCTGATTATCCTTTCAGTTGTAATGGAGCTGCAAGGACATGATAGGATCAGAGCAAGTTGGAATTTTGTGACTAAAGCTGATGGATTATTCTCCAGTGAATGTAACTGCCTGGTAGACAGGTGTTTGTCTTTTTAGCCTCACATCTAGCTAAACTAAAAAATTACAAAAGAGAGCAAACATAAACAGAGAAGTCTCATTGTGCTGAGAAAGAATGAAGCTACCTTCAGGAGTAAACCTACTTTTGCACAGGGTTCAGGCAAAAACCTGCTCCAGAATTCATGCCACACTTGGAGAGCACCTGAAGGAAGCTGCTGAAACCCTACTGTCCTGTAGTCAAATCCTTTATGGTATGCTTTTTAAAAATGAATTAAAATGAGGCTCAGCATACCTGAGGTTCACAACACCCTTTTAATATGATTCAGAATATTGAAACCATCTGGAATAGTCAGTTGTCTTTTCCTGTGTTTCTGGGCCTGGGTCTGATGAGCTCCATCTCACAAGGGATCCCAGAGGAAAGCATTCCCCTTCTTTACAGTACACTGGTTGTTAGAATGCAGACCCACTATGTGGGAGGCCAGAGCTCAAATTCCTACTTTGCTTCAGCAGGCCTCAGTTCACATTTCCTACAGCTCTGTGAAGTGCCTCATCAACACCAAATACCATATTCCAGGGAGTCTGCACGTTTGTCATATCCTCCTTTTGCCTCTCTTCCCATGTGCTCGACATCATTAAACATCCACCAGTGCAGGAATTCGATATCCAATGGGTTAGGATCCCTACAAGAACTAACTTTTGTGTGTAGCCACATTGCAGTACATATTTACTTACTTATATAAAATGCAATTATCAGGTAAACACTTTGGCCAGCCCCCCTTCTTTATCTATGTTGGAACTCAATGTTCAACTGAAACAGGCAGTGGGGGAAAGTAAAGAGATAACTGAGTGGTAACACTAAGAGCTGAGACAAGCATCCTAGTTTTTTATGCACCATTTCCACGTGGCCAGGTCTTTGACCCAGTAAGACTTTTTTGTTCTGTACACCCTTAATGTGGCTTTTGAGGTGCAGAAGAAAAAGAAAATGCCCAGATTTTCTGGACAGCAAGTGAAAATGTGCTGTAAGAACAGGCCTCAAGCACAAGCCCTATGAAGAGAGGTTGAGGGAGCTGGGATTGTTTAGCCTGCGGAAGAGGAGGCTCAGGGGAGACCTTCTTGCTGTCTACAACTACCTGAAGGGTGGTTGTAGCCAGTAGGAGGTTGCTTTCTTCTCTCAGGCAAGCAGCACCAGAACAAGAGGACACAGTCTCAAGCTGTGCCAGGGGAAGTTTAGGCAGGAGGTGAGGAGAAAGTTCTTGCCTGAGAGAGTCATTGACTGCTGGAATGGGCTGCCCAGGGAGGTGGTGGAGTCAGCGTCCCTGGAGGTGTTCAAGGCAGGTTTGGATGTGGCACTTGGTGCCATGGTCTAGTCTTGAGGTCTGTGGTGATGGGTTGGACTTGATGAGCTTTGAGGTCTCTTCCAACCTTTGTGATTCTGTGATACTGTAACAGGGAGGCTTGCACAGCCTAGGCTCCCTCTTATGTCCATCCTTAAACTCTAGACCCCAAGATCTAGAAACTAGGATATGTTATTCCTTTATAATTTCCAGCACTGAGACATATTTGCTAAACACCTTCTAAGTTGTATCAAGCTACTAATAAAATAGTTATATTTTAGTAGCTATATTTATTATATATAGTTATATTAATAGCTAAATGTTATTAATAAAATAGCATTTAGAACTATAATTAGTACATAAGCACTTAGTCACCACCTGCTGATAGCTGATCGTGATTTCAACATCTGAGTTCAGGTCGATGACTGAAATGTGTGGTGTGAATCAAGAATATTTGCATACACATTAATAATTAATAATCATATTCCTGGCATCTCAAACAATCTGCATGTAAATGCAGAAGA
>VWZE01020006.1:61241-74169 GCA_013396675.1 Eubucco bourcierii
GGGGGGAAGGTCTCATTTTCTAACACTAGAAAAGTTCTCCCATTACAGATGCCCTTTAGGAAATGCAATAGAAAGTGTCTGTTATTAATCGGCCATCTAATGTCCTCCAAAGGTAGTAAAATTACACATACATTTATATTATTCCCCCCCCAGTTCAGCCCACACCTTATATGCTCAAAATGTAGCCTGTGTAAATGTGGGCAAATCAGAAGAAAAAAAAAAGTTATTCTTGGTGAAAGAAGTACTTTTATCTGGCATCAATGATTCTTGAAATTTGGCTGGTTACTGACACATGATAATTTTATTTGTTTTTTTTAACCTATGATTTTAAGCTCATATATTTGTAAAATACGACAACGCCTACACTATTTACTGTCAATATCAGTGCACTGTAAAACCTTGCCTTTTGTCATTCACTAAAGCAATTTCTATTCATTTAGTTGAGCTAAGTGCTTATTGTTAAAGACAAAAGGCTCAACAGTTTGACACCGAGCTCATTATGTATGTTTAAAACATTCTGCAATTCAAGGCCACACCATATGCAATAAAAAAAGAAAAAGAAAAAAAAAGAAAAAAAAAAAAAAAAAAAAAAAAGAAGGGGGTGGGTTCAGGGATTAAAATTCAGACCACACAGTTGTCTTCAATAACTTTCCATTTCAATCTGATTAAAACCTCAAAACAAAGCTATTTAGATGTATCGGCATAGATGGGTGTGTAAGTATGGGGGAAGACAAATCTTTTGTGCTCTTGGTATGCACACGCGAGCTTTTGGTTGTTTCGTTTTCCTTTAAGTCCCTCTGTGCCACGTAGCTTCAGTAAAAAGGTTTTCCTGTTCATAGGTGAATGTGATTATGTGGTGGGGGTTTTTTTTGTTTGTTTGTTTTTTGGTTTTGTTTTTGTTTTTTTGTGAAAGAATTTCTGGTGTTGAGACAGAAATAATGAAATAATCGTTGTAGCCTCTGTAGTTATTTACAAAGACAACACGTGGAGAGTGTGCACTGTTTGTATTCTGTGTGCAGGCAGATTCACACACCCTGAAACCCTGAAGTATAAATACAGTGGAAGCTACAGTCAGGTGAAAATTATGCTGTGCATTTCACATTAAGGTCACAGGCTGAAAAAGAGGCTTGAGTAATAAAAAAGATTTTTATGGTCACGTACATGCCTGCATAGGCTCCACTCCAATTCTTCTCTACACCCAGTACAACCAGACAGTGACTACGATTTCCTTCTCCAAGCACAATTTCTCCAGTGAAACTCTTGCCTTCAGGATTAGAATATAAGAAACAATTAGGCTGAGTTGTCTCTATGCCTTTGTGGACAGAGCAGCACTCCTGTGTGCCACAAAAGCCTTATAATAATATCCATGTTGTGACAGAAGCGATGCTCACAGGTATCAGAGGCCCAGCAAGGCTCTTTCACACTTGCCTGCCAAACACATTTGCCTGATTGTGGATCATCTGTGTCTTTTAGGCAACTTTAGCAAAGTGCAAGATCAAGTCTTAATCCAATCTTTAGGCTTTTGGGGATAGGGTGAGAAAGGCATTATGGAGCAAAACTTCATGTCAGGGAAGGTTGTGGCAATAGCTGTCCTTGAATTCTAAGCCACAGCAGTTTTCCAGGAAAATAGATGCAGTGCTCTGCACTCCCCTTCTGCAGCCAGAATTTGAGTACCCCTGTCCAAGCTATATTTTCTGTCTCTTCCCCAGCTCATCCTCTTTAAGTTTTACAGAACCAACTGGCATGGGGGGAAAAGCCACAGCACTGTGCATTACACACAGAACAACTTGTGACTAACTCTGAGCTAGTAGCATCTGGGTCCCTGTTGAATTTTTTGTTGATACCACCCAGCCCTTTGAAAGCCCCTCTCCAAATATTTTCAAATCCCTGCATTTTTACAGTGCTTTATTCCCTTCCAGTGCTGCTACAAGGATAGCTGTGTCTTTTCTCACCTACCCTACGAAGAAGCAGGATTGGGAAGTGATGTTAGCAATCAAGACCCAAGCCTGTATCTCTGATAAATTGTGAAGAAGGATGAGTTCAAGAAAGCATTCAGTATTTATTAATACTCTTTAAGCATTTTATTAATACTCTTAAAGTATTTTATTAATACTCTTAAAGTATTTTGTTTTCAGGATCAGAAGAAATCAAGTGATGTAAGATATCTAATACACATCTGCCCATTCCAAAAGGATTNTTCCATCTTTGATTTAAGAGAGGTTTGTGAGGGCTACAGTTTTAAAACCAGAGGGGAAAAATAGCTTCACTCAAGCAGAGTAAAGAAAACGGACCACCTTATCAGCAACAGAGTGATTTTGACTGTACTGACAATGACATGAGTAATCCATCATGTCATCGGCCCAGTGACGGATGTACCCTGCACCTCATCTCTGTATGTGTGCAGAGGGGACTATGTAGTGAGCCAGGAGGCAAGTAACACTTAACCCCTGCAAGCTTCATGTTCCTGCTGTGCTTCAGACAACCTCTGTCATGTATGAAAAGCCTAAAGAATGACAGTAAATCTATACAGACCGGCACAATCTACCATCATGACAACTACACACCACCATAGCCTTATAACACTATTAAACTGTATCATCACAGACATGTAAGACAAAGCCTGCATTGCATGTTTTACTGAGCCACTTAAAAGGCCTTTGGAAATGCAATGAATATACCTCTTGTTTTTAATTCAGCCAATAAAAGGAGAGAAATCATAAATACTAATTCCACCTATAAGGACGATGGATTATTTTTGGCCCAGCAGAAACAGCACTTTATCCCATAAATGGAATGAAAGAGAAGACAACATTCAAAGGGAATTAAATTTACCACATGTCTTAAAATTATTTTGAATTGACAGTAGTTTTCAACAAAAAAAAAAAAATAATTACTTGTTTCCCCATTAAAGGTGCGAGTTGCTCTCTCCAAATAGTTTAATCTGTGTTGTCACTTCTGTACCATGCCACAGAGGCACAACTCAGATGAGTTAAATTTACTACATGTCTTAAAATTATTTTGAATTGACAGTAGTTTTCACCAAAAAAAAAATTGTTTCCCCATTAAAGGTGTGAGCTGCTCTCTCCAAACAGTTTAATCTGTGTTGTCACTTCTGTACCGTGCCATGGAGGCACGACTCAGATGAGGAAAGAGGTTGCCAGATAGCTCCTTTAAAAACAGGTTCAATAACTACATTTCCTGAGTTTTCAAATCCCCTTTTCTCTTTCTGTTAGCATACAACAAGCTTCTCCTGGGTGGAAAAAAAAAAAAAAAGAAAAAAAAGAAAAAAAAAGGAAAATAGCTGTTTGAATAGTAATATCGTTAGTTCATGTATATGCAAAAAAAGATCTTTTCACACCTTGATGAAATTAACATAAATTTAAATACTAATGAATTGATAGAGACCAGTGAAGAATACCAAGGACCATATTCAAACTGAGTTATATCCCCATAAAACAGATCTATTTTCTAGAGACATGTGACATGAGTATTATATGCCTTTATTGCACAATCTGCATAATTCACAGTCCAAAACAATTTGCAGCTGGATAAAGAAAATTGACTCTTTACTAGTGGAACATCATATCTAAAGGATATTATTTCCTTTCTTGGCTGAAATTATCAGGTACTGTTGGAAGCCAAAAAAATCCACAGTCAGAAAATAGAAGGAAATGTGTGTTTGAAGCTATTCAGCGTTTCGGTACTGCAGAAAGCAAAGTGCAAATATATGTAGGGCAGTGGGGGAGTTCAATGCAAGATGAAGACACATTGCATCTTTCAGTAGTTCCAAGAAGTTGCCAGAAGGACAACAGACATCAGGAGAGGTTTGTCTACCCCATTCCCTCCTGGCCCCATACAATGTATGCATGAGGCAGCGCAACAGGAGCCAGTGCAAAACAAATATGCAGAGTGGCAGGTGTCAGTGTGCACAACTAAACAATTGCTATGCCAAATACTGTGGAATTTCCACACTGTTAGTGCACCTTAACTCATCTACTTATTGTGTGCATGGTTTACTCTAGCTCAGTTCTGTTGAGGTCAGCCACAACCTTCAAAGCCAAAGTTTGTCTATATTTGCCCTTCTTTCCTGACCGGATCAAATCACACTCCTTTGTTGCTGTTTGATTACTTTCTTCTTGAGACAAGCATTCCTTTATCTTCTTATTTTGTTAGGTCTTGAGAACACTGATGTCCTGATGGCAGGACGCTCCCCATCCACCAAAATCAGTTGACAGATTTCAGTAGGTATCAAGTTAATGCTATACTTACCTTTAGCTGAGGGGTCAAAAAGCTCTTGACTTTAATGCCTGTGGAAGTACAAGCTGGTACAGCATTACCTTCCTCCCTCAACGTTTAATTCGAGTTCTACAAGAATGTATTGAAGACATGACCTGAAAGGAATTGGTCCAAGAGCAAAGTAAGATCAGAAAGAGAAAGAAATCCTTCTACACTCCTACAAATGGCATGGCAGTGTATCAAATCAACGTTTATAATAATAGTCTTGAGCAATGCCATAAAATCCCATTCAAATAGCAACATGCTCAGTAGGAAAAGACTAGCCATTTAAAAATATGCTAGCTGCTGAATTACAGAGTTTTCCAAACCTTTACAATACTGTTACACATTTCTTTCTTCTGTTGGGAATCAAGATAAATAAAACTGAAGCATTTAACTTCAACAGGTAGTAGTTATCTATCAAACCACATTTGAAATAGAGCTCTAAGTTTGTCATCCATTGATCTCTCATCTGTTGGCCAAACAAGGTTTATTGTTTCTTTAGCCTCAGTAAAAACAGGGAAATGTACTATTCTTTCAAAAATATTTTCCTGTCTTCCTGTGCAGGCCAAGCTATGTCATCCTCAGAAGAAAATTTCCCAAATGTGTTTTTTGTTGGTTTGTTTGGTTGGTTTTTACCCATTGTCATTTTGCCATCCACAGCAGCACAAAGTCCATACGTAAAAAGTCTGTTATCAGTCCAACAGGTGAGGTTCTGTGAAATAGGTGTGAATTGTTATACCAAAGAACTTATCCTCCATAAATAAAAAACTACTACTTAATTCAGCAGCTTTTTTTTCCTCAGTGGTCAGGTTCCTTGTTCCCTGTGTCAGTGTCCAGCACAGGCCAGAGAATCAGAGGGCAATCAGGGCAGGCTCAGACCTGATAATCAGGCAATTTCATGGGGATGAAGAAGGCATAACCAAAAAACCATTCTGAGGAGGCTAACTGTAGTGAGCACAGTAGTGAGACAGATCTGCCTAGGCAAATATTTATTAATGCCAAGCAAAATATTCATATCATAGAATCACAGAATAGTTTAGGTTGAAAGGGACCTCAAAGCTCAGCCAGTTCCAACCCCCTGCCATAGGCAGGGACACTTCCCACTAGAAAAGGTCACTCAAGACCTCGTCCAACCTGGCCTTGAACACCTCCAGGGAGGGAGCAGCCACAACCTCCCTGGGCAACCTGTCCCAGTGTCTCACCACCCTCACTGCAAAGGACATCTTCCTAACATCCACTTTCAGTCTCCCTTCTGCCAGTTTAAACCCATCCTGTCCTTAAAAGTCCTTGTCAATGGTCCCTCCGCAGACATTCTGCAGATCCGGGAAGGCTACTAGAAGGTCTCTTGGAAGCCTTCTCTTCTGCAGGCTGCAGAGCCCCAACTCTCTCAGCCTGTCCTCAGAGTAGAGTTGCTGCAGCCCTCTGAGCATCTTCGTGGCCTCGTCTGAACTGTCTCCAACTGTTCCATGTCCTTCCTGTGCTGGTGGCTCCAGAACCCCCTCCCTTCCCCTGCTGGCCACACTGCTCTTGCTGCAGCCCATTCACACTGCAGCCTCATCTTGAGCTTTTCATCACCCCAGACCCCAGGGCCTTTTCCTCAGGGCTGCTCTCAGCCATTCACCACCCATGATGTGCATGCACACACTTTCGAGTTACTCTAGAATAGAATGAATCAATGCAATGTGTAATGTTTCAAGAGATGAGCAGTTAAAAGTCTTTGTTTCACATGAGAGAGCTCTGAAGTTGTCACAGTTACAACATACTCATTTCAACATCCCAAATAATTGACACCCACCTAAACATGAGCCAGCAGTGTGCCCAGGTGGCCAAGAAGGTCAATGGCATCCTGGCCTGCATCAGCAAGAGTGTGGCCAGCAGGAGCAGGGAGGTCATTCTTCCCCTGGACTCTGCACTGCTTAGGCCACATCTTGAGTCTTGTGTCCAGTTCTGGGCACCTCAATTTAAGAAGGACATTGAGGTGCTTGAGTGTGTCCAGAGAAGGGCAACGAGGTTGGGGAGAGGCCTCGAGCACAGCCCTATGGAGAGAGGCTGAGGGAGCTGGGATTGGTTAGCCTGCAGAAGAGGAGGCTCAGGGGAGACCTTCTTGCTGTCTACAACTACCTGAAGGGTGGTTGTAGGCAGGAGGAGGTTGCTTTCTTCTCTCAGGCAAGCAGCACCAGAACAAGAGGACGCAGTCTCAAGCTGTGCCAGGGGAAGTTTAGGCTGGAGGTGAGGAGAAAGTTCTTGCCTGAGAGAGTCATTGACTGCTGGAATGGGCTGCCCAGAGAGGTGGTGGAGTCAGCGTCCCTGGAGGTGTTCAAGGCGCGTTTGGACGTGGCACTTGGTGCCATGGTCTGGTCTTGAGGTCTGTGGTAATGGGTTGGACTTGATGAGCTTTGAGGTCTCTTCCATCTTTGGTGATACTGTGATACTCAATAACTATTCCTACTAGTAGTGGAGGCATCTTCGGACCAATATATGTAGATATTGTACCATGTAAAACCAGTATGTTGTCTGAAAAAAAACTACTGAATAAAATTAATGAAATTTAGTTTAAAAATTTTTTTAAAAATATTACTACTAATTTTTTTTAAATTTAAAATTAATTTTAAATATATGACTACTATTAAAAAAAAAATTCAGTGGCAACAGATATAAGAACTGAAATAAATTCTAGAGACAAGCTGGTATGGAAACTTTAGAAACTTCTGCCTTTCTAGTCACAAAATAAAGACATCTACTTTTATGCTATTGTTACACACTCTGCAAGATTTCTTCTCCAAACTCTTCACTACATTAATTTTTGATTCCTGTGGTGAGCATTTGTAAGGCCTTAATCCATTTTCTTCCCTCTTCTATCCTTCAGACAGGAAGGGGAAAAAAAAAAAAGAGAGAGAGAACTAGAACAGTGTTTTCCTTACAGTTGTCTCCTGGGGAAGTGAATTCCTACAAATATCTATAGAATTAACCCTTAGTGTGTGATCGAGCCCCCATGGATCAAATATCATAGATTCAAGCGACCAAAAGAGTGAGACTACATCATAAACCAGTAATTTTTTTTTTTTTTGAATGCTGTGTGGGAGACCTATCAATTTTTATAGCACCAACATGACTGATGTATTATTTTATAGTGCACACCAGGCAAAGGCCAGTTGAAAACTGAGGAAATGACTCGGGGGGGGGTGGGGGGGATGATGTGTAAAAAATTAGTCTCATATTGTCTTGTATTCATGTGACTCTAGGAAAGGAAGCTTTAAGAAAACCATCAAGCATCTAACAGATGAATGAGAAAACAATGAGTGTTAGCAGTGAGCCTGTTTGTCAGAGATCATTTCTAACAGTGTATTTTTTTTCAGTTTATGGATCCTTTCTTTTTCACAGGATGCCTATGTCATGAATACTTCAGAGAATCTTTTTATCCCAAATCTATTACTCACAGATTAAATGAGTCGAAGAATCCTTCCCAGGCTACATTTTTCTTATGACTCAATAAATAAAAGTATTTTATGTAATAAATGTTGGTTCTGAAAGGTTCTCATGTCGAGACTCATGCTGAATGAGCACTTTTACACAACCATTTCACCCAAAAAATACCCCAAACAATAGCTGGTTGCTTCAGCTCGGAGTTTTCATTTGCACCACAAAAATGCTAGGGTTGATACATGGACTTTAATGCTACCTGAAGCAGAACATTTTCTCCAACACAGTCATTCAAGCAAGGAGAAAAAAAACCAAACAAAAACAAGTGATACTAAATATTGCTGATAACTCTTCCTTTGGACATCATAATGAAAAAAAAAATTAAAAGTTTTTTGTTTTCATTTTTAAGTGACAAATTATACAACATATGCTTTCATTCACAACAAGAAAAAAAAAGAGAGGTTGTCAAATATGTATAAAGGGGTATGAGAGAAAAAGGAAATATAGAGGAAGATTAAAGGTGAAGAAGGATTATTAGGAAGGGTTAGTCTGTTATGCATCATCACTCTGGTCTTCCTGAAAACACCTCTTAAATACCCAGGTCATTACATCTGTGGAACAAGGAAGACATCTGAACATATTCCAAGTTAGCTATGTGCAGATTGCAAGTTTGGTAGCTTGGTTCATCTTTTTTTCTTTAACTCTTCCATCTCCCTTACTGTATTTTGCCACTGCAATTTATTTCTTAACAGTTGCAGTTGAATAAAAGAGGGGATTCCTAATTTCTTTTGAGTACAGCTATCCCCTCCATACTAAAAGAAAATCTGAAGCTTCTTTCAACATCACAAGGCTTCCACTGGTCAGTGATTAATCTTGACTCCTACTATATATTTTTTTCTTTCAGTGGCTCTTTCCACATTAAGGTGAGAAGTAATTGTTTAAATGAGGAAGCTGATTTATCATTCAAAAAGTAATTCTTCATCGGGTCACATTAGGTGATAAAAATCAATGACAAGGATAGTAAATTGCCTGGAAGGGTTCAAAACAGATTCAAGATAAAGGGGAAAGAGAGAAAGAGGGAGAAAGATTAAGTCAAGACAGCATCTAATGCTTTTACCAAACACTTCAACCTCACCCTATTTGACGCTGATCTAATAGTCGACCATTTAATTTCCAGGTCGCAGTGCCAATCTTTTGTCACCTCTGTTGCCCCATATCAAACTTTCAGGAAACAAAACCCCTGAAAGCAGACAATCAATAATGAGATCAGCAGATTTTATCTTAAGAGAAACAGGACTTGCTTGCTTTGTTTGTGGAAGGTTGTTTCTCTGAATGCTTCAGCTAGGGCTGCTTGTCAGTAAGCGACTGTGATGCGCACAGCATGATTGAACGAGACTAGATAAAGTCACCAGAAAATGTGGCAGTGGAAAGCAAAACACATAAACTAAAGGGTGAAATCGTGCCACACCATGTGTGGCCACACGGTTCTTATCCTCTGCACTCTCCTAGCACCTCAACAGCTATTATTATTACCACATTTTGAATGGCTTGTAGGTAGTCATGTGCTGAGTATATTTTTTTACCTTACAGTTTCAGGGTACCATGGGATTCCTGGGTTTCATGATATGTATTTCTAATACTATGTATTTCTAATACTATATATTTCTAATACTGTAGTTCTATCTATTTCTAATACTATAGTTCTAATATTATGTATTTCTAATATTATGTATTTCTAATACTATATATTTCTAATACTGTAGTTCTAATACTATGTATTTCTAATACTATAGTTCTAATATTATATATTTCTAATACTATAGTTCTAATACTATGTATTTCTAATACTATATATTTCTAATGCTGTAGTTCCAATGCTATGTATTTCTAAAACTATAGTTCTAATACTATATATTTCTAATACTATAGTTCTAATACTGTAGTTCTAATACTATATATTTCTAATACTGTAGTTCTAACACTAGTTCTGCACTGTGTGTAGTTCTGGAGCCCTCAGCACAGGAAGGACATGGAACTGTTGGAGCGGGTCCAAAGGAGGCCATGAAGATGCTCAGAGGGCTGCAGTAGCTCTCCTACGACGACAGGCTGAGAGAGTTGGGGCTCTGCAGCCTGCAGAAGAGAAGGCTTCCAGGAGACCTGATAGTAGCCTTTCAGGATCTGAAGGGGGCCTACAGGAAGGCTAGGGAGGGACTAGTGACAAGGTCTTGCAATGACAGGACAAGGGAAAATGGGTTTGAACTGGCAGAGGGGAGATTGAAACTGGATGTTAGGAGGAAGTTCTTTGCAGTAAGGGTGGTGAGACACTGGCACAGGTTGCCCAGGGAGGTTCTGGCTGCTCCCTCCGTGGAGGTTTTCAAGCCCAGGTTGCAGGAGGCCTTGTGTGACCTGTACTAATGGGAGGTGTCCCTGCCTATGGCAGGGGGTTGGAACTGGATGATCCTTGAGGTCCCTTCCAACCTTACCATCCTATGATCCTATGATAATACTATGTATTTCTAATACTATAGTTCTAATACTATATATTTCTAATACTAGAATCATAGAATCCTAGAATAATGGTAAGGTTGGAATGGACCTCAAGGATCAAGGATACTGTAGTTCCAATACCATGTATTTCTAATACTATAGTTCTAATACCATGTATTTCTAATACTATAGTTCTAATACTATATATTTCTAATACTATAGTTCTAATAGTATGTATTTCTAATACTATAGTTCTAATACTATGTATTTCTAATGCTGTAGTTCCAATACTATGTATTTCTAATACTATAGTTCTATACTATACTATAATTACTATACTAATGCCTTTTTTTTGAGCTATTTTACAGCCATATTGTAGTCCAAGAAGTTTGTTGGACAGTCAGCTTATTGTTTCCATTTTTCCTAAACATTCTTCTTTTAAAAAAAATTAAAATAAATAATTTAAAAAAAAAAAAAAAGTGGTAGAGAGCCTGGGAACACAACGGAAAATCCACTTTTAAAAGAAAAAAACTTAACAAGAGTTTACATATAGGGATCCACTTTAGGAAATCTCCTCCATGGATTTGTCCTGTTGGTATTTCAGTACAAAACAGTTTAGTGTCACTGACTACTTTATTTTGCAATTAGTGCATGCCCTCGTTGAAATTGTCTAGCATCAATCCCACTCCCCATTTATCTCAGCAAACTGGCATTGAAACAAAACAAAACAAAAGCAAACAAAAAAAAAGCAAAACAATGAACTAAGAATGCACAAGTTTTAAAATAAAAAATAAATTTCTAACGACATTGATGTCAATACAGAAAAATTAATAACCTTGTATATTACTTTTACTAGCTTTGCTCTTTTACCTTGAGTTGTGGCAGCTTAGTGACTTACATTTCTCCCCTCCCCCTTAAGGCAGAGTAGGACAAATATTCACTTTGCACCACCTATTTTCATTCTTATTCTTACTGCAACCAGCATGAAAACCATAACAGACAAAAATAAGTTAGCTCTCAATAACAACAACAACAACAACAAAAAAGTCATAGAATATTTTTCAGCCAGATGCATGCTAAATACTTTAAAAAACCAAAGGCCAAGCTCTTTTGTTTTAGCCACAACGAGGTGCTAGTCAGATATTTCACTTAATTTAGTGTTGTGCAATAGTAATAGAGATCTGAAGAAGACTGGGGCTTGCTCTTTAGGTTGCTACTATTGTAGCAGAAATAACATTTGATTTACTTGGCAAACACAGGCTTGGTTGAGTTATTTTGTTTGATTTTTTTTTTTAGTGTATTTTTTGTTTGTTTTATTGTTGTTATTTAATTTGCTCAAGAAACTCAACTGAATGCAGTCTACAACTCTGGAGAGTTGCTNTGTATTTTTTGTTTGTTTTATTGTTGTTATTTAATTTGCTCAAGAAACTCAACTGAATGCAGTCTACAACTCTGGAGAGTTGCTAAATCTTAAAAGATGCTGCCTCGGTAGCATAATGAATGCCTTCAAAACCTGTGTTAAAATGTTGACCAGTTTAACTAAAAAACAAAACAAAACCAAACAACCCAAAAGACAAACCTCTTTCTCATTTTGAAACATGCAATATTTAGCAGGCAGGAAGAAAATTATACTGGTTAGAAGGAAAATGGATGGATCTAACAAATAGTTACTCTGTAGAGTCCTGTAGTTAATTTCCTATCCTCTTAATTTCTGCTTCTTTTCTGGATGATTTTCACTTCCAAGAAACTGTGCAGTTTGTTCCAGATCTTTAAAAATGTCTAAGGACAATGTTGTTGCTCTGAGCTGAATGATGATTTAAAGAGGAATTTGTGCCCAGGGCATTGACCTTGGTGGCCTTTTCGTACATTACAATTCCAAAGGAAATCACAAAAGAAGATGGGCTTACTGTAGTTAATGAGATTCCTCACTAAAAACACTAATCTGGGTTAAAACTAAAAGAATGCTGATAAGGATATTACAGCTCATACTGAGAACAAGAAAGGTGCACTGCTAAGATCAATTGTGGATGTTAGGAGGTAGTCTTCAATGGTGTGGGGTTTTTTGGTGTTTTTTTTTTTTTTTTTAATATCTGTCAAAATGAATGTTTGAGAAAAAGCCTTTTAGATGAGGAGCTGCTAAAATAGAATAAAACATACCATTTTTACCTTTTTTTTTTTTTTTATATTGTACCAGGTACAAATCAACCAACATTAGCAGAAGTTTAACATCACTTTAAAAGAAAGAGATTGACCTACTGAGAAGGTACATGAGTAAATGTGTAGCAATACACTGATTATTACTGTTTCCCCTCAGGCAAATACCTCTCTCTTAAGCATGTGCTTCACTGGAACATTTTGTTTTATTACCTTGTGAGATAAGTGGGGAAAAAAGCCTTTAGTACCTGGGGAATTAAAAAATTCAGACTTGTCATATCAGTGTCTGTTCTCAATTTCATGCAGGGCGCATAATTATAACCGTGTTTAAATTGAGCCCAGAAGAAAGATGGGTTCAAGTGCAAATTAATTTCAGATTATCACAACAAAGGCAATCAAATCTCAACAAGCTTGCCAGCAAAATACTTTGCAAAGGTCCCCAGGTCCCTTCCCACCCCCAACTTACAACAAAGACCTTTCAGCTCAAATTAAGCTAATGATCTAATACAACATTTCAGCCTACCTTTTTGGATTTTATTATTTACTCAGATGTATGTATTAAGGTAGCCAAAAAAAAAAAAAAAAAAAC
>VWZE01020011.1:0-14568 GCA_013396675.1 Eubucco bourcierii
CCCTAACCCTAACACTAAGTCAAACACTGACCCCTAACCCTAACAATAATCCTAAACATAGACCTAACACTAACCCCTACCTCTACCCCTAACCCTTACACTATCCCTATCCCTATCCCTAACCCCTAACTGCAATCCTAATACCAAACCCTACCCCTCACCCATAACAACAACCCTAACCACTAAACCTAACTCCTAACCCTAACCGTAAACCTAACCCTACACCTACTCCTAACCCTAACGCTAAACCGAACCCTAATACTAACCCTAACTCTAACCCTAACGCTAACTCTAACCCTATCGCTAACACTAACCCTAACCCTAACCATTATCCCTAACCCTAACAATAACTATAACCCTAACCGTAAACTCTAATCCTAAACCCTAAAACCTAACCATAACCCTAAACCTAACCATAAACCTAAACCTAACCCTATCCCTAAGGTAATCCCTAATCCCAACCCTAAAACCTAACCGTAACCCTAACCTTAACATATAACCCTAACCCTACCCCAACCATAACACTAACACTAAACCTAATGCTAATGCTAAACTAAACCCTAACCCAAATTCTAACCCTAACCCTAACCGTAACCCTAATCACTAAACACTCATCGCTAAAACCTAACACTAATCCTAACCCTAACCCTAACCGTAACCCTAATGCTAATCCTAACTCTAACCCTATCCCTAACCCTAACACTAAGTCTAACCCTAACACTGAAACTAAACCAAACCCAAATGCTAACCCTAACCCTAACATTAACCCTAAGCCTAACCCCAACCCTAACACCTACCTCAAACCATAAATCTAATCCTAATCCTCTGTCTGCACTAAACCTAACCGTAACCCTAAATCTAACCATAACCCTAACCCCTAAACCTCAATCCTAAACCTAACCAAAACACAAACCCTAACCCTAAGCCTCACCCTAACCCTAAACCTACTCTAACCCTAACGTTAACCCTAAACCTAACCCTAACACTAACCCAAACTCTAACTTGATCCTTATCCCTATCCCTAACCATATCCCCTAACCCTAACCATAAATCCAAATACTGACTATAACCATAACCCTAACCATAAATCCAAACCCTAACCCTAACCCTAACCCTAACCCTAACCCTAATCCTAACCCTAAACCTACACTAACCCTAACTATAACCCTAATCCTTACCCTGACCCTAACCCTAACCCTAAATCATAACTGTAACCCTAATCCTAAATATAAACCTAACCCTAATCACTACCCCTAACCCTAACCCCTATGCTTAACCTCTAAACCTACCCCCTAACCCTAAACCTAACACTAACCCAAACCCTAACTTGATCCAAATCCCTAACACTAACCCTAACCACTAACTCCAAGCCTAACACCTAACCCAAACCCTAACCTTATCCCCTAACCCTAACCATAAAACCAAATACTAACTGTAACCATAACCCTAACCATAAATCCAAACCCTAACTGTAACCCTAACCGTAACCATAAATCCAAATCCTAACCCTAAACCTAAACGTAACCCTTATCGCTCAACCCTAACCCTAACCCTAACCATAACCCCTAACTATAAATTAACCCTAATACTAACCCTAAGCCTACACTAACTCTAACCGTAACCCTAATCCTTACCCTGACCCTGACCCTAACCCTAACCCTAACCCTAACCCTACCTCTAACCCTAACCCTATCCCTGTCCATAACATTAACCCTAACCCCTATGATTAACCTCTAAACCTAACCCCTAACCCTAATACTAACCCCTAACCCTAATCCTAACCCTAAAACTAACCCTAGCACTAAACATAACCCTAATGATAACGCTAACTCTAACCCTAAAATTAACCCAAGTACTAAACCTAACCCTAATGCTAACCCTAAGTCTAACCCTAAAACTAATGCTAAACCTAATCCTATCCCTAACTCTATCCCCAAACCTAACACCTAACCGTAACGCTAACCCAAACCCTAAATCTAAACCTACTGCTAAACTTAACCATAACGGCAACCATAACCCTAAGACTATCTGTATCCCTAACCCTAACGTTAACCCCAAGTCTAACACCTAACGTAAGGTTAACCCCAAGCCTAACACCTAACCCTAACCCTAACCCTCACCCGAACCCTAACCCTAACCCTAACCCTAACCCTAACCCTAAGACTAACCCTAAGTCTAACCCTAATGCCTAATCCTAACCCTAACAATGAACCTAACCCTAATGCTAAACTTAACCCAAACACTAATCCTAACTGTAACACTAACCGTAACGCTAAACCAAACCCTAACCCTATCCCTATCCCTAACCCTAATCCTAACCCTAACCCTAACCCTAACCCTAACCCTAACCCTAACCCTAACCCTAACCCTGACCCTAACCCAAATCCTAACCCTAAACCTAACTCGTAACAGGAATCCTAACACTAAGTCAAACATTAACCCGAACCGTAACCCTAACAGTAATCCTAAACATAACCCTAACACTAACCTCTACATCTAACCCTGACCCTAACCATATCCCTATCCCTAACTCTAACCCCTAACCCCAACCCCTAATACTAAACCCTACCCCAACCCATAACACTAACCCTAATCCCTTAAACATAACCCCTAACCTTAATTGTAAACCTAACCCTAATGTTAACCCTAATTCTAACCCAAAACCTAACCCTAACACCTACCCCTAACCATAACCCTAACTTTATCCCTAATTCTAACCCTAAACCTAACCCTAACACTAATCCTAACACTAAACCCTAACCATAACTGTAACCCTCTGACAGTAAAACTAACCTTAACCCTAATCCCCAAACACTAACCCTAACCCGAACCCTAACCCTAACAGTAAACTCTAACCCTAATTCCTAAACAACAATCCTAAACATAACCCAAACCCTAACCCTAATCCTAACCCTAACCCTAACCCCTAGGTTTAACCTCTAAACCTAACCCCTAACCCTAACCGTACCAGTACCACTAACTTTAACCCTAATCCCCAAACGCTAAGCCTAAACGTAATGCTAACACTAACCCTAACTCTAAACCTAACGCTAAACCTAATCCTACCCCTAACTCTAACCCTAACATCTAACCCTAACCCTAACCCAAACCTTAACACTAAGCCTATCCGTATCCTTAACCCTAACCCTAACCCCTAACCCCAAGCCTAACACCTAACCCTAACCCCAACCCTAACGCTAACCCCTAAACACCAATCCTAAACCTAATCCAAACACTAAGCCTCACCCTAACGCTAACTCTACTCTAACCCTAAACTTAACCGTAAACCTAACCATAACCGTAACCCTAAACCTAACCCTAACCCTTAAACCCCAATCCTAAACCTAACTCAAACCCTAATCCTAAGCCTGACTAATCCTAAACCTACTCTAACCCTAAACCTAACACTAACCCTAAACCTTACCCTAACCCTAAACATAACCCTAACACTAATCCTAACACTAACCCTATACATAACCCCGACCCTAACACCTAACCGTAACCCTAACTTTAACCCATAACTCTAAACCTAACCCTAACGCCTAACCCTAGCCCTAACTCTAACCCTAACACTAAACCCAAACCATAACCCTAACCCTAATCCGAACCGTAACACTAACACTAACCATAACCCTAATGTAAACCCTAACCCTGAACCCTAAAACCTAACCATAAACCTAACCCTAACCATAACCCTAACCATAAACTCTAACCCTAAACCCTAAAACCTAACCATAACCCTAACCCTAAAACTAACACTAACCCTAACCCTATACCTAACCCTACCCCTACCCCTAACCATTCATTAACCCTACTTAACACTAATGCTAACCCTAAACCTACACTAACCCTAACCATAATACTGAATCTAACCCTAACCCCAAAACCCCAATCCTAAACCTACGCCAAACACCAAGCCTCACCCCAATGCTAACCCTACTCTAACCCAAACCCTAACCTTAATAGTAAACCTAACACTAACGCTAACCCTAAACCTACACTAGCCCTAACCGTAACCCTAACCCTAGCCCTAACCCTAATACTAACCCTATCCCTAACACCTAACTGTAACCCTAACTTTAACCTATAACACTAACCCTAAGCCCTATGTCAACCCTAACACTAACGCTAACACTAAACCTAACCCTAATGCTAAACTTAACGCTAACCCAAAACCTAACCCTAACCATAATGCTAATCACAAAACACTAATAGCTAAAATGTAACCCTAACCCTAACGCTAACCATAAACCCTAACCCTAACCCTAATCCTAATGCTAATCCTAACTCTAACCCTGTCCCTAACCCTAACACTGAAACTAAATGAAACCCTAACACTAATCCTAACACCTACCCCTAACCATAACTGTATGCCTACACTAACCCTAACCATAACCCTAAACTAACCCTAATCCTAACCCTTAAACCCCAACCCTAAACCTAACCCAAACCCTAAGCCTCACCCTAACCATAAATGTACTCTAACGCTAAGTTTAACCCTAAATCTAACTCAAACACTAACCCTAACCTTAAACCTAACCCTAACACTAACCCTAACCCTAACTTGATCCCTATTCCTAACCCTAACACCAACCCAAAGCCTAACATCTAACCCTAACCCTAATCCTAACCCTAAGCGTAACCCTAATTGCTCAACCCTAACTGTAACCCTAACCACAATCCTAACTCTAATTTAACCCTAATCCTAACGCTAAACCTACACTAACCCTAACCGTAACCCTAATCCTTACCCTGACCCTAACCCTAACCCTATCCCTAACTGTAACCCTACCCCTAACCCTAACCCTAACCCCTAACCCTGACCCTAACCCTAACCCTATCCCTAACTGTAACCCTAACCCTAACCCTAACCCTATCCCCTAACTGTAACTCTAACTCTAACCATAAATCCAAACCCTAATCCTAACCTTAACCCTAACCCTAACTCTACCTCTAAACCTATTCCCTAACCCTAATCCTAACCCTAACCCTAATCCAAATCCTAACCCTAATCCTAACCATAATGGTAACACTACCCTAACCATAACCCTAACCTAATCACTAAACCCTAACCGTAACCCTCACCATAAACCTAACCCTACTCTAACCCTAAACCTAAAATTAACCGTAAATCTAACTCTAACCCTAGCGCTAAACCTAAACATAAACCTAACCCTAACCCTAACCCTAATGCTAAAATTAACTCTAAACCTAACCCTAACCCTAACCCTAACCCTAACCATAACACTACCCTAACCGTAACCCTAACCTTAAGCCTAACCCTAAAACTGACACTTAACCAAACCCTAATGCTAACGCTAGCCCTAAGTCAAACCCTTACGGTAACCCTAACACTGACCATTAAACCTCAATCCTAAACCCAAACCCTAAGCCTAACCCTAACCCTAACCCTAACCCTAAACCTAAACCTAAACCTAACACTAACCCGAACCCCTAACCCTAACCCTAAACCTAAACCTAAACCTAACACTAACCCGAACCCCTAACCCTAACACTAACACTAAACCTAAATCTAATGCTAAACTTAACCCAAACACTAATCCTAACTGTAACCCTAACCGTAATGCTAAACCGAACCCTAACCCTAACCCTAACCCTAACCCTAACCCTAAACCTAATCCTAATCCTAACTCTAATCCTAACCTCAATCCAGATCCTAACCCTAACCCTAACTCGTAACAGTAACCCTAACCCTAACACTAAGTAAAACACTAAAACCTAATCCTAACCCTAAACCCTAAATATAACCCTAACACTAACCCCTACCTCTAACCCTGACCCTAACCCTATTGCTATCTCTAACCCTAACACTAAACCCTAACAATAACTCTAACCCTAACAGTAACACTAACCTTAATCCTAATCCCCAAACCTAACCATAACCCTAATCTTAATCCATAACCCTAACTCCTATCCCAACCCTAACACTAACACTAAACCTAAACCTAATGCTAAACTTAACCCTAAACCAAATCCTAACCCTAACCCTAATCACTAAACACTAATCGCTAAAACCTAACACTAATCCTTACACTAACCCTAACCCTAACCCTAATGCTAATCCTAACTCTACACCTATCCCTAACCCTAAGTCTAACCCTAATGCTAAATCTAACCCTAACACTGAAACTAAACCAAACCCAAATGCTAACCCTAACCCTAACATTAACCCTAAGCCTAACCCCAACCCTAACACCTACCCCTAACCATAAGGCTAACCCTAACCCTAACCCTAATGCTAAACCTAACTCTAACCCTAACCCTAACCATAACCATAACCATAACTATAACACTACCCTAAACATAACCCTAACCTTAAGCCTAACCCTAAAACTGACACTTAACCAAACCCTAACACTAACGATAGCCTTAACCCAAACCCTAAGCCTAACACCAACCCCAAACCTACCCCTAACCATAATCCTATGCCTACACTAACCCTAACCATTACGGTAACCCTAACACTGATCATTAAACCTCAATCCTAAACCTAACCCAAACCCAAACCCTAACCCTAACCCTAACCCTAACCCTAACCCTAAACCTAAACCTAACATTAACCCTAATACTAATCATAACCCGAACCCCTAACCCTAACACTAAACCTAACTAATGTTAAACTTAACCCAAACACTAATCCTAACTGTAACCCTAACTGTAATGCTAAACTGAACCCTAACCCTAACGCTATCCCTAAACCTAATCCTAAACCTAACCCTAGTCCTAACCCTAACCCTAACTTGTAACAGTAACCGTAACCCTAACACTAAGTCAAACACTAACCCCTAACCCTAACCCAAACCCTAAAATAATCCTAAACATAACCCTAACACTAACCCCTACCTCTACCCCTACAACTAACCCTAACCCTAACCCTAATACTAAGTCAAACACTAACACCTAACCCTGACCCTAAACCCTAAATATAACTCTAACACTAACCCCTACCTCTAACCCTGACCCTAGCCCTATTGCTATCCCTAACCCTAACACTAAACCCTAACAATAACTCTAACCCTAACAGTAACACTAACCTTAATCCAAATAACCAAACACTAACACCTAACCGTAACCCTAATCTTAATCTATAACCCTAACTCCTACCCCAACCCTAACATTAACACTAACACTAAACCTAACCCTAATGCTAAACTTAACCCTAAACCAAATCCTAACAATAACCCTAACCATAACCCTAATCACTAAACACTAAGCGCTAAACCCTAACCCTAATCCTAATCCTAAACCTACCCTAATCCCTAATCCTAAACCTAACCGAAATCCTAATCCTAACTCTAATGCTAACCTTAACCCTAACCGTAACTTTAATTCTATCTCTAACACTAATCCTAACTCTAAACCTAACAGTAACTCTAACCTTAACGATAAACCCAAATCCTAACCCTAACCCTAACCGTAACCCTAATCGCTAAACACTAATCACTAAACCCTAATCCTAACCCTAACCTAGCACTAAACCTAAACCCTAACCATAACCGTAACACAAAAGAAACACTCATCCTAAACATAATCCTAAATCTAACCCTAACCCCTAAACACTAATCCTAAATCTAACCCAAACCCTAACCCTAACTCTAACCCTAACCCAAACCCTAGCAATAACTCTGTAACACTAACATAATCCCTAAATCCTAACCTTAAACCTAAAGCTAACGCTAACCATCAAGTTAACCCTAACCCCTAAGCCCTAATCCTAAAGCAAACCCAAACCCTAATCTTAACCCTAGACCAAACTCTGACATCAACCCTAACCCTAATCCTAAAGGCATCCTTAACCCTAAACCTATCCCTAACACTAACCCTAACCACTAAACCCCAGTCCTAAACCCTAACACCTACACCTAACAACAAACTTAACCCTAACCCTAAGACTACATTAACCCTAACCGTAATGCTAACGCTAACCATAAATCCAAACCCTAACCCTCACCCTAACCATAACCCTAATGGTTCAACCCTAACACTAAGCCTAACCATAACCCTAACCCTAACCGTAACCCTAACCCTAATCCTAACCCTAACCCTAACCCTAATCCTAACCATAACACTAACCCTAACCTTATCGCTAAACCCTAACTCTAACCCTAACCATAATTATAAAACTAACCTAACCCTTATCTGAACCCTAAGTCTACACTAACCCTAAACACCAATCCTAAACCTAACCCAAACCCTAAGTCCAACCATAACCCTACCTTAAATCTAATCCTAACCCTAACCCTAACCCTAAGTCTACCTTAAATCTAATCCTAACCCTAAATCTACCTTAAATATAATCCTAACCCTATGCCTACACTAACCCTAACTGTAACCCTAATCCTTACCCTGACCTTAACCCTAACCCTAATCCTAAATGTAACACTAACCCTAACCCTTACCTCTACCCCTAACCCTATCCCTATCCCTATCCATAACCCTGATCTTAACCCTAACCCCTATGCTTAACTTCAAAATATAACCAATAACCCTAATCCTAACCCCTAACCCTAACCCTAAAACCCTAGCACTAAACTCAACTCTAATACTAACCCTAACCCTAACCCTAATGCTAAACCTAATCCTATCCCTAACCCCAACTGTAACAACTAATCCTAACCCTAACCCAAACCCTAAATCTAAATGTAATGCTAAACCTAACAATAAAGGCAACCGTAACTCTAACCCTATCCATATCCCTAATCATAACTCCAACCCCTAACCCCAAGTCTAACACCTAACCCTAACCCTAACACTAACCCTAACCCTATCCCCTAACCGTAACCCTAACTCTAACCATAAATCCAAACCGTAACCCTAACACTAACCTAATCGCTAAACACTAAGTGTAACCCTAACACTAACCATCACCGTAACACTACCCTAAACCTAACCCAAACCCTAAGCCTATACTAACCCTAACCATAACACTAAACCTAATCCCAAAACTAACCCTAACCGCAAAACTCCAATCCTGAACCTAATCCTAACTCTACGCCTCACCCTAACCGTAATCCTATGCTAAACCTAAACCTTACCCTAACCCTAACCTAAACCTAAACATAACCCTAAAGTTAACTTTAATGCTAATCCTAACTCTATCTCTAACCTTAACCCTAACACTGTAACCAAACCAAACCTGAACGCTAACCCTAACCCTAAGACGAACCCTAACCCTAAGCCTAACAGCAACCCTAACACCTACCCCAACCATAACCCTAACCCTAACCCTACACCTACACTAACCCTAACACTAACACTAACCCTAATCCTAACATTAAACCTCATCGGAACCCTAAACCTACTCTAACCCTAACTCTAACCCTAACCCTAAACCTAAACCTAACACGAACCCTAATCCTAACCCTAACTCGAAGCATAACCCTAACACTAACCCTATACATAACACAAACCCTAACACCTAACCATAACCCTAACTTTAACCTATAACTCTAAACCTAAACCTAACCCTAAACCTAACCCTAAGGTTTAACTCTAACCCCTAACCCTATCCCTAACCCTAATCCTAACGCTAACACTAATCCTAAACATAACCCTAAAACCTAACCATAACCATAGCCCATAACCCTAAACCTAACCCTAACCCTAACCCTAACCCTAAACCCTAACCCTAACCATAACCTTAACTGTAAACTCTAGTCCTAAACCCTAAAACCTAACCATAACCCTAACCCTAAACATAACCCTAACCCTAACCCCTACCTCTTCCCCTAACCCTAACCCCTACCTCTTCCCCTAACCCTAATGCTAACCCTAAACCTAACTCCAACCCTAAGCCTAAACCTAACTGTAACCATAACCATAACCCTAAACCACAACCACAAAACAACAACCTAAACCACTAAACCATAACACTAAACCTAACCCTAACTCCTAAGTCCAAGCCCTAACCCTAACCCCTAAATTTAACCCTAACACAACAGTAACCCTAACCCCTAAACCCTAACCCTTACCCTAACCCCTAACTCTAGCCCTGACCCTGAACCTAAATCTAACCCAAACACTAATGCTACCACTAAACTTTACACTATCACAAAAGTTCACCAGAACCCTAATCCTAACAATGAACCTAACACTAATGTTAACCCTAACTCAAAATCTAATGTAATCCCTAAAACCTAACCCTAAATCTAAGCCTAATGTTAACCATAACCCTAACCCCTAAAACCTAATACTAAACCTAAACCAAACCTTAACCTTAATCCTAAACCTAACCCTAAGCCAAACCGAAACACTAAACCCTAAACCTAACCGTAAACCTAACCCTAACCCTAACCCTAACTCCTAAATCCCAATCCTGAACCTAACCCAAATCCTAACTCTAAACCTAACCCTAACCCTAAAACATAACCGTAACCCTAAACCTAAAAATACCCCTAACTCTAGAGTAACCCTGTCCCAAAACCTAACCCTAACCCCAACCTTAACCACTAAACACTAATCTGAAATCTAACTCATACGCTAAGCCTAACCCTAAGACTAAACCTGCCCTAACCCTAACCTTAAACTTAACCCCAACCTTAACACTAACCTTAACACTAACCCTAACCCTAACGTCTAAGCCCCAAACCTAAACCTAATCCAAACCATAACCCTAAATCCTAACCCAAACCCTAACCCTACCCTAATTGTAACCCTTACCTTAACCCTAACCCTAACCCTAAATCTAACTTAACCCTAACCGTATCCCTAACCCAAAACTTAACCCCCAAACCCCAATCAAACTCTAAACCAAACCCTAACATTAACCCTAACACTAAACCCTAACTGTAACCCTAACCCTAACAATAACTCTAACCCTAGAGTAACCCTATCCTGAAAACTAACCCTGACCCTAACCGTAACCCCTGAACCCTAAACCTAAACCTAACTCAAACCCTAAATCTAAACCTAACTCTAACCCTACCCTAACCCTAACTCTAACCTTAACCCTAACCCCAAATCTAACACTAAACCTAACCCTAACTGTAACGCTAACGTAATAACTAAACCCTGACACTGAACCTAACCCTGATGCTAACCATAACCCAAACACCAATCTTAACCCTAAACCTAACCCTAACCCTAAAACTAAACCCTAATCCTAACCCTAACTCTAACCCTAACCCTAACCCTAACTGTAACCCTAATGTAATCCTAAATCCTAACCCTAAATCTAACCCTAACGTTAACCATAACCCTAACCCCTAAACCCCAATTCTAAACCTAACCCAAACCTTAACCTTAAACCTAAACGTAACCGTAAGACAAACCGTAACATTAAACCATAACCCTAAACCTAATCTCTAGATCCTAACACTAAATGTAACCCTAACCATAAATCCAAACCATAAACCTAACCCTACAATAATCCTAACCCTAGAGTAACCCTATCCCAAAACCTAACCCTAACCCCTAACCCCAAGTCTAACACCTAAACCTAACACTAACCCTATCCCCTAACCGTTAAACTAACCCTAACCATAAATCCAAACCCTAACCCTAACCCTAACCCTAACCCTAACCCTAACCGTAACCCTAACTTTAACCCTAAGCCCGAAACCCTAACCCTAAACCTAACTCAAATCCTAAGCCTAACTCTAACCCTAACCCTAACCCTAACCCTAACCCTAACCCTAACCCTAACCCTAACCCTAAACCTAATCCTAAACCTAACCCAAGCCCTAACCATAACCCTAATACTAACCCTAACCCTAAACCCTAACCCTAACCCTAGAGTAATGCTATCCCAAAACCTAAACCTAACCCTAAACCTAACCCCTAAACCCTAATCCTAAACCTAACTCAAACCCTAGAACTAACCCTAACCCTACCCTAACCCTAACCCTAACCTTAACCCTAACCCAAACCCTAACATTAATGCTAAACCTAACCCTAACCCTAACCCTATACATATTCCTATACCAAATGTTAACCCTAACCCTAAAACTAATCCCTAAACCCAATACGAAAACCTAATCCTAACCCTAACCCTATACCCTAACTGTACCCTAACCCTAACCATAAATCAAAACTCTAACCCTAACCCTAATCGTAACCCTAAACCTACCTTAATCATAAACCTAACCCTAAGCCTACACTAACCCTAATCCTAACTATAACCCTAAATCTAGCACTACACTAAACCTAAGCCTAAGCCTAACCCTAACCTTACCATAACCCTAAACCTAATCTTAACCCTAACCCTAACCCTAACACCAACTCTAACACCTAACCATAACCCTAACCGTAACCCATAGTCCTAATCCTAACCCCTAAACCGAACTCCTAACCCTAACCCTAAACCTAATACTAAACATAAACCTAACCCTAACCCCTACCTCTACCCCTCACCCTAAACCTAAACCTACCCACATACCTAGCCCTAACGCCAACACTAACCCCTAAACCTAACCCCTAACCCTATCCCTAACTGTGGAGAGTTTGGTGCAGGCCTGGCTGACTGAGAAGGGTCACAGCCAGGTCAACCTGACAGAAATGAGCGAAGAAGCAGGACAAAGAATGATTTAAGGATGGGGTGTTTGTTGAGATAAGGGAGTCCCTGACTAAGGCTGGCAGACAGGATGCAGATGTCTCTCAAAGAGGAGAAGTCCTGGCCAGACATACCTGTAGATAAGAGGAGGATGCCCACATAGCTGTAGATAAGAGGAGGAGGTTCACATAACTATCTCATCGCATTGTTGACCACAGGCATGCAATACTAGGTGGGGTCAGCCTTCACAATTTAACCAATCATGAGCTCAGCTTTTGCAATATGTATAACCTTATTATGGATTGTATTTAAACCCCAAAGTGGTGTTCAATAAACGAGTTCTGCTGATGATCAAAAGGATGTCAGCGTCTCCCTTCTCCGACACCTAACCCTAAACCCTAGCCCTAAAACTAACAGTAATGCTAAACCCTAATTCTAACCCTAACCCCATCCCTAACCACTAAACACCAACCCTCACCCTAACCTACACTAACCCTAACCCTAACCCTAACCCTAAACCCTAACCCTAACCCTAACCCTAATTCTGAAACCTAACCGTGAACCTAATCCTAATGCTAACCATAACCGTAACTCTAACCACTAAACCCTAATCCTAAACCAAACCTGAAAGCTAACCTTAACCCGAACCCTAACCCTAATATTAACCCTAAACTAACCTTAACCCTAACCCTAACACTAAACCCTAAGTCTAACCCTAACCATAACCCTAATCCTAACTCTAACACTAACCCTAACCCTAATTCCCAAAGCCTAACCCTAACCCTAACGCTAAACCTAACTTTAACCGTAACTCTAACCATAACCCCTAAAATCTAACCCTAACCCTAACCATAACCCTTGCCCTCCCCTAACCCTAACCCTAACCAGAACCCTAACCCTAATACAAACCCTAACCCTATCCCTAACCATACTCCTAACCAAAAACCTAACCCTAACAATAATCCTAACGCTATCATTAACTCTACCCTAACCCTAACCCTAAGACCAATACTAACAATCTCTAATCCTAACCCTAACCCTAAACCATAACCGTAACCCTAACACTAACTATAACGCTATTGTAATCCCTAAACCCTAACCCTAACCATAACTCCTAAACCCCAATCCTAAACCAAACCCAAACCCTAACCCCTAACACGAAACCTAACACCTAACCCTAACCCTAACCCTAACCATATCCCATAACCATAACCCTAACCCTAACCATAAATCCAAACCCTAACACTAACTCTAATCGTAACACTAACCCTAACCCTAAACCTACACTAAACATAAGCGTAACCCTGCCCTAACCCTAACCCTAACCCTAACGCTAACCCAAACCCCAATCCTAAAACAAAACCAAACCCTAACCATAATCCTAACCCTAACCCAAACCCTAACCCCTAACCCGAAGCCTAACATCTAACCCTAACCCTAAACCTAACCCTAACGATAACCCTAACCCTAACTCTAACCCCTAAACCCCAATCCTAAACCTAACCCAAATACTAACCCTAACCCTAACCCCTAACCCCAAGCCTAACACCTAAACCTAACACAAACCCTATCCCCTAACTGTAACCCTAACTCTAACCATAAATCCAAACCCTAACCCTAATCCTAACCCTAACTCTACCTTAATCATAAACCTAACCCTAAACCTACACTAACCCTAAGCGTAACCCTAACCCTAATCCTAACCCTAACCCTAATCCTAACCCTAACACCTAAACAACAATCCTAAACCAAACCCAAATCCTAAACATAACCCTAACCCTAGAGTAATGCTATCCCAAAACCTAAGCCTAACTCTAATCCTAACCCTAACCGTAACCCTGAACCCTAACCATAACAATAACACTAACAATAAACCTAACCCTAACTCCTAAACCCTAATCCTAAAACTACCTCAAACACTAAGTCTGACCCTAACCCTAACCCTAGCCNCTAAGTCTGACCCTAACCCTAACCCTAGCCTAAACCTAACCCTAACACCAACCCTAACAGTAACTCTAAACCTAACCCTAACCCTAAACCATAACCGTAACCCTAAC
>VWZE01020012.1:0-19417 GCA_013396675.1 Eubucco bourcierii
GTTGTCTCCATTTCCCCTTTGTGACCTAGGGAGTAATGAATACATGTGAGGGGTTGACCTGCAGGGAAGCAACTCTACAGGAAAGGACCAGGGAGTGCTGGTGAGCAATAAATTCTCCATTAGCCAGCAATGTGCTCTTGTGGTCAAAAAGGCCAGAGGGGTCCTGGAATGAGTTAAAAGTATGAGGTTGAGGGACTTATTCCTCCCCCCCTCTATTCAACACTAGTGAGGTCACAGCTGGAATACTGGGTGCAGTTCTGGGCTCTCTATGTCAAGAGTGGCAGAAAAATAATGGAGATAGCCCAGTGAGTCACTACAAAGATACTATGGGGCCTCTAACATCTCTGTGAGCTCTGTCAGGGGGGCTGGACTCGATGATCTCTTTGTGTCCCTTCCAACCCCTGACATCCTGTGATTCTGTGAAAAGCTAAGAACCCTGGGTCTGTTGAGCCAGCAGGAAAGCAGCCTGAAAGGGGGCCTGACCAATAGCTAAAAGGTAGGGGACAAGAGGCTGGGGACAGACTCTTTTTAGTGGTGCTCAGTGACAGGACTAGGGGCAATGGGCACAAACTGGAACCTACGAGGTTCCACCTGAACATGAGGAGAAATTTTGCTTTCAGGGTGCTGGAGCCCTGGAGCAGGCTGCCCAGAGAGGCTGTGGAGTCTCCTTGTCTGGAGATACTCCAACTCCACCTGGCCATTGTGATCCTGGGCAGGCTACTGTGCAGTTGGATTAGATCTCCAGAAGCCCCTTCTAACCCATTTTAACCATTCTGTGATTCCATTTACATCCTGCATATGATTTTTTTTTTTTTTTTAATGGAGACTTTTACCTTCAGACCTTCCCGCAAAGCTTTGCTCACATACACATTGGAGATATCCTAGAAGCATATCCCAAGAACTGAATGTTATAGGTCCAGAAAGTACATTCCACAGCCAAAATGCCTATTAGGGTCGATGCTTTTGAATTTAGAGCACCAAATCTATAATCAACATAAAACATTGTTCCCTTAGTTTGCAACTAATTGTAGCTCTTTATCATTCACTTAGCAGTTAAGTGAACTATTTTTGTGGTGCAACACCATAACTGCTTCTGATCACTGAATGATGCTCAAAAGTGGTTTCAGTGAGGAGATGGAGAGGAACGTCCTGGAAATGTAGATAGTTTCCCAGGACTGCAGTGTTCTGAGGGTGCAAAGCTAATAATAACAACCATATTTGCTCAAAAGGCATGGACCTGTTTCAATGACTACACATGGCTTCCTCTCTCTTGCACACAGAGGCTGAGAGAGTTGGGGTTGTTCAGTCTGGAGAAGGGAAGGGTGCTGGGTGACCTTAGAGTGACCAGACCGGAGATTAGGAAGAAATTCTTTGCAGTGAGGGTGGAGAGACACTGGCACAGGTTGCCCAGGGAGGTTGTGGTTTACAGTGGGTAAATGCCTGAAGGATACCTACAAGAAAGCTGGAAAGGGACTTTTTACAAGTGCCTTTCAATGTTTAAAGGGGCTGATCAGAAAGACTGGGGCAGAGTTTTAGCAGGACCTCTTATGGTATGACAAAGGGTAACAGGTTAAAAGTAGAAGAGGGAGATTTAGATTAGGTGGAAGAGATTTTTTTCACACTGAGCATGGTGGGACCCTGGTCCAGGTTGCCCAGAGAGGCTGGAGTTGCCCCAACCCTGGAACCATTCCAGATGACATTGTTTGGAGCTGCAACCAATCTACTCTAGTTGAAAATTATAGAATCATAGAATCAACCAGGTTGGAAGAGATTGTGTCTCTGAACTCAGCACTGGTGAGGCCAACCTTGAATACTGGGTTCACTTTCAGGCCCGTGATACAATCATAGAATCAACCATGTTGGAAGAGAGACCTCCAAGATCATTCAGCCCAACCTATCACCCAACCCTAGCCAATCAACCAGACCATGGCACTAAGTGCCCCATCCAGGCTTTTCTTCAGCACCTCCAGGGATGGGGACTCTACCACATCCCTGGGCAGCCCATTCCAATGCCAATCACTCTCTCTGTGAAGAACTTCCTCCTAACATTCAGCCTGAACCTACCCTGGCACAACTTGAGACTGTGTCCCCTTGTTCTGTTACTGGTTGCCTGGGAGAAGAGACCAACCCCACCTATCTACAAACCCTTCAGTTATTTGTAGACAGCAATGAGGTCAGCTCTGAGCCTCCTCTTCTCCAGGCTAAACTCAGCCTCTGACTGCAGGGCAAGTGGACTAGATGGCATTTAAATGTGTCTTCCCACCCAGAGTGTGGTATAATTCTATGAAGATGAAGCTGAGATGAAAGATTTGTCTGCATCAGAGGTCTTAGGTGCAAAGCTTGAACACTGGTTTGGACTGCTCCTTTGTTACCAAAAAAAAAAACAAAACAAAACAAAAAACCAAAAACAAACAAAAAAAAACCAAAAACAAACAAAAAAAACAAAACAACAAACCACCACCGGAAAAAAAACAACAAAAAAACCCTCAAGCCTCTAACCTGATTCTGTGTTGCTAATGCTATGTTCAGTAATGTCCAGTGTGTTCTCTGAGGCTTGTGGCCAAAGAGATCTGAAACTCTCCAGACAGAGCCTCAGCATGACAGCACTGCATTACAGGTAGCACATTGTTCTCATGAGATTCCTTGGGTGTTACCTCAAGCTAAAGATGCTATTGTAGCACATCTAATTATCCTTTTTATTTTATCTTCATGGTTTTGATATTGATTTAACTCAGTTCATCTTTGTGCCAGCAGCATCATTCTTTATTTCCTAGACCTTTATCCTGGTAGATCACAGGCTTACAGGATGTCAGGGGTTGGAAGGACCCAAAGTGATCATCAAGTCCAACCCCCCTCCCTGAGCAGGACCATACACTCTAGCTCAGGTCACACAGCAACACATACAGATAGGCTTGGAAAGTCTCCATAGAAGGAGACTCCACAATCTCTTTGGGGAGCCTGTGCTCTGGGACCCTTACAGTAAAGAAGTTCCCCCCTTGTGTTGAGGTGGAACCTCCTGTGTTGCAGCTTCCATCCATTGCTCCTTGTCCTATTCCAGGGAGCAAGTGAGCAGAGCCTGTCCCCACCTCCTGACCCCCGGCTCTCAGATATTTATAAACATTGATTAAATCCCCTCTCAGTCTTCTTTTCTCCAGACTGAACAGCCCCAGGTCCCTCAGCCTCTCCTCATGACACAGTGCTCCAGGTCCCTAATCATCCTTGTAGCTCTCTGATGGACCGTCTCCAGCAGATCCCTGTCCCTCTTGAAGTGGGGAGTCCAAAACTGAATGCAGTACTCAAGATGGGGTCTTACCAGGCCAGAGTAGAGGGGATGGAGAACCTGGACACTCTCCTCTCAATACACCCCAGGATCTCATTGTCCCTCTTGACCACTAGGTCATGTTGCTGTCCCATGGATGTTATTCAGCAGCACTCCCAAGTCTGTCTCCACAGGGTTGCTCTCCAGTAGATCACCTACCAACCTGTACTGGTGCAGATGTGTTTGTAGTAGTGTGGAGCAAGGAGCAACGGGTAGAAAGGAGAACACATGAAGTTCCACCTAAACATGAGGAGAAACTTTGCTGTGAGGGTACTGGAGCCCTGGAGCAGGTTGCCCAGAGAGGTTGTGGAGTTTTCTTCTCTGAAGAGATTCCAAACCTTCCTGGAAATGATAATGGGCAGCCTGCTGTGACTTTACTTGAGCAAGGGAGGTTGGTCTAGAGGATCTCCAGAGGTCACTTCCAACCTCCACCATTCTGCAAGTTTGTGTCCTGGATCAGATTTGGCACTAAGGTTTTGTCATATCTTCATTTTGGAGCATAGAATCATGGAACAAATTCACAGAATGGTCTGGATTGGAAGGGATCTCCAAAGCTTATCCAGTCCAAACCCCCTGTACTCAGCAGGGACATCCTCCACCAGATCAGGTTGCCCAGAGCCCTGTCCAACCTCACCTTGGATATCTCAAACCACAGCTGTGGAAAGCCTGTTGCAGTGTTCCAGCACCCTCATGGTCCAGAACTTGTTCCTAACATCCAGTCTAAATCTGCTCTGCTCTGCTTTGAAGCCATTGCCCTTGTCCTACCACCACAGATCTTTACAATTGTTTCAGTTGGAAAAGACTTCTAAGATCCTTGAGTCCAAGCATTTAATCTACCTTGGCAAAGTGTTGTTTGTTTTTTTTTCACAAAACGTAACCACTTGTGTGGTTAAGGAGCAGCAGCAGGCACTTCAGAACTTGGAAGCTGTGTCCAGAATTTCCACCTTGTGTTGTCTAAGATGGAAATTGCTTTATTAAAAATAACTGAGCTGGACTGGGCACAGCTCTTTCTACACAGCAGCAGTCACCTGTGTCCTACTGACACTTACAGTATGCAGCACTTTTCAGAATCACAGAATCACAGAAACATGCAGGTTGGGAAAACCTCTCAGGATCACCAAACCCAAACCACAACCCTAATGTACAAAATTCATCTTAAACCATAGCCCTAAGCACCACGTGCAAATGACCCTTAAACTCATCCAGGGTTTATAACTCATCTAGGGTTTATATCTCATTCAGAAGCTTATAACTCAGGTTGGTTATCCCCCTGGGAACCACTTACACCACTCTTGCCTCTGCTCTTTCTGTCCAGATATGCCAAGTAGTTAAATGATCTTCAGGTTACTTGGATGTGATTGCAGCCTGACTCCTTAAAAACCACATTACTCCAGCAAGTAAGGGACTGATTGCAGCTGGCTTGGGACAGCTCTTGGTGTTTTTCCATATTCTAGTTGCCCAATATCTCCTTTGAATCAATCCATACTTTCCTAAAAGAAGAGAGATTAATAGAGTGGTTGAATGATCTGGGTTGGAAGTGACCTCCAAAGCTCATCTCATCCAACCCCCTGCACTCAACAGGGACATCCTCTAGATCAGGTTGCCCAGAGCCCTGCTGAGTCTCACCTTGAACCTCAACCACCTCCCTGGGTAACCTGTTGCAGTGCTGCTCTACCCTGATGGTGCAGAACTTGTTCCTCACATCCAATCTCAATCTACTCTACTCTATTTTGAAACCATTGCCCTCATCCTGTCCCTGCAGCCTTTGCAAACAGTTTCTCTGCAGCCTTCTTCTGGCCATGGCAGGGGGGATTGGAACTAGATGATTTTTGTGGTCTCTTCCAACCCTGACTGATTCTATGATTCTGTGATTCTTGCAGCTCCCTTCAGACACTAGCAGGCTACGCTTAGGTCTGTCTGGAGCCTTCTCTTCTCCAGGCTGAGCACCCCCAGCTCCCTTAACCTGCCCCCCTAGCAGAGCTGGGAGGTTGTCTGCAGTTGCTTGTTCCAAGTTCTGCCTGCTGTTCCACTAGGAATCATATTGTCTCTTGTCATCCTTCTTTTCCAGGTCAATTATTTTTAATATAGGATCAAAGATCATGGAAGTGGTTTTTAGGGGATTTTGTGACTCTAGCAATGGCAATTTAATATTCACCTTAACATATGGCAATTGGTTCTCAAACTTCGATTGACTCCCATGGAAAAGATGAAGAGCAAATGTTTATAGAATTGTAGAATCATTTTGGTTGGAAAAGACCTCTAAGATCATCGAGTCCAGACAGGAATCCAAGGCCAACCATGACCCAAAGTGCCATGCCCAAAGGTTTCTTGAACACCTTCAGGGGTGGAGACTCCACCACCTCCCTGGGCAGCCTGTGCCAATCCCTGACCACTCTTGCAGCAAAAAAAATTGTTCCTAATTTCCAAACTTACCCTCCCCTGGCACAATTTGAGGCTGTTGCCTCTTATTCTGCCACCTGACACTAAGCAATAGAGATTGGCCTCCACCTTGCTCTGATCTCCTATCAGGGGGACTGTAGAGAGAGCAATGAAGTCTCCCCTCAGCCTCTTCTTCTCCAGACTAAACAACCCCAGTTCCCTCAGCTGCTCCTTACCAGACTCTTCACCACCTCAATGTTTTTTTTGTAGCAAAGAAAGCCAGGTGGGGTTGGTCTCTTCTCCCAGGCAACCAACAACAGAACGAGGGGACACAGACTCAAGTTGTGCCAGGGGATGTCTAGGCTGGATATTAGGAGGAAGTTCTAGGAAGAAGTCTCTGGAGGTGTTCAAGAAAAGCCTGGATGGGGCACTTAGTGCCACGGTCTAGTTGATTGGCTAGGGCTGGGCGATAGGTTGGACCTTCCAACCTGATTGATTCTGTGGCTCTATGGTGGGCCTGAAACCGAACCCAGTATTCAACCCTGGCCTCACCAGTGCTGAGCATAGGATCAGGATCAGGATCACTTCCCTGCTCCTCCTGCTCACACCATTCCTGCTTTATGTAAGCTTCCTGTTGGCCTGCTTGGCCACCTGAGCATACTGCTAGTTGACACTCAGAGAGCTGCCAAGCAGCAAGCTCAGGAGCTCTGCAAATTCAAGACGGCCTCACCCTCATCTGTTTTCTTTTCAACCACCCTCACTGTGGAGTGAGGGTGCCAGAGCCCTGGAGCAGGCTACCCAGAGAGGCTGTGAAATCTTCCTCTCTGGAGCCTTTCCAAACCCACCTGGACTGCCCTGGTTGATGCTGCTTTGAGCAGGGGGTGTTGAACTGAATGATCTCTGGAGGTCCCTTCCAACCTCTAAGGTTCTATGATTCTGTGACTGCCATCAGTTTAACTTTGGTGATGCTGCCCATGGCACTTTTACCCATGAATAACTTCATGCTGATAGCTCTCACTTCATCCTCACTCTTCACTGCCTGTTCTGGCCACGAAACCCCAGATCCAACTTCAGTGAGCTCTGCTAGCCAGCTGTTAGGTTAGGTGTACTGTTAGTAGTAGCTAAGCATGTCCTAATCTTCCTTTTGCCCTTCATTATCACCTTGAGCCAACTATTTCCTACTCTACTGTGGACTGCTTTGTTGGTCTCTCCAGAACCACCACATTTCTTCCTCCTCTTCTCCAACTCCCAAAGTGGTTTCTCTATTCAACTTCTTCAAACTCAAATTGAGAGGGGGCAAGCCTAGTTCGTGTGAAAAATTTCAATTTGACATCAAATACTTGGGAGGAAAGACCAACCTCCACCTCACTGCAACCTCCTTTCATACAGTTGTAGAAAGCAATGAGGTCTCCCCTCAACTTCCCCTTCTCCAGGCTGAACAATCCCAGCTTCCTTAGCATTCTCGTGGACAGGAGAAGGAGGTGTCCCTACCTATGGTGGGGAGTTGAAACTGGATGATCTTTGAGGTCACTTCCAACCTAAACCATTTTATGATTCTATAATTGTGTGGCACTTGTTCCCCAGACCCTTCTACCAGCTTTGTTGCCCTTCTCTGGACACGCTGCAGCACCTCAGTGTCTTTCTCATAGTGGGAGCCCCCAAAACTGGACACAGTATTCATAGAATCATAGAATGGGTTAGATTGGAAGGGATCTCTGAAATCATCTACTCCAAACCCCCCCTTGTAACCCTTTGAAATGGGCACCATGCACTGTGAAGGTAACTCTCAAGAAGGAAGACTTGCACGTACTGAAGACATTTTCACACTCAGCAATTGTAAACAGGAGTTTGAATTCTTAACATAAAATCATAGAATGGTTTAGGTTGGAAGGGACCTCATAGATCATCTAGGTCCAACCCCCTGTGATGGTTTGGGAGTTTCCCACCCCCCCACACTTTGTAAAATGACCCAGACTAGAACTCAGCCAGCTGGAAGTTAAGGACTGAAGCTCTATTTACAGCTCAGCACAATGTATAAGCAGAGATATACACTATAGACAGGAATAGTTACAGAAATATGCAAGTAAAAGGTAATACAGAAACACAACTCCCCTCCCAGAAATCAGAGACCCCAGGAGGGCCTCCCAACCGCTCTTCCACCTTCTCCCCACCCCTATACCTTACCCCAAGGTTTACCTTATGCGCAAGGTGAGTTTGGATGATCAGCCAGGAGGGTTAGAAGGAAAGTGGCTAGTGAAGATATCTTAATTGGCAAAGAGGAGCCAGAAACTAGCCCACCTGAGATGCTGTGCCTCCAGAGACTGAGTTATCTAACGTTTTGAGTTCTTTTCCCAAACATCTCGGCAAGCCTACGAGTGAAGTAGATATCACCATGTTTTCCTTTCACAGTCTCTAGTGTAATTTTCTCTATTAAAATATACCAATCAGCCTCAAACCAGCACACCCCTACCATAGCCAGAGGCTCCTCTCAACTAGACTCGGTTGCCCAAGACCTCATCCAGTCTGCCCTTCTTAAAAACCTCCAGGGATGGGGCATCCATACCCACTCTGGGGAACCTATTCCTGAGTCTCACCACTCTGGTACTGAAGAACTTCTTGGAGTGCTGAGTTCAGGGCACAATCACATGCTTATATGTTGAGTTTCCTATGTCGTAACCAAAGCTTGACTGACTCTGATGTGAATCCTGTCTGAAATATGGAACTCAATGGTGATTATCCATGATTTTTATTGCCACTGCTTTTCAATGGCATCTTCCCTCATCTATTGCACCTTTTTTTCTTAACATTCTATAAGAAAACAACACTCAATGAATAGGTTTTTAAGGTGTGTGGCAGAAGCGAAATCTACTATGGGTAGTACAAAATCATGCAGGATGAGCAGAACTCTAGTGAAATAGACCTAAAGAAATCAACTTAGATCATCTCTGTCCTCGAAACTAAGGTGAAATGGAACTGATTCCTGACTTGGACTTACCTAACCCATTCTTGAGAACCTCTCCAATACTTCATAGGTTCCCTTGACCAGCAGGTAGATCATATGAACCATAGAATCATAGAATGGTCCAGGCTGGAAGGGACCTCCAAAGGTTGTCTAGTCCAGGAACCTCAGAGTCAGCAGGGACATCCTCAGCTAGAGCAGGTTGGTCAGAACCCTGTTGAACATTTGCAGGGAAGGAGATATGAAACCTCACAGAGTTTGGTTGTGATAACCTCTTTTTTTCCCATGGTTGAATCTTTACCCATTTGTAACCTTTTCCATTCTTCCTCCCTTCTAGTGGCATAAGTTGATGAAAGTTTGGTATCCTCAAGTAGACTTAATCATTGTCTTTTCACAGCATTTTCATGCTGGTTATTTTGCCCTAAGCTTTAAATATGTGTTAGATCCCTACAGACATATCTTTTAACCTGATACCTTGAGTGTGACAAGCAAGGACTGTGCGGTTTCCTTCCTTTGAATTAAAAAAAAAAAAAAAAACAAAAAAAAAACCAAAAACCAACCCCATACAATTACAGAATTGTTTTGGTTGAGAAAGGCCTCCAAGATTGCCAAGTCTAACTATCAACAGTGACTCAACCTGGAATAAAGAACATGGAGAAAGTACTGCTTGTGCTTTACTGATGGAAAGCAGTTGTCAGGACTATAACAATCACTAATTACAGGTTAGGGTTAGAAAGGGATTTTGTCCACCATTAGAGTGGTAAAGCCTTTGATTGGTTGGTTGTTTTGTGTCATGATCACAAGATCCCAGAATGCTAGGGGTTGGAAGGGACCTCTGGAGAGCTTCCGACCCAACCCCCCTGCCACAGCAGGACCAGAGAAAGCAGCACAGGTGACACAAGAACACATGCAGACAGGGCTGGAAAGGCTCCAGACAAGGAGACTTCACAACCTCTCTGGGCAGCCTGTGCCACTGCTCTGACACCCTTACACCAAAGAAGTTCTTCCTCCTGTTGAGGTGCAACTTCCTGTGCTGCAGTTTCCATCCCTTGCCCCTTGACCTCTGGCAGGGCACAAGTGAGCAGAGGCTGTCCCTGTCCCTTCCTTCCTGACCCCCAGCCCTCAGCTCTTGATAGATATTGCTCAGCTCCCCTCTCAGCTTTCACCTCTGAAGGATCCCAGGTCCTTCAGTTCTATAGTACTGTACCTGGACCACTCTCTGGGGTCATGCAGTGAAACACTTGCAAGTGATTCAAAGGAGGTTCTCTCCTCCCTCTGCTCTGCACTGGTGGGACCTCATACGGGCTGCTGCATCCAGTTCTGGGATATCCCATTCAAGAAGCAAGAAGGAGCTACTGGAGAGAGTCCAAGATGTAGCCACTAAGATGCTGCGAGAATTGGAGCATCTACCTTAAGAAGAAAAGCTGAGAGCCCTGGGGCTGTTCAGCCTGCACAGCAGCAGACTGAGAGGGGAAGTTTCTCAATGCCCAGCAAGAGCTAAAGGGCAAGGGGCAAGAGGATGGGGCCAGACTCTTCTCAGGGCTGTCCAGTGACAGGACACGGGCCAACCCAGAAGGTTCCATGTGAACAAGAGAAAACACTTCTTTGCTGCAAAGGTGGCAGAACCCTAGACCAGGCTGCCCAGAGGTGTTGTTGAGTGTCCTTGTCTGGAGAGATTCCAGACACACCTGGATGTGTATCAGTTTTATTTACTCTAGATGGTCCTGCCCTAGCAGGGGCATTGGATTAGGTGATCTTCAGAGGTCTCTTCCAGCCAGACCAGGAGAACTAATGTAGAAAGATATGTTGCAGCTCATACAATAACAATTCTGTTAATGTAGTCTTCTTCCTAACAGTCTAGTCAGGGTCTTTGGAGTTAATTAATGTCCTATCAACTCTGTAAGTGGTTCTTTCATGCTTTAACACATTGGAAAGCTTCTGAGATCCTCTACTTGCTTTCTAGATTAAAAAAAAAAAATTAAAAAAAAAAAAAAAAATAAAAAAAAAAAAAAAAGGAGGTTATCAGTCTCCAGGACTAGAACTTTAGTGAACATTAAATGCATTAACTAAACAGGGTTTTCCTTTGGAAGTCATGTTCATGAAATACTTCATTTTTATAACCTTCTGGGAACTGGTTGAACTGGTTGAAGGAAAGAAACCAGAGAGTTGTTGTCAATGAGATGAAGTCTAGTCGGAGGCGTGTGATTGGTGGAGTCCCTCGTGGGTCAGTACTGGGACCAGTTCTGTTCAATATTCAATGACCTGGGTGAGGGCAGAGGGCACTACCAGCAAGTTTGCTGATGGCACCAAACTGGGTGGAGCGACTGTCACACCAGAAGGCTGTGCTGCCTCAGACTTGGACAGGTCGAGGGTTGGGCAGGAAGAAATTGAATGAAATTCAGCAAGGGTAAGGGGAGAGTCTGGCACCTGGGAAAGAACAACCCCAGGGATCAGGATAGGTTAGGGAATGAGCTGTTGGAAGGCAGAGAAGGGGAAAAGGATTTGGGGTCCTAGTGGATGGGAGGTTGAACATGAGCCAGCAATGTGCTCTGGTGCCCAGGAGGGGCAATGCCATTCTGGGGTGGATTAAAAGGGTTGTGGTTAGTAGGNGAGGAGACTGAGAGGTGACCTCATCAATGTTTATAAAGATGTGCAGGGTGAGTGCCCAGAGGCTGGAACTGGGCTCTGGTGGGTGATACCCAATGGCAGCACAAGGAGCAGTGGTGGAAGTTGAGGCATAGGAAGTTCCATGGAAGCAGGAGGAGGAATTTTTGCCCCTGTGAGGGTGACAGAAGCCTGGAAGAGGCTACCCACGGTGGTTGTGTAGTCTCCCTCTCTGGGGATATTCAAATCCCACCTGGATGTGTTCCTGTGTGATCTGCTCTGGCAGGGGGGATTGGACTGGATGAGCTTTGGAGGTCCCTTCCAGCCTCTAACATTCTGTGAGTCCGTGATTCTAAACATGCTTTTGCCTTCTGCTGGCGCTTTGCTGGGTATGAAGTGCCAACTGATCCTATATCTGTACTGCAGATTCTTTCAGCTCCCAGGGTCATGGCTCAGCTGAGATCCAGATGCCAAGTGCTTACATTAAGCAAATATTTCATGTTTCTTTTCTGATGCATTCCTAGATGAGCCCCTTGTCAAATCCTGACAACCTGTGAAGATGGTAGATTGTGGGACAGAAGGTATAGCCTTGATCTCATGGAAGTGAAAATGTGTATGACAACAACAGCATATGACTTATTAAATGGTTGTCTAACTCTTTTAACCATTGCATCATATCTGCTGCTACCATTTCCTGATTACTTATTTCTCTGCTGAAAGCTGAGAAACTCTTCACATAGCTCAAAAGCAGGAAGCCAGTTCCTGCTAAACACCTCTTGGAGAGGAAAACTGTTTAAGAAAGGTTTGCTCACCAGTACAGGTTAGGGTTTGACCTGCTGGAAAGCAGTTCCATGGATAAGGAGCTTGGAATCCTGGTGGGCAAGAAATTCACCACAAGGCAGCAATGTGCCCAAGGGTCTCCTGGGGTGCATTAAGAAGAACCTGACCGGCACATCAAGGGAGGTTCTCTTCTCCCTGTACTCTGCCCTAGTAAAGCCAAATCTGGAGTACTGGGTCCGGTTCCTCCCAGTTCAAGAGATGGGGAACTATTGCAGAGAATTTTGCAAAGGCTATAAAGATGCTGAAGCGCCTGGAGCATATCTGTGAGGAAGAAAGGTTGAGAGCCCTGGGGCTGTTGAGACTGGAGAAGAGCAGCCTGAGAGGGGATCTGAGCAATGCTCAGCAAGAGCTGAGGTGGGGGGCAGGAGGAAGGGGATAAACTCTTTCCATTGGTGCCCAGCAACAGGACAAGGGGCAATGGGCACAAACTGGAACCCAGGAGGTTACATCTGAGCATAAGGATAAGCTTCTTCACTTTAAGGGTGAACTGAAGCAGGCTGCCAAGAGAGCAAACCCACATGGGCACTGTGATACTGGGCAGCCTGCTGTGGTTAAACCTTCTTTAGAAGAAGGGTTGGGCTGGGTGATCTCCAGAGGCTCTTCCTAACCTCTGGCATTCTCTCTTATTTATATGGATATCCACACATGAGATTGCTTGATGATCAAACTTCCTCCCTTAATTGATGACTTCGATCTTAACTGCAGAATCTAGCAATTTCAATGTCAATTCTTCACCTTCTTTTACAATTTCACCTGATCCCCATCCCTGGAAAATTTTCCATTACACAACCACAGAATGTTAGAGGTTGGAATGGAACTCCAGACATCATTCAGTCCAACCCACCTGCCAAAACAGCTACATCCAGGGTAGTCCACACAGAAATCCATTCAGGTGGGTTTGGAAAGGCTTCATAGAAGGAGACTCCACAACCTGTCAGGCAGCCTGCTCCAGGGCTCTGGCACCCTGCTCCAGGGCTCTGGTACCCTCACTCTAAAGAAGTTTCTCCTCATGCTGAGCTGAAACCTTCTCTGTTCCAGTTTGTATCCATTGCTCCTTGACTTATTGCTGTGCAGCACCCAAAAGAGCTTAGCCCCTTCCACTTGACACCCAGCCCTCAGCTATTGGTAGCCATTGCTCAGATCCCCTCTTAGCCTTCTCTTCTCCAGACTAAACAGCCCCAGAGCTCTCAGTCTCTCTCCAGAGGGGAGATGCTCAAGTCCCCAAATCATCCTCGTGGCACTCTGCTGGACTCTATCTAGCAGGTCCCTGTCTCTTCTGAACTGGGAAGCCCAGAACTGGATACAGTATTCCAGGTGTGGTCTCAGCAGGGCAGAGAGACAGAAGAACCTCCCTAGACCTGCTGACCACACTTTTCTTGCTACACCCCAGGCTGCCACTGGCTCTTCTGGCACAATTACTGCCCCATGCAGAACTTGCTGCCCACCAACATTCCAAGGTCTTTCTCCATGGAGCTGCTCTCCATGAGTGACGTCTAACCTGTACTGGTGCCTGCTGTCGTTTAAATGGAGAGGTATGTTTTTTATTGATAGAGGGATGAAGGAGATGAAGGAGAAATACGTTAACAGCATTTCTTGGGTTGTGGGTTTGTTACGTTGTTTTGGGTTTTTTGTATAGTCCTACTTGACTAAAGTAGAAGTAAAAGATGAAAGTTTTCACTGCTTCGAGACTCCTCTTCCAGATTTTGATTTTGTCATTTCAGATTCCTGTCAGATCACTCAGCTGACTCAAGTCAGTAGCACATTACAGCATGCTAAATGGCATTTGGTTCTGCCATATGCCACTATGTGCTGTGTCACACCGGAGCAGTAGCATGATTTGTTGAGTTTATCAATACTTAATTTATCCTTAATAGAGTTTTATCTAACCCAGCTCTTCATTTAACTTCCATCATTAGGCACTCACTGCTAAAGCACAGGTATGAATTTTATCCTGGAAGAAGGTGTTTTGAGGGAATTTCTTCCTTCTGCATAGATCAATAGAAGCAGATGTGTTGTATCTTCATTGATGATCTGGAGGAGTAGATTGAGTCCAGCATCAGTGAGTTTGCAGATGACACCAAGTTGGGAGCAGGTGTGGATCTGTTAGAGGGCAGGAGAGTTCTGCAGAGGGACCTGGACAGGCTGCACAGATGGGTGCAGTCCAATGCCAGAAGGATTAGTAAGTCCAAGTACCAGGTTCTGCACTTTGACTGCAACAACTCCATGCAGTGCTACAGTCTGGGAAAAGAGTGGCTCGAGAGCAGTCAGGCAGAGAGGGACATGGGGGTACTGCTTGGCAGTGACTGAGCATAAGCCAACGTGTCCAGGTGGCCAAGAAGGCCAATGGCATCCTGGCCTAGATCAGGAACAGTGTGGCCAACAGGACCAGGGAAGTCCTTCTGCCCTGTGCTCAGCACCAATTAGGCCACGGCTTGAGTCCTGTGTCCTGTTCTGGGCCTCTCAGTTTAAGAAAGGTGTTCAGGTGCTGGAAGGTGTCCAGAGAAGGACAGTAAGGCTGGTGAGGGGCCTGGAGCACAGCCCTGTGAGGAGAGGCTGAGGGAGCTGGGAATGTGCAGCCTGCACAAGAGGAGGCTCAGGGAAGACCTCATTGCCCTCTACAGCTATTTGAAGGGAGGCTGAAGCCAGGTGGGGTTGGTCTCTTCTGCCAGGCACCCAGGGACAGAACAAGAGGACACAGGCTCAAGTTGTGCCAGGGCAGGTTCATGCTGGATGTTAGGAAGAAGTTCTTCACTCCAAGAGTGACTTGCATTGGAATGGGCTGCTCAGAGATGTGGTGGAGTCCCCTGGAGGTGTTTAAGAGGAGGCTGGATGAGGCACTTGGTGCCATGGGTTAGTTAATTAGAAGGGTTAGGTGTTGGGTTTGACTCGATGATCTTAGAGGTCTTTTCCAAGCTGGTTCGTTCTGTGCTTCTGTGCTTCCAGAGTTCATCAGATGAAATTTCAAAAGGCAGGTGAAATGTCAAGATTTGGAGACTGTACCAACAAACTGTGAGCATTCATTTGAAAGATGGAAAACTAGGACCCAAATGCATGGTTTGGGAGGGTGAGATTCTTTGTCAGTGTCGCATTTATAGATATAATAACAATAATGATAACAACAATAATGATAACAACAATAATAATTTGTTGTGCCATCAAATATATTTCTGTGCACCTAGAGTCTGATGAAGCCAGAAAAAGGAGTAAGAATATAATTTCTCTAGAAAAATAAGAAGGCAGGACTAGTTAACAGGGGCTGTGGCTCATCTAAGGGCAACAAAGCTGGTGAACGGTCTGGAAAACAGGGCTGGTGAGGAGCAATTGGGGGAGCTCAGGGTGTTGAGTCTGAAGAAGAGGAGGTTGAGGGGAGACCTTATTGCTACCTGTATCTCGCTGAAAGGAGTTTGCAATGAGTTATGAGTTGGTCTCTTCTCCCTACTATCAGGTGATAGAATGAGCGGAAACATCTTAGAATTTTGTCATGGGAGGGTTAAATTGGAGATTGGGAACAATTTCTTTACTGCAAGAGTGGTCAGACATTGGAAGAGGTTACCCAGAGAGTTTCTGGAGTCCCCATCCCTGGTGATGTTCAACAGAATGTGGCCATGGCACTTTGGGACATGGTTTGATGGCCACGGTGGTGTTGGGTTGAAGGCTGGACTGGATGATCTTAGAATCATAGAATGGTTTAGGTTGGAAGGGACCTCAAAGCTCATCCAATTCCAACCCTCTACCACAGGCAGGGAGACTTGCTACTAGAACAGGTGGCTCAAGGCCTCATCCAACCTGATCCTGAACACCTCCAGGGAGGACGTGGAGCACAGAATTACAGGATGTGATTCACGAACTCCCTGGGCAACCTGTGCCAGTGTCTCACCACCCTCACTGCAAACAACTTCTTCCTAACATCCAGTTTCCATCTCCCTCTGCCACTTTAAACCCATTCCTCCTCACTCTGTCATTGCAAGCCCTTGTCGGTAGTCCCTCCCCAGCTCTCCTGTAGCTTCCTTCAGATACTGGAAGCCCATGCCAAGGTCTCCTGGAAGCCTTCTCTTCTCCAGGCTGCAGAGCCCAAACTCTCTCAACCTGTCCTCAGCAGAGCTGCTCCAGCCCTTTGAGCGTCTTAGAGGACGTGGTTTAGTAGGCATGGTGGTGTTAGATTGAAGGTTGAGTTCAGTGCTCTTTGAGGGATTCCTTGATTCTGTGATTCTGCTATTTTGTAGAACACAGCAAACCAGTTTTCAATGACACTGCTAAACAGAGGTGAGTGAAGGGAGTTGACAAAAACTACAGGAGACTGCACCACATTCTGGAGAGGTTCTGATTGTATTAATTTAAAAACCTTTCTCTTTTCTTTCATATTAAAGAAAATAAATAAAGATTAAGGGCGGTGGGGGGGATAGTCAAGAACAACTTCTGAAAGAACTTTTTTGGGCAACAACAATTTACCAGTTCAGTCATGCTGCGCAAAACACCTTTATTGAGCCTAAGGGCTCAATAAAGCGGGAAATTTTCCAGGAAAAAAAAAAATAAAGAAAAATCAATGACTCCATGAAAATGAGGTTGATTTTGCACATGTTTGTCTGCAGGTTGGTTGTTTGCTTTCGTTTCACTGCTGCATTGCCCACAATAAGTCATAACTACAAGATGCAAATTCCAAACCAGAAGTATTTGACTAGAAACCAAATTATCTTGAAAATCAGATATAAACATTTCAAAAGAGATGTGAGGAGGGGTAGGGGGATGCATAAAAGGAGAAGAATTCAGACTTCTGGAATTGTTGTTGTCACCTCTAGTGAAACCGTGAATAATTTGCTTCTGCTGTGCCTTTCATGTGCTGTCTGCATAGAGAAGTGATCAGAGTGAGTGCTGTGGCCTCTGGACGGAGTTCAGTGTTCCCACACAACAGGAACACTGAAGACGTTCCTTTCTGACCTGTCATAGAATCATAGAATGGTAAGGTTGGAAGGGATATCATAGCTCATCTAGTTCAAACCCCCTGCCACAGGCATGGCCACCTCCCACTAGAACAGGTCGCTCAAGACCTCATCCAACCCGGCCTTGAACACCTTCAGGGAGGGAGCAGCCACAACCTCCCTAGGCAACCTGTGCCAGTGTCTCACAACCCTCACTGTAAAGAATTTCCTCAACATCCAGTTTCAATCTCCCCTCTTCCAGTTTAAACCCATTGCCCCTCATCCTGTCACTGCAAGACCTTGTCAGTAGTCCCTCCCCAGCCTTTCTGTAGCCCCCTTCAGATCCTGGAAGGCTACTCTAAGGTCTCCTCAAAGCCTTCTCTTCTCCAGGCTGCAGAGCCCCAAGTCTCATAGCCTGTCCTCATAGGTGAGCTGCTGCAGCCCTCTGAGCTTCTTCATGGCCTCCTTCACCTAAGTGAAGTCACCTAAAAGGATCTACTGCTTCAGAGGTTTATTTAGTAATGTCCATTAACAAAGAAAAGGAATCTGGAAAGGTACAGAAGTATTTTTTTTTCCCTCCCAGGTTTCAGTGAGTTGAGTGGTGTAAACTAGTGAGATTTTTTGACCTGTGGTGACAAATCGTAGAATCATAGAATGGTAAGGTTGGAAGGGACCTCAAGGATCATCTAGTTCCAACCCCCTGCCATAGGCAGGGACACCTCTCACTAGTACAGGTTACTCAAGGCCTCATCCAATCTGACCTTGAACACATCCAGGGAGGGAGCATCCACAACCTCCCTGGGCAACACATTTATACATTTCACTTTTTGGTAGCTGTTCTTGCTGTATAATTGATGTGTATGGATCTTGACAGATGATAATATTCTGGCTTCCTTCATCAAGACTTCCTTTCACTTCACCAGAGTGATCATGGTGCCATCCCTCTATCTTCTTTCTCCCCTCCTCTAGTACATAATACTGCATAGTTCAGACATTGGCACAGGCTGCCCAGGGAGGTAGTGGAATCCCCATGCCTGGAGGTGTTCAAGAAATCTGTGGACATGACACCTGGGGACACGATTTACTGGTCTTAGATTGATGGTTGGATGCTATGATCTTGCAGGTATTTTCCAACCGAAATGATACCACAATTCAAAATCCTATTGGTATTATTAATTTATGTTTATTCTTAGAAAGGTTAGTACTAGGGAATAGAGTCATAGAATCACAGAATCACAGTGGCTGGCAAAGCCACTCAGGATCACCAACCTAGAACCCTACTCTAAAAGATTCACCTTAAACCATATACCCAAGCACCACATCCAAACCACCCTTAAACACAACTGGGGTTGGTGACTCCACCACCTCCATTGGCAGCTCATTTCAGTCCCTGACCACTCTCTCCAAGAAAAAAATTTTCCTAATGTTCAATCCAAACCTCCCCAGCCTCAGCTTGAAGCCATTCCTCCTTGTTCTGTCTCCAGTTACCTGTGAGAAGAGACCAGAAGCAGCATTTCTACAATGTCCTTTCAGGTAGCTGTAGAGAGCAATGGAGTTTCCCCTCAGCATCCTCTTCCTCAAACTAAAGTATAGTTTAGATTAGAAGAGACCTTTACAGGTCATCTAACCCATCCCCCTGCAATTAGCAGGGACATCTGCAAGTAGAGAAGGTCACTCAGAACACCAAACAGCCTGACCTGGAATGATTCCATCAGTGGGACATCTACCACCTCACTGGGCAAACAGGGCCGTGGTCTCATTACCTACAATACAAAACATTCTTTCCTCTTCTCCAGTCTGAATTCCCCTCTTTTAGCTTTAAACCATCACCCCTTATCCAATTGCAACAGACCCTGATAGAAAGTCTGTCCCCAGCTTTCTTATTGTCTCCTTTAAGCACTGAAAGGCCACCAGAAGGTCTCCCTGAAGCCTTCTCTTCTCCAAGCTGATCCCCAACTCTCTTATCCTGTCCTCACAGCAAAGGAGTTCCAGCCCTCCCCTCATTTTTGTGGCCTCCCCAGGACCATCTCCAAGAGACTGATGTCTTTCTTGTATTGAGGACTCCAGAGCTGGGTCAAATAATCCAGGTGAGGAAGTATGGAAGTGGTGGTTCAGAAGCCAACATGGGGATGCCTCAGCAGACAACTAGAAGGAATCTTTGCTAACGGATTTTAGTCCCTCAATGTCTCTCTCACATATTTGCCCATTTAATCTTTGTGTATTTAATTAGTAAAGAATGTTAATAGAAACTTACTAGCAGTTCTTATGTGATTTAAAAGCCTAAGTGTTGTAATCATAAATTAATCAGATAAATGAAAACTAGAAGCCCAATTCCAGTCAATTAGTTTTAGACATCTGAGTGCCACTGTCTTTTTTTTTTTTTTTTTTTTTTTTTTTTTT
>VWZE01020012.1:20611-37600 GCA_013396675.1 Eubucco bourcierii
CCCCCCAGCCCTCAGCTATTGATAGACATTGCTCAAATCCGCTCTCGGCCTTCTCTTCTCCAGACTAAACAGCTCCAGGGCTCTCAGTCTCTCTGCAGAGGGGAGATGCCCAAGTCTCTCAATCATTCTCGTGGCTCTCTGCTGGACTCTAGCAGGTCCCTGTCTCTCCTGATCTGGGGAACCCAAAACTGGCCACAATATTGCAAGTGTGGTCTCAGGAGGGCAGAGCAGAAGGGGAGAAGAACCTCCCTAGCCCTGCTGGCCACACTTTTCCTGATGCACCCCAGGCTGCCATTGGTTCTTTTGCCCACAAGGGCATATTACTGCCCCATGCAGAACTTGCTGCCCACCAGCACTCCAAGGTCTTTCTCCATGGAGTTGCTTTCCAGCATGGCAGCTCCAGCCTGTACTGGTGCCTGCTGTTATTCCTCCCCAGATGCAGGACCCTGCACTTGTCCTTACTGAATTTCATGTGGTTAACCAACCATTCTAGTTAGTAAGTTGTGGGTGCAACAGAAGTAAATAGATGAGTAAAAATCTGTGTTCACTACAAAACCCCCTTGACTATGTAGATACCTCCCAACTCCAAAGGTCTTTCACAGCATCAGGTGTTCACTTTCTTAAAATGACTCCTGTTAAAATAACAGTTGGTTCTAGCTCCTAATTGGAGGGGAGAGAAAGGAAAGTACCAAAGAGGAGCAAACTGAACTTCTAAAGCAGTTCCCAGGATTGCCTGCACACCAATTCCTACCAGTTCCTTGTGCTAATGAGTGGCTTGGTAGTGTGCTTGCAGGAGATTTGCATGATGCTCTGGTGACTTCTTCTGTTCTTGACTTCCTTAGTGATAAATCTTCAGATGTTACCAACATCGAACAGCAGCAATGAACATCTGCTACCCCCCAGTAAACTTCCCTGAGCTCTCCTTCCTGGTGTCCTGGAAAGCAAGCCTGAGGATGGCCTTGGAGGTTGCATTGTACCGGAATATTTTCTAGGGCAGATGGTCAAATTAAAATTATTTACTTGCATTGCACAGCCAGGCTTTGAAATTGACACGAATTAGTCCGATAAAGTACATAGTACAGAGGAGGTAGAAGAGAACTGTGGTTTAATTTATACAAACTTAACACTGAAATAGCTATTTTTGTAAAAAGAAAAAATATAAAAAACAAAGAAACAAAACACAACAACCAAAAAAAAAAAACAAAACCTGCTTAAAAAGGAAAATCCTCAAATCTTAAACTCTTTAATATCAGTGGGCTGGCACTAGTATCCATATCTGCTCATTTGTACATAAATGGAAGGCTAATGCATTGTGTTGGTAGCTCTCTGTGTATCACCATATATGGAATTAGATTCAGTAGGAAAAGACCTCTAAGATCCAGTCCAACCACCAGCCCAACACCTTCATTTAATGGCCATTAAATGATATCCCAAAGTACCACAGCCACAGGTTTCTTGAACACTTCCAGGGATGGGGACTCCACCACCTTCCTGGGCAGCCTGTTTCAGTCCCTGACCACTCCTGTAGCAAAGAAATTTTTTCCCCATTTCCAACCTAAACCTCTCCTTGTACAATTTTAGGGTATGTCCTCTCATTGTGTCACCTGATGCCAGAATTGTTTCTGTTCTATAGGGTCATTAAATTTATAGAACAACAGATTTGTTTTGTTTGGAAAAGATCTCCAAGATCATTGGATCCAACCATCAGCCCAGCACCACCATGACCACTAAACCATGTCCCAAAGTGCCATAACCACAGGTTTTTTGAACACCTCCAGGGATGGGGACTCCACCACCTCCCTGGGCAGCTAACCACTCTTACAGCAAATGAACTGTTCCTCGTTTCCAGCCTCACCCTCCCCTGGCACAATTTCAGGCCACTTCCTCTCCTTCTATCACCTGATGGTAGGGAGAGGAGTCCAACCCCATCTTAGTGCAGATTCCTTCCAGGGAGCTGTAGAGAGCAATGAGGTCTCCCCTCAACCTCTTCTTCTCCAGATTAAACACTCACTCCCAGTTCCTTCAGCTTCTTCTCCCCAACCCTGTTCTCCAGAGCCTTCAGCAGCTTTGTTGCCCTTCTCTGAACAATCTCTAGCACCTCAACGTCCTTCTTGGAGTGAGGGATGCCAAAACTGAAACCAGTACTCATGCTGGACCCTCATGAATGCTGAGTACAGGAGGACAATCCCTTCCTTGGTCCTACTGGCCACACTGTCCCTGATCCAGGCCATGTTGCTCTTGGTCTTTTTGGCTACCTGAGCACACTGCTGGCTCACCTTCATCCCGCTGTCAACCAGCACTCCCAGGTGCTTTTCTGCCAGGCACCTACATACATACAGAGAGCCTTTGTGTTAAATACAACATATGGGCCATATGCAATGGTGGAGGAAGTAAAAAAAGCAGGTGTTGTATGTGTTTGAAAATTTTATTCTAGAGGGCTTTTGTTTTCCAAAGCAAATCTCCTCCCCTCAGTCAGGAATATAACTTAGGTGTTGCTATATGATGGTAAGTATTAGTCAGTGTTTCAAGCTGACATAAAACCCATTAGGAAAAATAGAAAGTAAGTAATAGCCCTGACTAATTCTTGATACAAAGAAGATGCAGGTGGGAGCATAAATAAATAGGTGTTTATTTCTTAAATTGGTTGCACTTTATCTTAATCTGTTAACAGGAATTGCTGTAAATGTAACCAAATAATGCACTCTGAGAAGGTTCTACACAAACAACCTGAAGAGATGATTTATTTCTTTACCTAAGAATATTAATGTGGGATTTTGCTCTTTTGCTGCATCTTAGAATCTGAGAAAGCCAGGTTGGATGGGGCCTTGAGCAGCCTGATCTAGCAGGAGTTCACAGGCTCACTGGATGTTAGGGGTGGAAGGGACTCAAAGAGATCATCTAGACCAACCCCCTGCCCATGGCAAGGAGGAGGCAGTGAAGTGGCCATTAAGGTCCCTTCCAACCCAACCCAACCCAACCCATTCTACTGATTGATTGATTTGATTTCAAGAGGTGGGCAGGAGGAGACTACCAGTGTTTTTTTAAGTTGAAATCAATTTATTGTGAAACGCGATAAATGCCAAAACAATGGAGTCTATCACTCATTTTCTTCACTGTGTAGCTTTTTATTGTGCTATTTGGCCAGTTTAGGGAGGTGCAGTGTGTGTAACAAATAATATTAATGGCAACATTTGGCTTAAGTATGATGTCCTGTCCAAAAGGCAGGATGAAGCTGGTGAAGGGTCTGGAGAACAGGTCTTTAGTGCTGGGTTTGACAAACCTCTAGAAAAAGAAGCTGAGAGGAAGCTTCCTTGCTTTCCACAGCTCCCTGAAAGGAGGATGATGGAGTTGGTCTCTTCTCCTACATAATAAAAGGTAGGACAAGAGGAAACAGCCTCAAGTTGCATCAGAAGAGGTTTAAGTTGGACATGAGGAAAAATTATCAATGGGAAGCATTGTCAAGTCCATGAACAGGCCACCCAGGACAGTGTTAGAGTCACCATCCCTGGAGAGATTTATAATACGTGCAGATATGCTGCTGAGGGACACAGTTTAGTGGTGGAATTTGTTGTGCTGAGCTTACAATTGGATTCATAGAATCATAGAATGGTTTAGGTTGGAAGGAACCTCAAAGCTCATCCAGTTCCAACCCCACCACCATCGGCAGGGGCACCTCCTACTAGAACAGGTCACTCAAGGCCTCATCCAATCTGGTCTTGAACACCTCCCTGGGCAACCTGTGCCAGCGTCTAACCACCCTCACTGCAAACAACTTCTTCCTGACATCCACTTTCAATCTCGCCTCTGCCACTTTAAACCCATTCCTCCTCACCCTGTCACTGCAAGCCCTTGTCAATATTCCCTCCACAGCCCTCCTGTAGCCTCCTTCAGATACCAGAAGGCCACTCCAAGGTCTCCTGGAAACCTTCTCCTCTCCAGGCTGAAAGAGCTCCAACTCTCACAGCCTATCCAAGACTCAATCTTAAAGATCTTTTCTGACTTAAACCACCATAAGCCTAAGCGTCTTGTGTACTAAGGCGAAATGTAGAGACAGAGCAGGCCTCCAGGAAAGGCTCCTGGAGTATTTTACTGAATCTACAATGAGGTCAGTGGAAAATTAATTGAGTTGTGATCTGTGAATGTCATGGATTTCAGTCTGGGAAAAAAGAAGGCTGAGAGGAGATCATGTTAATTGTTATAAATATCTGCAGGGTGGGTTTCAGGAAGCAGGGGCCAGGCTCTTTTCAGTGCTGTCCTGTGATAGGACAAGGGTAGTCTGCAACTACCTGAAAAGAGATTGTAGCCAGATGGGGTTGGTCTCTTCTGCCAGGCAACCAGCAACAGAACAAGGGGACACAGTCTCGAGTTGTGCCAGGGAGGTCTAACCTAGATATTAGGAGGAAGTTCTTGACAGAGAGAGTGATTGACACTGTAATGGGCTACCCAGGGAAGTGGTGTAACCTGCCCTAGGTGATCTTGCTTTGGCATGGGGAATGGACTCGATGGGTTCTGGAAGTCTCTTCCAACCCCTCCGATTCTATGATTCAATGATTTCTGTTTTCCACATATACTGTCTAGTCCCACTCTGTCTTTACTTCTTGATTCATCTTGTCCAACTGAACAAAACTGAACAAAAGCGTGCTTGGAAAACAACAAAGAAGACGAAGAATAGAGTTCAGGTTAGGAAAGCTGAAACATGGCTAGAATTGAATCTGGCTAGAGACATTGAAAGGAACAAGAAGAATTCCTTCAGGTATGTTATTGATAAAAGGAAAACTAGGGAGAATGCGGGACCCTTCCAGAAGGGAAATGGAGAACTGGTGGCAAGAAGGACATGGAAATGTTGGAGAGAGTCCAGAGGAGGCCACCAAGATGCTCAGAGGGCTGCAGCAGCTCTGCTCTGAGGACAAGCTGAGAGAATTGGGGCTCTGCAGCCTGGAGAAGAGAAGGCTTCCAGGAGACCTTGGCATGGGCTTCCAGTATCTGAAGGAAGCTACAGGAGAGCTGGGGAGGGACTACTGACAAGGGCTTGCAATGACAGAGTGAGGAGGAGTGGGTTTAAAGTGGCAGAGGGAGATGGAAACTGGATGTTAGGAAGAAGTTGTTTGGAGTGAGTGTGGTGAGGCACTGGCAGAGGAGGTTGCCCAGGGAGGTTGTGGAGCACAGAATCACAGAATGTGATCTTCTATCTTTTATCACATTCTGTAATTCTGTGCTCCACAACCTCCCTGAAGGAGTTCAGGATCTAGTTGGATGAGGCCTTGAGTGACCTGTTCTAGTGGGAGGTGTTTCTACCTGGAGGGGAGGGGGATTGAAACTGGATGAACTTTGAGGTCCTTTCCAACCTAAATCATACTATGATTCAATACTGATTCTCCAGGACTTAGTAGTCCATGCTTCTCTAGCTCATAGATGAAATCCTGCCTTTTGGAGAGAGTATAAATTAGCTCTTCAGAGAAATGTCTTCTTTTCTGCTTTGCAGAGTGCTTCCCCTGACTAAAATTCCACATGGACTTGCCTCACGTTCCCAGTCACTCCACTTAGAGAGCATAGTCTCTAGTTCTTATGCAAACAAAATCCTCCCACTCCAGAGTGTTCTACTGTGTCACTGCAGAAATCTGTCGCTTGTGGATGGATTTTAATGTCAGTAAAATATGATTCTGGATTTTTAATCCCTAAACATTTTGTTGTTGTTTTTGTTGTTTTGGCAGAGATGGAAGGGATCAGTTGACCATCTGATAGACTCTAAGAATGGGTTGGGTTGGGAGGCACCTTAAAGATCACCCAGGTCCAACTGCTACACCATGACCAGGGACACTTCCCACCAGCCCAGGTTGCCCAAGGCCTCATCCAACGTGGCCCTGAACACCTCCAGGGTGTGGGTGTCCGCAGCCTCCCTGGGCAACCTGTTCCAGTGTCTCATCACCCTCATTGTAAAGAATTTCTTTCTAACCTCCAGTCTAAGTCTCCCCTCTTCCAGCTTGAAACCATTCCCCCCCATCCTATCTCTACAACCTATTGTAAATAATCTCTCCCTGTCTTTCTTCTAGGCCCCAGCTGACTCAGACTAATTGACTTGATTGATGGCACCAAGGCTGGTGAGGGGGCTGGAGCACAGCCCTGTGAGGAGAGGCTGAGGGAGCTGGGGGTGTGCAGCCTGCACAAGAGCAGGTTCAAGGCAGACCTCATTGCTCTCTGTAACTTCCTAAAGGGAGGCTGTAGCCAGGTGGGGTTGGTCTCTTCTACCAGGCACCCAGGGACAGAACAAGAGGACACATCCTGAAGCTGCAGCAGGGCAGGTTCAGGCTGGATGTTAGGAAGAACTTCTCCAGAGCAAGAGTGATTGGTATTGGAATGACCTGCCCAGGGAGGTGGTGGAGTCCTCATCCCTGGAGGTGTTTAAAAGGAGGGTGGATGAGGCACTTGGTGCCATGGGTTAATTAATTAGATGGTGTTGGGTAATAGGTTGGACCTGGCGATCTTAGAGGTCTTTTCCAACCTGATTGATTCTGTGATTCTGTGATTTTGTGACTGTCAGCCTTCTCCAATCGTTGACTCCATCTGGCATTCAGTCAGGAAAAGTGATGGAAACCAAGTTCTTATTTGATCTTTCAGCTGCTTAACCTTTCCAGTGAAGTTCCACCCCTGAATTCTAAGGACCCTGAGGAAGCACCAGGTAGTTGTGGCTGCTCCCTGGAGGTGTTCAAGGCCAGGTTGGATGAGACCTTGAGCAACCTGTTCTAGTGGGAGGCGTCCCTGCCTATGGCAAGGGGTTGGAACTGGATGAGCTTTGACGTCTCTTCCAACCTAAACCATTCTATGATTCTATTAACTTGGAAATACAATGACTTTGATTTACCTCACCATCTGATTTCAAAGATGGCATCACTAAGGAAGGACAGACTCCAGTCACTCACCTTTTAAGTCTTCTCTCCCCTCCATAACCTTCCTTTGTTACCAATGTGGTTGTTTGCCAAGAACCGTAATGGAATTGCCTTAAAACCTCTGCAAGCTGTTGGACAATGGCTTGTAGTGACGGAACATGGGGGAATGATTGGAAGAGGACAGATTTAGACTGGAGAAGTGGTGGATGAGGAACATCCCCCCACACACTATTTGAAATTCACCAGACCAGCTCAGACAGCTTGGAAATGAAGATGAAGCTGTATTTATAGCATGGCAAATACAGATGACACAAAGTCAGGTAGGAGCGTTCACAGGATCCCAGGATGTTAGGGGTTGGAAGGGACCTCTGGAGATATTCCAGTCCAAACACCCTGCCAGAGCAGGACCAGAGAATCCAGCAGAGGTGGCACAGGAACACATCCAGACAGGGTTGGAAAAACTCCAGACAAGGAGACTCCACAACCTCTCTGGGCAGCCTGTGCCACTGCTCTGGCACCCTTAGCACAAAAATGTTCTTGTTCATGCTGAGTTGCAACTTCCTGTGCTGCAGTTTCCATCCCTTGCCTTTGTCCTGTGCCAGGTGTGGTGGATTAGAAACTTCCCCCCTCACATTATTTGAAATTCACCAGACCAGCTCAGGAAGCTTGGAAGTAAAACTGAAGGCATATTTACAGCATGGCAAAATGTACAGGCATATATGCACAATGTATTTACAAGCACTTACAATTATATACAAGTTAGAAATAACACAGAAATCCAAATTCCCCCCAGGACAAAGAAATTGCCCGGAAGGGCTCAAAGCTACCCTCCCTCTCTTTTCCTCCCCACTCTATCTCAGACAGACAACAAAAACAAAGCAGCAGGCAGCAGCAACCGGCAAAGCTCACATTAGATGCCGAGGTTAAAGGTGAGACATCAGAGCAGATATGGGTTAGAAGGAAGTGATTAGATCCAACCACACAGACCAGACAGACAAACCAACAGGGCAATGTCCTGGGACACAGTGAGAGAGAATTGCTTATGTTTTGGCTTTTTATCCCTCTCAGCAAACCAATGAATGACGGAGACTTCATCATTATTTTCTTTTCAATACCAATTATCTAATTCCTTTAAATAAAATATTCCCATAGCCTCATGCCACTACAGGAGATTAGAAAGAAATTCTTGACAGTGAGGGTGGCACAGGTTGCCCAGGAATGTTGTAGATGTCCTGCTCCCTGGAGGTGTTCAAGGTCAGGTTGGATGGAGCCCTGAGTAACCTGGGCTAGTGGGAGGTGTCCCTGCCCATGGCAGGGGGGTTGGAAATGGATGAGCTTTTAGGTCTCTTACAACCCAAACCGTTCTCTGATTCTCCAAGAAGTGAACACTTCACCTGGAGAGAAATTTGTCTCCTATACAAAATTAACCTATTGACTAGGATGCTTTTGTGGGCTGAAATGGCATTTTCCTTCTTAATGCTTTTCATCAGGCTTTTAGTTTTGAATTGTGCAGTTACCCATTGCAGAAGAGCACTTGGAAGGTGTTTGTGTGGCTGTCAGGGATGTCCTGTAGGATTTTTTTAGAGTCTGCTATTGGAATATGGCAGTGGGTCAGAGCTTTCTATTAGATTTAGGCCAGGTTGGAGGAGGCCTTGAGTGACCTGTTCTAGTGCCTATGGCAGGGGGTTGGAACTGGATGAGCTTTGAGGTCCCTTCCAACCTAAACCATTCTACGATTCTATGAAATTCCACTCCGTAAATGCATTTTTTTTTCTGGAAGGAAAAGTGGAAAAAAAAAGAACCACAGACCACAAACAGAAAACCTAAGTCACCATGTACCGCTGCTTTCCCTTTCAATAACCTCAGTGTTTTCCAGCCAGTCTGCATCTTTTGTCATCTGTTTTGCTTTTTGCTTGCTTTTATTGTTTTTTTTTTTTCCCTCTGTGTCCTCTTTCTTTTCTCTGAATCATAGAAGATATTTTAAAACCTATTGGAGTGGCAAACTAGAGACTGAAGAGAGCTTCCTCCTCTACTGAAATAACTGAGTCAGAAGGAATCACTTTCAGCGGGTGAGTTGTGACCCAGCCTGTCACTGGCTGCTTTTCTGAATCACCTAAATAGCTAAATACCTCTCAAAACTCTTTGGAAATCATGGAGTTGGGATCACTGCCTGCTTTCAGGGAAGCCACTAAGCCACCATCAGACAACATTGTGCATTCTCTAACTCCCTGGCCTATGGTTATGAATGTAACTGGGGGAACATCTTTAAATGGATTAACTAAATAGATATTTATTGTATATTAGAAGGCTCTGCAGCCATTGGGCAAAGGAGCACCTCAAGAGGTTCAAGAAGAAGAAGGGTAGAGTCCTGCACATGGGGAGGAGTGACACCATGCACTGGGGTGCACCATGCACCAGATTAGTGACCTGGTGGAAAGCAGCTCCATGGAAAAGGATCTTGGAGTCCTGGTGGACAGAAAGTCCTCCATGGACATCAATGTGTCCTCGTGGTAATTCAAACCAATGGTCTCCTCCATGCATTCAGGAAAGTGTGGGCAGCAGGTTGAGGGAGGTTCTCCTCCACTCTATTCTGTCCTGCTGAGGCTGCATCTGGAGTATTGTGTGCATTTTGGGCTCCCTATTTCAAGAAGAACCTCAGGGAACTGCTTGAGAGAGTCCAGTGCAGAGCCTAAAAGATGATGAAGGGGATGGAGTGTCCCAGCCTCTGAGTGCCCAGAGGCTGGAGCCAGGCTCTTCTGGGTGATACCCAATGCCAGCACAAGGGGCAGTGGTGGAAGCTGAGGCATAGGAAGTTCCACGGATATAGGAGGAACTTTTTCCCTGTGAGGGTGACAGAACTCTGGAAGAGGCTGCCCATGGGGGTTGTGGAGTCTCCCTCTCTGGAGATATTCAAGAACTGCTTGGATGTGTTCCTGTGTGACCTGCTGTAGGTGTTGCTACTCTCTCAGGGGCGCTGGGCTGGATGAGCTTTGGAGTTTACTTGCAGCCCTTGATGTTCTGTGATTCTGCAATTGAAAATAACTTCCTCTTGATGTCCAACATAAATCTACCCTGCTCTAGTTTCAGACCATTGCTCTTCATCCTATCACTACAAGCCCTACTAAAAAGTCCCATTCCAGCCTTTCTGTAGACCTCTTTCAGGTACTATAAGGCTGCTGTAAGGTTTCCTAGAGCCTTTTCATTTCCATGCTGGATAGCTCCAGCTCTCCCAGCCTGTCTTTTTAGGGGAGGTTCTCCAGTCCTATGGCCCTTCTCTGGAACTGCTTCAGCAACTCCATGTTTCTCTTGTATTGGGGGTCCCAGAGATGGACAGAGTGCTCCAGGTGAGGCAGAGTAGAGGGGCAGGATCCCCTCTTGCAAGCTGCTGACCATGCTTCTTTAGCTGTATGTTCATGGCTGCAGCATTCTCTTTTGAGCTACTGTAGGATAGGTATGGAGAAACCCAAAACCTTAGAGGGAAAATTGTGTCTTGTGTGAAATGTGAAGACGAGCAGAGCTATTCTGTCTGAATAACAGAATTGTCATCAAAAGCAGCCATGGGCATCATTTAGTTTCTGTTGTCACCTCGAGGTCAGTGTATGGAGGCCATTAGTAACTTTTGTCTCCTATGCAGGTAATTGTGGGCTCTGGGGTTCATGCACACTCAGGCAAGGATTTGAAAAGCAGCCTTGGTGCCTTGAAATGACTTCTTCTGGGAATGAGTGTCTGTGGCAGTGCTAAATGTTTCCTAGCAGAGAAGCGCCATAGGCACTTTTAATTGAGTCCAGGAGCTGATGGCAAGAGGCAAAGCCCGTGCGGCAATCCTGCTGTCTATCTGCAGCATGTCTGGCAGACAGCAACAGCAAAACCTTCTAACGTGGAGTCAACCCCCTACCAGGTCTTCAGAGGGACAGCTCCCGGGACTTGAATTGTGACTTGTTTCTCTGTGTCTGTCACAGCCTTTGGCAGTGCTCTAAACTTGCTGTTACCTGTACCACTGGCATCTTTCCCTTGGGAGGTAAGATGAACATTCTTTTCTTGAGAGGTAAGAGGGACAGGGATATTCTACAGTGTCCAACAGAGGCTGTAAGGATGATGAAGGGACTGGAACATCTGTCTGATGAGAGGCTGAGAGCCCTGGGTCTGTTTAGACAGGAGAAGAGAGGAGATCTTATTAATGATTGCAAAATATCTGAAGAGTGGTATCAGGAAGCAGGGGCCAGGCTCTTTTCTATGATTTCTTGTGATAGGAGGAGGGGCAATGAGCACAAACTGGAACTCAGAGAGTTCCACCTCAACATGAGGAAAAACTTCTCTGCTGTAAGGGTGCCAGAGCCCTGGAGCAGGCTACTCAGAGAGGTTGTGGAGTCTGCTCCTCTGGAGGTTTTCGAGTCCTATCTGGATGCATTCCTGTGTGACCTACCCTGAGTGATGCTGCTTTGGCAGGAGGGTTTAGACTCGATGATCTCTGGAGTTCCCTTCCAACCTCTACCATTCTATGATTCTATGCTAATCTATTTCCTGTGGGTGATGAGTTTTGCCTTCTTGCTGGCTTACTGCTAAACAGTTTTCTGTAGTGTTATGATTACAGCAATGCATATAAGAGACCTCAAACTATCCAAACAGAATTGTTTAGCCTGCCAGCCCATGGTCTGAGTTGCAAGGGGGAAAAATACTGCTCTTGGTGCAGTTATAAGGGGAGAATGAGTGGGTCCTACAGACCACTTGCAAGAAAGTAATACAGCAAGTTACCCAGGGAGGCTGTGAATCACAGAATCACAGAATCACAGAATGTGATCTATAACCTCCCTGGAGGTGTTGAAGACCAGGTTGCAGAAGCCTTGAACACCCAAGGCTGGTGGGAGGTGTCCCTGCCCATGGCAGGGGATTGGAACTAGCTCATAGAATCACAGAATCACAGTCAGAGGAACAGAGAATCAGAGAATCATGTTGTCAGGAGAATGATGCAGAAACGGTCTTTAACATTTAATTTAGAGCAGTGTCCAGCAGCCTCATTCTGCTGAGACTTCTATCAAACATGAAATGCGCACTGCAATTCTTGACAGGGAGGGTGGGGAGACACTGGAACAGGTTGCGGGTGCCCCCTCCCTAGAGGTTTTCAGCACCAGTTTGGATGGGGTCTTGAGCAACCTGGGGCTAGTGGGACGTGTCTCTGTCCTTGGAGAGGGGATCTGGCCCCAGAGGATGTTTAAAGTCCCTCCCAACCCCAAACCATTGTAGGATTCTCTGGGGTTTAATCTTTTCATGGCTGAACAAAAATCCTCAGCACTAATTACCAGGTACCACAAGTGAGAGTTTTCCAAAGCAAACTTAGGAAATTTTGCAAATAGAAATGGTGCTTTGGGTTTTTTGTTTTTTTGTTTTGTTTTGTTTGTGTGGGGTTTTGTTTGTTTGTTTTTGGGTTTTTTTGTTTTGTTTCTTTGTTTCTGACAATACTCCTCAAAATTAGGAAAGGTTTCTCCTTAAAGATTGCACTGCTGACTACAAAATGGGGTGTTCAGATGAAGGAAGGCAAGACATTATTCACATTGCTAATCCCCAGCAACAATACATGCAGGAAGCTGCTTTGCAATGAAAACTGAAATACTTTTGTATTATCTGCAGGATTAATGCACCAGTGTCTGGAAAGTGCTTTGCCTGCTGGAGTCCTACAGCACTGACTCTGGAAAGATGGCAGAGTCCTTCTCTATTATCAGGCAGAACTTATACTAGAATTCACAAATATTTAAGGTTTTAAATCAAGTGTTACAATCATGACAAATTACTATAATGCTGCTAACAATTTTGACCATCTCTTTGGAGCTATTTTTCATGAAAACTAGGTTGGATGGTGTCTTAACCAACCTGGTCTAGTGGAAGGTATGTCCCTGCCCATGGCCATAGATTATCTTTAAGATCCCTTCTGACTCAAACCATTCTATGATACTGTGATTACAGCCCAGAGAGAAAACTGCATCCTAGACTGCATCCAGAGCAGTGTGAGCAACAGGGTGAGGGAGAGGATTCTGCCCCTCTGCTCCACCCTGGTGAGATCCCACCTGGAGCACTGTGTGCAGTTTTGGAGCCCCTGGGACAGGAAAGATCTGGAGGTGCTTGGAAGGTGTCCAGAGCAGGGCCACAAGGATGAGCAGAGGGGTGGAGATGCTCTGCTGTGGGGACAAGCTGACAGTGGGGGTTGTTCAGTGTGGACAGGAGAAGGCTTTGAGGAGACCTTCTTGAGGCCTTCCAGTATCTTAAGGGGGGCTACAAGAAAGCTGGGGAGGGACTTTTTAGGGTGTCAGGTAGTGAGAGGTGGGAATGGATCTAAGCTAGAGAAGGGCAGGTTGAGATTAGACCTTACGAAGTTCTTCAGCATGTGGGTGGTGAGAGACTGGCATAGGTTGCCCAGGGAGGTGGTGGAAGCCTCATCCCTGGGGGTGTTTAAGGCTAGACTGGAGGTGTCTCTGTGTAAACTGTTCTAGTGTGAGGTGTCCCTGCGCATGGCAGGGGGGTTGGAAGTAGATGATCCTTGAGGTCACTTCTAACCCTGACCATTCTGTGATTCTAATGTTGACAGGTTGGAAGCAGAACAGTTGCATATCAGCATACCCCATGCAGGCATAATGCCCAGATTGTTCCAGTTGGTATTCACTTGTACTTTAAGCCACACAGTGCTCAGTTAGGATTTTTCACCTCTACATTCTGCTGTTTTGATTGTCATAATTGGGAACATTTGCAGTCTCTCCTGTTCACGTTAAGGTTGATAAGTTTATCAACTCTGCCTCTGCCAGATACTGCTCTGGAGCATCTGGCTGTTAAGCTGTTGAATCTCCCTGGGAGAATCTTGTTTTAGATCCATAGTCATATGGATCTAAACAGTCATCTGTAACAGCCATATAAAAATATATAGCCCAGACAGATGCCTTTCTGCTTGGGTAGTGCTTGACATTGAGATACGTTCTGGAGTCAGGTTACTTCCCAGACTTTTCCAGGGAAGTTTTTTAATCACAGAATGATAGGGTTTGGAAAGGAGCTCTGGAGATCATCATGTCTAACTCCCCTGCCAAAGCAGAATCACACAGAAATGCATCCAGAAAGATCTTGAAAGTCTCCAGAGAAGGAGGCTGCAGAGTCTGTCTGGGCAGCCTGCTCCAGGGCTCCAGCACCCACACAGGAAATTTTTTTCTCATGTTGAGATGGAAATTTCTATGTTCCAGTTTGTATCCATTGCCCCTTGTCCTGTCACAGGACACAACTGAGAAGAACCTGGTACCTGCTTTTTCACACCCACCATGCAGATGTGCAGAAACATTAACAAGATTTTTTCTCAGTGTTCTCATCTCCAGCTTTTCCTCATCAGACATGTTCCAGCCCATTCACCTTCCTCATAGCCTCCTTTGTACACTCTCTAGTATATCCCATCCCTGTCCCTCCTGAACCGGAGAGCCCAGAGTTGGATGCAGTACTCCAGATATGGTCTCACAAGGGCAGGGTAGAGCAGGAGGAGAAGTTCCATTGTCCTGCTGACCACATTATTCTTAATGCATGCCAGGAGAGCAGTGGACTACTTGACCCCAAGGGCACATTGTTGTCCCATGGAGAATTTTTTGTCCAGAAGGAGTTTTTATTTTCTCTGAAGCTGGAAACAAACTTGTGGTTTAAATATATAAAATATGTAGTTGCCTGTTGATGTCATCCAGTGAGGTTCCCCTGCCCCTCTACTCTGCCCTGCTGAGGCAGCACTGGGAATACTGTATCAAGTCCTTGACCCCTCAGTTCATGAAGAACTTCAGAGAACTGCTTGAGAGAGTCACAAAGATACTGAAGGCAGTGGAAGATCTTCCTCAAGAGGAGAACCTGAGGGAACTGGGGCTGTGCTGCTGGCAGAGGAGGGGACTGAGGGGGAACCTCAGTCATGGTGATAAAGATGTGCAGGGTGAGTGGCCAGAGGCTGGAGCCAGGCTCTGCTGGGCGATGCCCAATGCCAACACAAGGTGCAGTGGTGGAAGCTGAGGCATAGGAAGTTCCATGGAAACAGGAGGAGGAATTTTTTGTCTGTGAGGGTGACAGAACTCTGGAAGAGGCTGGCCAGTGGGATTGTGGAGTCTCCTTCTCTGGAGATATTCAAACCCCACCTGGATGTGTTCCTGTGTGACCTGCTGTAGGTGCTGCTGCTCCATCAGGGGGGTTGGACTGGATGAACTTTGGAGGTCCCTCCCAACCCCTGACCTTCTGTGACTCCATGCGAGTTTGGGGACATTTCTTACTTTTGTAGTTTCATCTTGAGATCTTCATGGTAGAAGGTTTATGGGGGTAGCACTTTCATGTTGGAGTGCCTTGCTGCTTCAGCACTTCTGCTGGTGGAGACCAAAACTATACATAGCTCTTGAAAGGACAGTTAAAACCAGCTATAAAAAGCTAATGTGTGTACATCTAGTTGGCTTAATCCAATGAGTAAATCAACAGTACCTTAAGTTGCTGAGAAATTCTGTTAATATAGGGGAAAAAATAGCCACTACTTAATATAATTTTAACCATATTAAAGGTAGTTCCTAAACCAAACTAATTAAAAAGCAAAGGTGAAACATTTCCTGTGTTTGTAAATACCAAAATTTCACAACTAAAGTTCCAGAAGGTCAGGGCTTGATATCAGCCCTGAGGAAAGGGGGTGTTGGTGGGTTTGAAGCTCAACATGAGCCAGCAGTGTGCACTTGCAGTCCAGAGAGCCAAGCAGAGCCTGGGCTGCATCCAGAGCAGTGTGGGCAGCAAGGCAAGGGAGAGGATTCTGCCCCTCTGCACTGCTCTGCTGAGACCCCACCTGGAGCTCTGTGTCCAGTTCTGGAGCCCCTGGGACAGGAAAGGTCTGGAGGTGCTGGAAGGTGTCCAGAGAAGGACCATGAGGATGATCAGAGGGCTGGAGCTGCTCTGCTATGAGGAGAGACTGAGAGAGTTTGGGCTGTTCAGTCTGGGGAGGAGAAAGCTCCCAGGTGACTTTATTGTGGCCTTTCAGTATCTGAAGTATCTGAAAAGTCCCTGGGAGGGACTTTTTAGGCTCCTCAGGTAGTGATAGCACTAGGGGGGAATGGAACAAAGCTAGAAGTGGGTATATTCAGACTGGATGTTAGGAAGAAGTTCTTCAGCATGAGGCTAGTGAGAGACTAACACAGGTTGCCCAGGGAGATGGTGGAAGCCTCGTCCCTGGAATGTTTTAAGTCCAAGATGGATGTGTCTCTGGGTACGCTGCTCTAGTGTGAAGTGCCCCTGCCCATGGCAGAGGGTTTGAAATTGGATGATCCTTGAGGTCCCTTCCAGCCTTGACAATTGTGTGATTCTATGATTCAGAGGAAACTTTGTTGTTTCCCTAACTGATGTAAAGGTTCTTTTGCCTCATTAAAACAGCTTAATTGTTTGTTCGAGAGTGCCAGTCAATTTATTCTACACTTAAACCCACTGTAGAACTTAATTGAGGAGCAAATGAATACTCTTTTCCCAGCAAGAGTGGCCAGGCATTGGAATGTGCTGCCCAGGAAGGTGGTGGTGTCACCAACCCTGGGTGCATTTAAAGGTGGCTTGGATGTGGTTCTCGGGGCTATGGTTTAGGGTGAACTGTGGAGGGTAGGGTTCTGTGTAGGACTTGATGATCATGAGGGGCTTTTCCACTCTGAGTGTTTCTGTGAGTCAGTGATATCCAGAATCCTACAGTAAGTTCTCTGGAGATATTCTATAGCTGCCTTGGATGTGTTCCTGTGTGACCTGCTCTAGGTGCTCCTGCTGTGGCAGGGGGGTTGGACTGGATGAGCTTTGGGGGTCCCTTCTGGCCCCTGACATTCTGTGATTATGTGAACTCTGAACCCCTGAGCAACAGCCTTTGATTAGGTTTGATTTTGTTCTACCAATAGCTTTCAAGACAATAGGGCCTGTTGAGAAATGTTGTCACTAAGGTCTGACTGTGATGCAAGTTTTTTTACTGGCTTGCAAGAGATCCGAAGAGCTGCTTATTGATACCCACCAGGTTTTGAAGCGCAAGCTATGACCTCCAAATAATTGTTAAATCAGTTCTGGTTTTTACCATATATCATAGAATCATAGAATGGTAAGGTTGGAA
>VWZE01020013.1:0-23088 GCA_013396675.1 Eubucco bourcierii
AATATTCTAGATGTGGCCTCACCAGGGCAGAGCAGAGTGACAGAAGAACCTCTCTTGACCTACTCACTCAACCCTTCTAGTCAACCCTGGATGCCATTGGCCTTCTTGACCACAAAGGCACATTACTGACCCATGGTCATCACACTGCTCTCCAGCAGATCAGCTTGCAGCCTATCCTACTCCATGGGGTTGTCCTTTCCCAGATGAAAGACTCTACCCTTGTCTTTGTTGGATTTTATTCCATTTCTCCCTGCCCAACTCTCCAGCCTGTCCAGGTCTCCTGGGTGGTAGCACAGCCTTCAGGTGTCAGCCACTCCTCCCAGTTTGTTGTCATCAACTGACTTGCTGACAGTGCCCTCCGCACCCTCACCATGTGGTTGGTGAATCCATTGATTAGTACATACCACTATGTCTTGCATAGATACCAGTGGACACTTAAAGCAGCCAAATGTGTAGGTTGTGCAGTGGGAACCACAATAAATTGACCAGGCTCCAAAATTGAGATCCCTTCAGGTAAGAGTTTTTGGCATAGCAGGAGTGGTTTGGAATACCCATCCAGTACTGCTTGTGCTATCAGCTGTATGCCGCTCTTAAGAATCTTTCCACCACCCCACAGATCCTCAAGCACTCTCCAGCAGGAACAGAAAGCTTGTCAGGAGATGTTGGAGAGGGAAATTGGAATGTTAGTCCCCAAAGACACCAGCTTGGGAGTTTTAATTGGCACTAAGCTGACTGCATAGGAAGAGGGGAAGGATAAGGATACCTTAATTGCAGCACTCTCCTAACGTAAACCATTTTCAAGCAGAGTCTCTTATTGATTTGTTTTGAAGTTTGGTGGTGAATGTAATGCAGAGAGATTCCATCCCATCAGAGGTAGACTATGAAACAAGACAAGGAGTGTATTCCATCTGCCTGCAGCTTGCAAGGTAAGTAATTGCCTTTCATTAGAGGAAGTGCTGCTCTCTTGGGTTTCAGACTGCAGCTCGTAATGTTGAGGATTAATTGGTACTTGGAGTTCTGGGAACGTTGCACTGATGCTTTTGCCCTGTGAATGTAGGTTCTTGCTTGTTGGCCAGACAATGCCTACCTTGCTGGATGAGGATTTCATTAAAGATGGGGTGGAAGCATTGTCCTCACGACCCTTCCGGAACATCAGCCGACAGGCAAGCAGGCAGATGTCCATTTGTGGAACACCTGAGAAGTCATCCTACAGACAACTCTCTGTATCTGACAGATCCTCCATTAGGGTGGAAGAAATCATACCAGCAGCAAGAGTTGCCATACAAGTAAGGAAGTGTTTGGTGCTTGGTGGTGGTGGTGTAGCAGTGTTGTTCCCACAGACAGCTGAGTTAACTCCTCAGTTTTTACCACAGAATGTCAGGGACTGGAAGGGACCTCAAAAGCTCATCCAGTCCAACCCCCCTGCCAGAGCAGGATCTCCTATACCAGATCACACAGGAATGCATATTTACTGTTTGCAGTTCTGGAGCCCCCAGCACAGGAAGGATGTGGAACTCTTGGAGCGGGTCCAGAGGAGACCACAAAAATGCTCAGAGGGCTGCAGCAGCTCTGCTATGAGGGCAGGCTGAGAGAGTTGGGGCTCTGCAGCCTGGAGAGGAGAAGGCTTCAAGGGGACCTTATAGTAGCCTTCCAGTATTTGAAGGGGGCCTACAAGGAAGGCTGGGAAGGGACTATTGACAAGGTTGGAAGAGACCTCAAAGATCATCAAGTCAAACCCATTACCACAGCCCTCAAGACCAGACCATGGCACCAAGTGCCACGTCCAAACCTGCCTTGAACACCTCCAGGGACGCTGACTCCACCACCTCCCTGGGCAGCCCATTCCAGCAGTCAATGACTCTCTCAGGCAAGAACTTTCTCCTCACCTCAAGCCTAAACTTCCCCTGGCACAGCTTGAAACTGTGTCCTCTTGTTCTGGTGCTGCTTGCCTGAGAGAAGAATGCAACCTCCTCCTGGCCACAACCACCTTTCAGGTAGTTGTAGACAGCAAGAAGGTCTCCCCTGAACCTCCTCTTCTCCATGCTAACCAATCCCAGCTCCCTCAGCCTCTCTCCATAGGGCTGTGCTCGAGGCCTCTCCCCAGCCTTGTTGCCCTTCTCTGGACACACTCAAACACCTCAATGTCCTTCTTAAATGGAGGGGCCCAGAACTGGACACAGTAAAATCCAGATGTCAGTTTGAGATGATCCTGAAGATACATTTCTCCTCTCCTAGTGCTTTTATAAAAACTGTAGAATATCATAGAAGTAGTAACTACTGTTTCTTGTTCCTTCAGACTATGGAGGTGAATGATTTCACTTCCACAGTGGCTTGCTTCATGCGACTCTCTTGGGCTGCCGCTGCAGGACGTCTGGACCTTGTGGGAAGCAGTCAACCAATAAAGGAGAACAACACTTTATTCCCTGCTGGCATTCGAAACAGGCTTAGTAGCTCAGGTGGGTGCACTCTGCCTCCAAACCAACCTGCAGAAAACATTTGGTGTATTCTTAATTGAACACTTTATCAGAGCTTAAAGCTGAGTTCATTGGAGTTGGACTTCATGATCCTCTTCGGTCCTTTCCAACTCAGGATATTTTATGGTTGAATTATACTGATCTGAAGATCACAAAATGTTACAGGTTGGAAGGGACCTCCAGGGATCAAATCCAACACTCCTGCTGAAGCAGGGTCACTTAGGGCCACACAGGAATGTGTCCAGGCAGATTTGGAAAGTCTCCAGAGAAGGAGACTACAGCCTCTCTAGACAGCCTCTTCCAGAGCTCTGTTGCCCTCACCATACAGAAGTGTCTCCTCATGTTGAGGTGGAACCTCCTGTGTTCTGCCTTGTACCTGGACAGAAATGTCTCCTCATGTTGAGGTGGAACCTCCTGTGTTCTGCCTTGTACCTGGACAGAAATGTCTCCTCATGTTGAGGTGGAACCTCCTGTGTTCTGCCTTGTACCTGGACAGAAATGTCTCCTCATGTTGAGGTGGAACCTCCTGTGTTCTGCCTTGTACCTGGACAGAAATGTCTCCTCATGTTGAGGTGGAACCTCCTGTGTTCTGCCTTGTACCTGGACAGAAATGTCTCCTCATGTTGAGGTGGAACCTCCTGTGTTCTGCCTTGTACCTGGACAGAAATGTCTCCTCATGTTGAGGTGGAACCTCCTGTGTTCTGCCTTGTACCTGGACAGAAATGTCTCCTCATGTTGAGGTGGAGCCTTCTGTGTTCTGCCTTGTACCTGTTGTTCCTGGTCTTCTTACTGGGCAGCCCCAAAAAAGAGCCTGGCAACTTCATCCTGACACCCACCCCTCAGATATTTATAGATGCTGGTCAGATCCCCTCTCAGCCTTCTATTCCCCAGACTAAATAGCCCCAGTGCTCTCAACCTTTCTTCATAGCAGAGATGTTCAAGTCCCACAAGCATCCTCATAGCTCTCCAGCAGATCCCTGTCCCTTTTGAGCTGAGGAGCCCCAAAGTGGACACAGTGTTGCTGCAGGTGTGGTCTCAGCAGGGCAGAGTTCATGCTGTAGAGGTTGTGCATTCTTGTGGCATTTGGAGGAGCCTTTTAAGTTGCAGAGAATCGCCCAGAAGCTGAAAACCTCTGCAAATTGTGCTGGCTTACAGCAGTTGTTGATTTCTTTGTGTAGGGAGCAACTGCAGCTCAGGAAGCGAAGGAGAGGCAACTGCACTGCACGCTGGGATCTGTGTGAGACAGCAGTCTGTGTCCACCAAAGATGCTCTGATTGCTGGAGAAGCCTTGTCTCTGTTGGTTACCTGCCTTCAGCTACGCAGCCAGCAGCTAGGTATGACCTGAAGTTGGATTGCTCACTGTTTGCAAGATAAATGAGGTGGGGGAGGCCTTTTGGAGACAGACAAATGCAGCACAACCATGAGAAAGTTGTAGCTGTGCATGCTGAGGGAGCCCAGGTTAGAACCAGGGCTGAAGAAGAGGCAGCATGAACCGAGGCATGTAGGGGGAAGGGTTTGGGGCAAGCTGACTTACTGCCAGCATAGAAATATTTGCAGTGCTTCTGAGTGTGTCATTTCTCAGTGGTGCTGTTGGCAGAGCTGGTGTTTGGTACCTGAGCCTTTGTCTACAGGTTGTGTAGACAGCTGCTGCTGGAAGTCAAAGGAAAATGTTGATGTGATGTGGTACCAGACTCTGGAGAGGGAGGGAGAGATGGGGAAATATGCAAAGAGCCATCACTGCTCATCAGTGTTGACAGGGGGTTGTCCTCTGGGTCCTCTGAGTTATTTTAAATGATCCTTTTAAAAAAAGAGAGGTGATACTCTTCTCTTCCAGGATCTTTTTACAATTTGCCTTGCGTTGCTGATTTCATCATTGACATACTGCTTGGATCACCAAGTGCTGAGGTGAGAGTCCTTTCTCTGACAGCTTCTTAAAGATCATGGTTCTGGAATTTGTGCATTCTCACTTATTTAGTGGATTCACAGAATCAAAGAATTGTCAGGGCTGAAAGGGACCCCAAGTATCCTACAGGAAGGGTGGGGAGGGACTATTGACAAGGTCTTGTAATGACAGGACAAGGGGCAATGGGTTTGAACTGGCAGAGGGGAGATTTAGACTGGATGTTAGGAGGAAGTTCTTTCCAGTGAGGGTGGTGAGGCACTGGCACAGGTTGCCCAGGGAGGTTGTGGCTGCTCCCTCCCTGGAGGTGTTCAAGGCCAGGTTGGATGAGGCCTTGAGTGAGCTGTACTAGTGGGAGGTGTCCCTGCCTATGGCAGGAGGTTTGAACTAGATGATCCTTGAGGTCCCTTCCAACCTTACCATTCTGTGATCGTCCAATTCCAACCCCCATGGGCAGAGACACTTCACACTAGATCAGGTTGCTCAGAGCCCCATCCAGACTGGCTTTAGAAACCTCCAGGGATGAGGCTTCCACACCTTCCTGGGCAACTGGTTCTAGCGTCTCAGCACCCTCACGCTGAAGAACTTCTTCCTAACACCCAGTCTCAATCTACCCACTTCTAGTGTTGTTCCATTCCCCCCAGTCCTATCACTACCTGACACCCTAAAAAACTTTCTTGTAGCTCCCTTCAGATACTGGAAGACCACAGTGAGGCCTCCTTGGAGCCTCCTCTTCTCCAAACTGAACAACCCCAACTCTCTTAGCCTGTCCTCATAGCAGAGCAGCTCCAACCCTCCGATCATCCTGGTAGCCCTTCTGGACATGCTCCAGCACATCCAGATCATTCTTGTAACAGGGACTCCAGAGCAGGACACAGTGCTCCAGGTGTAATCTCACAAGAGCAGTATAGAGGGGAAAAATTACCTCCCTCTACCTGCTGATATTCATAGAATATAGAATTCATAGATATTCCAACCTGATTCCAGGTTGGAAGGGCCCTCAAGGATCATAAGAGAAAATTGTTCAGTACAAACATTTCCCCAGTTATTTGTATTTGAATGTTGAATGAATAATCTTTGTATAATTGTTAGCAGTTCCAGTATCTACTGCTAAGCTGGTTAAAAGAAATGTGAAAGCTTTACTTCCTTTAGACTTGTTTAGTCCCTCAGGCCCCCAAGATCACACTGTGGCTAGTCTAAAGAAAATACTCTCGTCTTGCTTAGACAAAATCTGCAGAACTAATACTTTAAGGAGAGTTCCAAGTAACCTTCAAGTCAAAAGATTTGAGTAAGATAGAAGGAAATTATTTACAGAGGGGCTGAGGAAACACTGGCACAGGTTGTCCTGGGAGATTGTGAATGCCTCCTCTTTGGAGGCCAGGCTGGATGAGGCCTTGAGCAACTCAGACTAGTGGGAGGTGTCCCTGCCCATGGCAGGAGGGTTGGAACTAGGTGATCTTGAAGGTCCCTTCCAACCCAACCCATTCTATGAATCCAATTGAATGGACTCTCAAGAGAGAGAACCTCTGAGAAATTCTTCCAAATGTCAAAACCCTTCTAAAATTCATTCATTCTGATTTCAGATTAGTCTGGGCAGTCTAAAATCCAGAGATTTGTCAAGTCTCACTCCATTTCATTGTCTCTTACATTGTTTGCATGAAGTAATTTCTTTGGTTTTTTTTTCCCCTTAACCTGAATGTAGAGTCTGCCTTTAATAAAAGCAGCAGAGCTTTTAGCTTAGGGACAAAACTGGGTTGCTAAATCCCTGGTAAAAAGGGAAACCCTGGCACCCTGGGTGCAGTGCTCAGAGTCTGGTTTACACCAGCTTTTCAGTGTCAGGTTTCTAACAGAACAGGAGTGTGAGCTCTGAGCAGCTGCTGGTGTTTGACAGTGACACCCTTTCAGATCCGCCGCGTGGCCTGTGACCAGCTGTACACCCTGAGTCAGACAGACACATCAGCTCACCCAGATGTACAGAAACCAAATCAGTTTCTCCTGAGTGTTGTTCTTGGTGCCCAGCTGCCTCTTTGGTCACCAACCAGCATCATGAGAGGAATCAACCAGAGGTAAGTCAGACCCCTGTTGATTTAGGAAGCAAATCTAGCACATGGTGAAAGGAGCAGCGCTGCGGAGGCTCTGAGGCACGAGGAATTGGAACCTTGCAAGTCTGTCAAAAGCAGACATCCCTTGCCACACCCCAGATAGGTTTGGAGGTTTGTAAATTGGAGGTAAATAAAATCTGTATTCCCAAGGCACAGCTCTTCTTCTGGGATCTCTTACACTTCAGCTTCTGGGAGGTGGTGGCTGCTAAGTAGACCTGCTCTTTCTAGGACGTGGTTATGGTGGTCAGAACCTGGCTGGAATCTTGCAGGATATATGGGATCTGGGACAGTAACATTGAATTTATTTGATAGTATTGCATGGATCCAGACCAGAAACTAATGCTAAGGCTCCAACCTTTTCAGTGATGTCTAGACCCATGTCTTGTTCCCTGTGCCATCCATGACACTTGTAAAAGCTGTAGATGTCAGTCCTGTTAACTTGGCCCTGACTGGCCGAAGGTTGTTGAATGTGGCAGTAGCTGTGAACAGCAATTCCTAGAGGCATCTGAATTGAGGAGCAGTTGAAAAGTTAGATGATAATTGTTTTATCATCTGATAATTAACTAGAATTGCAGTGAACTGAAGGAATAAAAGAGGATCGTTATGAAGGAATAAAAGAGGATTAATTGTTACTGAAGACACTGAGAAGTAGCTGCTGGGAAGGAATTTGTTTCAAAGCTGCAGTGTGTGCATTCCTAGTTGCATTCCTGGGTAGCTATTCCATTTTGGATTAGGTGGACAGAGCAAAAAGCTTTCAAAGCAACTGCTCAAAAGAAGTTTCTGATTTGAAACCTTTCTTCTCTTTGTACCTGTTTCAGACTCCTGTCCCAGTGCACAGAATATTTTGACCTGAGATGTCAGTTACTGGATGACCTCACATGTAAGTATGTAGAGCACACATGTCATCCTGATTGCAGCTTCCAAGCATGTCTTCCTTCTGGAGGCAAGATGTAGAATTGCCTTCAGGGAGAGGTTACTGCAGCATGAATTCAGTGTGACCTGCCAAGTGTGCTGGCTGGAGCATGGGCTGGTGGTGGTGGTCAGTAAGAGCAAGGCAGCTCAGTCCTTCTGGGAAGTGAGCTGAGTTCCTCTGGGGAAGGCACACTCTGTGCACACATTGTGGGGGAATCTAACCATGACAATAATGTGTGGAATCCTTTGTGTTTATATTCTACATTTCACAGAATCATTTGGGTTGGAAAAGACCTTGAAGTCCAACCATTCTCTAACTCTGCCAAGGCTGGGGCTAAACCATGTCCCTCAGCACGACATCTCTGCCTCTTCTAAACATCACCAGGGATGGGGATTCAACCACCTGTTCTAGTTTTGAGAACCCTTTCAGGGAAGAAGTTTCTTCTCATGTCCAACCTAAACCTCCCCTGGGCCAACTGGAGGTCATTTCCTCTTGTCCTAGCACCTGGTACTAGGGAGAAGAGACCAACCCCCACCTTACTCCAACTTTCTTTCAGGGAGTTGTAGAGAGCAGTGAGGTCTCCCCTCAGCCTCCTTTTCTCCAGGCTGAACAGCTCCAGGTCCCTCAGCTGCTCCTTACCAGACCATTTATAGAGCCACTCTTTTTTTCTGGGTTTTCTTTTTCTCTTGTAGCATCAGAAATGGAACAGCTGAAGATAAGCCCAGCTGCCATGTTGGAAGATGAGATCACCTGGCTGGACAATTTTGAACCCAACCGCACAGCTGAGTGTGAGACCAGTGAAGCTGATAACATTCTGCTAGCAGGGCACTTGAGGCTCATCAAAACTCTCCTGTCACTTTGTGGGGCAGAGAAGGAAATGGTTGGTAAGTATTCTTTTTCCAATCTAAAGTGACTAGTGTCAATTCTGCACAGCAGCAACAGGTGGCTTGATCAGTAGACAGGATGTGTGAAGACTCTGCTCTTGTCAGACCCCACGTGGAGTCCTGTGTGCAGTTCTGGAGCCCTCAGCACAGGAAGGACATGGAAGTGTTGGAGAGGGTCCAGAGGAGGGCACAAAGATGCTCAGAGGGCTGCAGCAGCTCTCCTATGAGGACAGGCTGAGAGAGTTGGGGCTCTGCAGCCTGGAGAAGAGAAGGCTTCCAGGAGACCTTAGAGTAGCCTTCCAGTATCTGAAGGGGGCCTGCAGGAAGGCTGGGAAGGGACTATTTACAGGGTCTTGCAATGACAGGACAAGGGGCAATGGGTTTGAACTGGCAGAGGGGAGATTTAGACTGGATGTCAGGAGGAAGTTGTTTGCAGTGAGAGTGGTGAGACACTGGCACAGGTTGCCTAGGGAGGTTGTGGCTGCTGCCTCTCTGGAGGTGTTCAAGGCCAGGTTGGAGGAGACCTTGAGTGAGCTGTGCTAGTGGGAGGTGTCCCTGCCTATGGCAGGGGGTTGGAACTAGATGATCCTTGAGGTCCCTTCCAACCTTACCATTCTGTGATTCTATGACATTAGAGAGACATGAAGACAAGTGAGAGAGACTGTTTAGAGGCCTACAGGGACAAGATGAGGGCAATGGTTTCAAAACAGAGAAGAGAAGATTTAGACAGGATGTTAGGAACAAGCTCTGCACCATGAGTGTGCTGGAATGCTGCAACAGGTTGCCCCTGGGAGGTGGTTGAGGCCCCATGCCTGGAGATGTTCATGGTGAGGCTCAACAGGGGTCTGGGCAACCTGATCTAGTGGAGGATGCCCCTGCTTATTGCAGAGGGGTTTGAACTGAATGACCTTCAGAGGTCCCTTCAAACCCAAACCATTCTATGATTCTGTGATTGCAATACATCTGCAGAAGTGGTACAGAGCTCTGAGGAATCATTTTATAGAATCATAGAATGGTTTAGATTGGAAGGGACCTCAAAGATCATCCAGTTCCAACTCCCCGCCATAGGCAGGGACACCTCCCACTAGTACAGCTCACTCAAGGCCTTATCCAACCTGGCCTCCAGGGAGGGAGCAGCCACAACCTCCCTGGGCAACCTGTTCCAGTGCCTCACCACCCTCACTAAAGAACTTCCTCCTGACATCCAGTCTAAATCTCCCCTCTGCCAGTTTCAACCCATTACTCCTCGTCCTGTCATTACATTTTGGCAGTACCTTGGTTGTACCTTTGAGAGCTGGTTAAAATATTTGGATTGGTATTCTGTTGACTAACATGAAGTGATTTTAGTCTCCTGAAACACCTGACATTTGCAGTGCTGACATGAGTATTTAACAGGAGCTGTGGGTTACTGTGTTACAGGTTCTTCTTTGATCAAACCATTGTTGGATGATTTCCTGTTCCGAGCTTCCAGGATTATCCTGAACAGCCATTCTCCAGCAGGCAGTGCTGCCATCAGTCAACAAGACTTCCATCCAAAGTAAAAGCTTGGGGGAGAGGAGACTTGTTTGTAGTTTGTTTTGTCCTAAATCTCATAAGTGCAAATGTCACACTGGAGCTACAGATGCTAGGATTCAATACCAGTGTTGAAGCCTTTCTCCAGCTCTCTCCAACTCATACCTAAGTGTCTAAATGGCATTTTTGGGTGGGTTTTTGTGTGACCCAAAATCTTTGCTTTTCTGTGCTTCCAAAGTCTCTGCTTGCTTTGTTAGATGAGTGATGAACTGTAAGCACAGCTGCCTGCTGATTTCAGGAATCCAAAGAGTGCTCCTTTTAGCTCATCATTACTTGGGAAGTTGTCTTAAATTGGAGCATGAGAAGGAAATTAACTTTCCCAACCCTCTTGTAAATGTGAATCTCAAAGGTTGCACTGTTTTCTTTTTTCCCTTAAAAAACAAAACACCCCAGCATTTCATAAAAATCTAATGCCAGGCTAGTCTCTTGGCACCTAAACCAGCTGATAATAAGCCAAAGTATATCAAAAAAGGAGCAAAAGGTGGGTTTCCAATTTGCTGTCACACTCTGTTACTGCCATACAGCATCTGAAGGGATGGGTCCGTTGGCTCACATGGAGCTGTGTGCTGCTGCAGCCAGGCCGGCTTGCCTTACACTGACTCCTTGGTGTTGCAGGTGGATCAGGCACATCCACACTGCCTTTCCACACACCCTCAAGGTTCCCAGGGAGCATTTAGCAATCCCTGAAATGAATGGGGCTTGCTACACCTTAGTGTTTTGCTCTGGTTTTTCTTCACTGCCTTTTATCTCAACTATGCTCTTATCTCAGCTGTGGTCTTTTGTTTGCTTGTAGTAAATAAAGCCTTTGACTGGTGTGTTTGATCCACTGAAAAGAGCTAAGTAGAGGTTTTCTCTGCTGGCTGGTGTAGCTTAGGTGTAAGGTCATCTCTTGTAGCAAGTAAGTTATCTGCTGTAGCTCTTTGTAAGCTTGTCTCCCTGTAAATGGGTCGTTATGTCTCTGTCAGTGTTCAAGTGTCAGTGGCTCTCTGTCCTCAGACACACCACCAATTCTATGTCTTCATTTTAAGGCACCTGCTTTTCCTTCCCACTGAATGTTAACAGGTGCCTCCATGCCAGTAAGGGAGGCTTGTTTCAAAGACCATTCCTGGTGCTGCTTTTCTAATTCAGTTCTTCCCTGCTCCTCTTTCCCAGGAAAGACAAACCAGCACTCTGCACTCAGGAATGTTTTGTCATTGAATGTGTTCCTTTGGAGTTAATTGTCACTTGCTCTGAGGAATGGGGCTGTCTGGAATTAGAAACAATTGACTCATCTACAAAAGCAATCTGAAATGTGCTTTTCTTTTTAGGTGCAGTACAGCAGATAGCAGGTTAGCTGCTTATGAGGTGTTAGTGATGCTGGCTGATAGTTCCCCTTCCAATCTCAAGCTAATTACCAAAGAGCTGCTTTCCATGCACCATCAATGTGACCCTGCACTTACCAAGGAGTTTGATGTAAGCAACAAAAAAAATATTTTCTCTTTTTTTCTTTTGATTTGCATTATCATGGTTTGGAGCACTGTGTATAATCTGCATAAATACTAGCTTAGCCTTTACTCTGCTCTGCTGAGACTCCACCTCAAATACTGCATTCAGTTCTGGTGTCCCCAGCTTAAGAAGGACACAGAGCTGTTGGAGAGAGTCCAGGGTTGGCCACAAAGATGAGCCAAGAGCTGGAACACCTCTGCTGTGAGGAAAGGCCAAGGGAGCTGGGGTTGGTTGTTCAGCCTAGAGAAGAGAAAACTACAGGGGGACCTTAAAACTGCCTTCCAATAGCTGCAGAGATCCTACAGGAATGCTCTAGAGGGACTTTTCATCAGGGTGTCTAGAGACAGGACAGGGGGGAAGGATTTGAAGCTGGGGCACAGGAGATTTAGGCTGGAGCTTAGGAAGAACTTCTTCAGTAGAAGGATGGTGAGACTCTGGAACAGGCTGCCCAGGGAGGTTGTGAATGGCTCTTCCCTGGGAATGTTCAAGGCCTTGAGCACCAAGTCCAGTTGAGAAGTGTCCCTACCCATGGTGGGGAGGTTGGAGTAGCTGATTCCTGAAGTCCCTTCCAACCTGAGCTATTTTGGGATTCTGCTTAGCTGCCCCATTCATGGCATTTCTGTAGGCTTCAATATAAAATGAGAAAAAACAGATAAGGGTAAATGCAGGCACAGCTGATTATCTTTGCAAGCAAATACTCCAGTCAGTTATTATCTGGATGAGAAATAACTATTCCTAAATATCACCAGCTTTATTCAGATAGATTTTAGACCATTTTTGGCACTTACATGCAAAGTTATTGAACAGCTCAATGGCTAAATGTAGCACTGCACTCTTACTATGTCTTCCAGAGGTTATATGGGTTATGTGAGTTTGAACTGGCAGAGGGGAGGTTTAGACTGGATGTTAGGAGGAAGTTCTTTACAGTGAGGGTGGTGAGGCACTGGCACAGGTTGCCCAGGGAGGTTGTGGCTGCTTCCTCCCTGGAGGTGTTGAAGGCCAGGTTGGAGGAGGCCTTGAGTGAGCTGTACTAGTGGGAGGTGTCCCTGCCTATGGCAGGGGGTTGGAACTAGATGATCCTTGAGGTCCCTTCCAACCTTACCATTCTATGATTCTATATCCCTGATTTTCTGTTAAATTACTCATTAAAAAGGTGATTATCAAAGCTGTAGTGTTGCTGTTGGAGTCTTGTGCCTTTTGTAACTTACCAGGACAAAAAATGTTTCTCATTCTAGTATCTTCCACCAGTGGACAGTCGCTCCATTTCAGGATTTGTGGGGCTGAAGAATGGTGGTGCCACTTGTTACATGAATGCTGTCTTCCAGCAGCTCTATATGCAGCCTGGACTCCCAGAGGTAACAGCTTCAGCATCCACTAAGGTCCTCAACTTGGAATCATTGTCACTGCAAGTTCCACTTAGCATCATTTCTAAAGAAATTGTTGGCAGAAGAAATAAAACCAAAGTTGTTTGTGTGTGACAGAGGGCGTTGGAATGGGTTCAGAGGAGGGCCACAGAGATGCTCAGAGGGCTGCAGCAGCTCTCCTATGAGGACAGTCTGAGAGAGTTGGGGCTCTGCAGCCTGGAGAAGAGAAGGCTTCCAGGAGATCTTAGAGTAGCCTTCCAGTATCTGAAGGGGGCTACAGGAAGGCTGGGGAGGGACTATTGACAAGGTCTTGCAATGACAGGACAAGCAACAATGGGTTTGAACTGGCAGAGGGGAGATTGAAACTGGATGTTAGGAGGATGTTGTTTGCAGTGAGGGTGGTGAGACACTGGCACAGGTTGCCCAGGGAGGTTGTGGCTGCTCCCTCCCTGGAGGTGATCAAGACCAGGTTGGATGAGACCTTGAGTGAGCTGAACTAGTGGGAGGTGTCCCTGCCTATGGCAGGGGGTTGGAACTGGATGATCCTTGAGGTCCCTTCCAACCTTACCATTCTATGATTCTATGATTGTCAACAAGCTTGCTGATGACACCAGACTGGCAGGAGTGGCTGAACACAGGAAGTTCCACATAAGCATAAGGGAAAAAACCTTCACTCTGAGAGTGGCACAGCCTTGGAACAGGCTGCCCAGAGACATTGTGAAGTGTCCTCTGGGCATTCAAAACCCACCCGGATGCATTCCTGTGTGACTTGTCCTGGGTGATCCTACTCTGGCAGGGGAATTGGACTGGATAATATTTTGAGATACCTTTCAACCCCTACCATTCTGTGGTTCTGTGAGTGTGCATGAATAAATACCCACAATGAATCCATGCATTAGAAGCTGTTGTGTGTCACGACAACTTTAGAGTCGTTTTGCCAAGAAGCAATTGAGTAAGGTTCTTTGGGTTTGGTTCTTTGTTTTTCCTTCCAGGCTTTGCTTTCCATTGATGATGATACAGACAATCCTGATGACAGTGTCTTCTATCAAGTTCAATCTCTCTTTGGTCATTTGATGGAAAGCAAACTGCAGTATTATGTACCTGAGAACTTTTGGAAGGTATTGTGTTTATTTTGTTTAATCTCTTTCTACTTAACCAGGGAATGATTCCTTCAGCCTTTTCTCATGGGGGAGTTGTTAAGAATCATTTCTGTTGTCAAAAAGTCAAAACCATGTCTCAAATTTTCTCTCTCTTTAGTGATTTGTGTATGGAACAACCACCTTCCTAAAATATGTTTATACTTCATACAGATTTTCAAGATGTGGAATAAAGAACTTTATGTTAGAGAGCAGCAAGATGCTTATGAGTTCTTCACCAGTCTCATAGATCAGATGGATGAGTACCTCAAGGTAAAACCCTCAGGGGTTTCTTTCCTTGTTTGTATGCATCTCCTTGGTGTCTTTTCTGCCTTCTGTCTCCTTTGTTCTTCAGAAAAGAAGGCAGAGAACCATTCAGCTTAACTTTACACTCTACGTAGTATTCAGAGGTTTAAAATTCGTACTGCTTTCTTTCACTGCAATATACCCAACTGATCTCTAACTTTACATCTCCAACAGAAAATAGGGAGAGACCAAATATTTAAGAATACTTTTCAAGGAATCTTCTCTGATCAGAAGATCTGCAAGGACTGTCCTCACAGGTAATGTTACTTAGAAGAGGGAGAAATCTCCCCTTGAGGGCATCATAGCTTTTGGTAGCTGTGGGCTGAAGTCAGTCTTCTGTCTGGTTAATGCAAGCTGAGTAGATTCTACTCTCAGTCCCTTGACTCTCTTTTTTTTTTCCCTCCCTGAATCCAGGTATGAGCGTGAGGAAGCCTTCATGGCTCTCAACCTGGGTGTGACTTCATGTCAAAGCCTGGAAATATCACTGGATCAGTTTGTTAGAGGAGAAGTTCTGGAAGGAAGCAATGCATACTACTGTGAGAAGTGCAAAGAAAAGGTACTGGTTCCTTATTGGGTTTTGCTGCCTGAAAGTCTATCAGCTGTAGCTTAATGAGTGCACCCTCAGCAAGTTTGCAGATGACACCAAGCTGTGTGGCACAGTCGACTTGCTAGAGGGCAGGGATCCATCCAGAGGGACCTTGACAGGCTGGAGAGGTGGGCCCAGGCCAATCTCATGACATTCAACAAGGCCAAGTGTAAGGTCCTGCACCTGGGTAGGCACAATCCCAAGCACAACTCCAGGCTGGGTGGGGAATGGCTGAGAGCAGCCCTGAGGAAAAGGACCTTGGAGTCTGGCTTAGTGAAAAACTCAACATGAGCCTGCAGTGTGCACATGCAGCCCAGACAGCAACCGAGTCCTAGGCTGCATCAAGAGCAGTGTGGCCAGCAGGGCAAGGGAGGGGATTCTGTCCCTTTGCTCTGCTCTCCTCAGACCCCATCTGGAGTTCTGTGTGCAGTTCTGGAGCCCTCAGCACAGGAAGGACATGGAAGTGTTGGAGCGGGTCCAGAGGAGGGCCACAAAGATGCTCAGAGGGCTGGAGCAGCTCTCCTATGAGGACAGGCTGAGAGAGTTGGGGCTCTGCAGCCTGGAGAAGAGAAGGCTTCCAGGAGACCTTAGAGTAGCCTTCCAGGATCTGAAGGGGGCCTACAGGAAGGCTGGGGAGGGATTATTTACAAGGCCTTGTAATGACAGGACAAGGGGCAATAGGTTTAAACTGGCAGAGGGAAGATTTAGACTGGATGTTAGGAGGAAGTTCTTTCCAGTGAGGGTGGTGAGGCACTGGAACAGGTTGCCCAGGGAGGTTGTGGCTGCTCCCTCCCTGGAGGTGTTCAAGGCCAGGTTGGATGAGGCCTTGAGTGAGCTGTGCTAGTGGGAGGTGTCCCTGCCTATGGCAGGGGCTTGGAACTAGATGATCCTTGAGGTCCCTTCCAACCTTACCATTCTATGATTCTATGTTTTCTTAAGCTTTACATGGTCACAGAAGCCATGCTGAGCTGCTGCTTACTCTTTCAACATTGCAGACATAATTACGGAGTTGTAGAATGGTTTGGGTTGGAAGGAACCCCAGAGAGCATCATGTTCCAACCTCCTTGCAGACTGGGACACCTCCCACTAAACCAAGTTTCCTCAAGACTCCATCCAACCTGACTTGAAACATTTCAAAGTTGTGGAGGATTGGAACTTCCACATCTTCTCTGGGCAACCTGTTGCACTCTGTTCACCACCCTCATGGTGTAGAATTTCCTCCTCGTGTCTAATCTAAGTCTAGATTCTTCTGTTGAAGCCATTAGCCCTTGTCCTGTCACTTCCTGCCTCTGTAAAATCAGCAGGTTAAATCCAGAAGTCTATGCAGAGAGCTTTCTGTGGTCCATGGAACTGATATTGGAGGCTGAACATACAGAGGGATGGCAGGATACTAAAATATTCTGTAACCTACCAACTCTCTGCACAACCTCTAAGACCTTCGATAGTGCCCAGTCTGTTGTTATTGTAGTCATCCTATGGTCATGGTGCCCCTGTGGCTGTGTAGCACATCAGTTCAAGGTGACAGGAATTGTGCAACCCTAGAAGAACAGAAGGCTCAGGAAGGTTGCAGAGGGACTGTTTCCAAAGGCCTGTAGTCATAAGACAGGGAGCAATGGTTTGAAGTTACAGAGAAGAGATTTAGATTGGATGTTACCTAATCTAGTCTGGTTGAGAGGTGTCCCTGCCCATGGTGGGGAGGTTTTGGAGTAGATCACTGAATCACACAAACATCCAGGTTGGAGAGGCCACTCAGGATCACAAAGTCCAACCTAGAACCCTACTCTACAAAATTCACCTTAAACCATATCCCTAAGCACCACATCCAAATGACCCTTAAACACATCCAGGGTGGGCGACATAACCACCTCCCTGGGCAGCTCATTCCAGTCCCTGACCACTCTCTTAATGAAAAACTTTTTTCCTAATGTCCAATCTAAACCTACCCAGTCTCAGCTTGAGGACATTCCCTCTTGTTCTGTCTCCAATTACCTGTGAGCAGAGTCCAGCAGCAGCCTCTCCACAACCTCCTTTCAGGTAGCTGTAGACAGCCATGAAGTCTGCCCTCGGCCTCCTCTCTGTTTCACATCCCCAGCTCCCTCAGTCACTCCTCATCAGATTTATTCTCCAGGCCCTTCCCCAGCTTTGTTGCCCTCCTCTGCACTGGCTCCAACACCTCCACATCTCTCTTGTATTGCGGTGCCTGAAACTGAACACAACGCTTAAGCTGTGGCCTCACCAAAGCCAAGTCCAAGGGGACAATCACCTCCCTGCTCCTGCTGGCCACAGCATTTCTAATCCCAGCCAGGATGCCATTGGCCTTCTTGGCCACCTGGGCACACTGTTGGCTTATATTCAACTCCTGTCTGTTACAACCCCCAGATCCCTTTCTGCCAGGCAGCTCTCCAGCCACACTGCCCCAAACCTGTAGCATTGTTTGGGGTTGTTGTGACCCAAGTGCAGGACCTGGCACTTGGCCTTGTTGAACCTCATCCCATTAAGGTTGGCCCACTGATCCAGCCTATCCAAGTCTCTCTTGAGGAGCCTCTCTGCCCTCATTCAAATCAACACTGCCACTTAACTTGGTGTCATATGATCAGATGATCTATGAGGTGCCTTCCAACCTAAGCCATTCTAGGATTCTATGTTAGGAACAATTTCTGCAGCATGACTGTGATGGAACACTGCAACTGATTGCCCAGCAAGGTAGTTGAGGCCTCATCCCTGGAGATACTCAAGCTCAGGCTCAACAAGCAACCTGCTCTAGTGGAGGATGTCCCTGCTGACTGCAGGGGGGATGGACTGTAAGAGCTTTGGGGAGGTCTCTTCCAACCCAAACTATGATCCTCATACTGCAGAATGCTGAAGATGGATAGATGGAGGTGGTGATGTTTATTTTCTTTTGAAGAGAACGACGGTGAAGCGTACATGCATCAAGGTCTTGCCTAGCCTGTTGGTCATTCACCTGATGAGATTTGGCTTTGACTGGGAGAGTGGACGTTCCATTAAATATGATGAACAAATAAGGGTAAGAAAAACCCTCTGCCCCACCTGCTTTGTGGAGTGGACTCTCTCACTCTTCCTATTCGTTCTTCCCTCTGTTGCCCACCTCTTGATGTGGGGATTTTGAGGCTGTGGAACACTTGGAGCGTGAAATGGAAAAGAAGTGTTTTACCTTAGAACTTTCCTTCTCTGCAGCATTCTCAGGGACCTTTCAGAAAGCAAGTAGAAAAACCTCCCTGGAAACATTTTCTTTTACTTCTCTCAGGGCAGAGTAGAGGAGATTGTCCTGTCACTCTACTCAGCTCTGGTGAGACCCCCATCTTGAATACTGTGTTTGGTTTTGGGCTCCCCGGTTTCGGAGGGACAGGGATCTGCTGGAGAGGGTCCAGCAGAGGGCTATGAGGGTGGTGAGGGGACTGGAGCACTGCCTGATGAGGAGAGGCTGAGGGACCTGGGGATTTTTTAATCTGAAAAAGAGAAGACTGAGAGGGGATTTAATCAATGTTGATAAATATCTGAGGGCTGGGAGTCAAGATAGGGGGGACAGGCTCTGCTCACTTGCTCCCTGGGATAGGACAAGGAGCAGTGGATGTAAGCTGCAACACAGGAGGTTTCCACCTCAACACAAGGGGGAGCTTCTTTATTGTAAGTGTCACAGAGCACTGGAACAAGTTGCCCAGAGAGGTTGTGGACACTTTCAGGGCCTGTCTGGATGCATTCCTTTGTGACCTGAGCTAGATAATGGTCGTGCTCTGGCAGGGGAGGCTGGACTCGATCTCTTTGGGTCCCTTCCAACCCCTGACACCCTGTGATAAAGATGAGAAACTGAAGCACCTTCTTTTCCTTCAGTGTGCTCCCAGTGTGGGCAGTCTTAGCACAATCTCACTGCATTACACTAAACATGCACCCAATGTGATCTCTCAGTTGATCTGAAATACCTCTTCAAACAGTTTCCCTGGATGCTGAACATGGAACCTTACACTGTGTCAGGGATGGCTCGCCAGGACTCCTCCTCAGAAGTTGGGGACAATGGTAGAAACACAGATCAAGGAGGAGGAGGCTCCCCAAGGAAGAAAGTTGCCCCTACAGAAAACTATGAGCTGGTTGGTGTGATTGTTCACAGTGGGCAAGCACATGCAGGGCACTACTACTCCTTTATCAAGGACAGGAGGTAAGGCCCAAGGTGATTTACCTGGGGGGCTGAGAGAAGTCTAAAGATCAGACTGTCATTTCTTGGGTGGTCAAGATGGTTGTTTGTTTGTTTGTTGTTTTTTTTACTGGACAACCAAGTAACTTTGCTTCTTTGTTGTGTTTCTCTTCTGTTTTGATCACAGGGGGTGTGGAAGAGGAAAATGGTATAAGTTTAATGACACCGTTGTCGAAGAATTTGATTTAACTGATGAAACCTTGGAATATGAATGTTTTGGTGGAGAGTACAGACCTAAAGTCTATGATCAATGTGAGCAGAAGTACAGATTGGCTGACAGCAGCCTTCTATTTCATAATGGTTCTCGTAGAATCATAGAATGGCCTAGGTTGGAAGGGACCTCAGACCTCCAACCTCCCCACCATGGACAGGGACACTTCTTAACTACACTGATCCAACCTGGCCTTCAACACCCCCAGGGAGGAGGCAGCCGCAGCCTCTCTGGGCAGCCTGTTGCAGAGTCTCACCACCCTCCTAAGAACTTCCTTAGAAGTTCTTCCTAAGCTCCAGTCTAACCCTTCTCTCCAGCTTCAAACCATTGCCCCTTGTCCTGTCTCTAGACACCCTGATGAAAAGTCCTTCTGCAGCCTTCCTGTCGGATCCCTTCAGCTATTGGAAGGCAGCTCTAAGGTCCCCCCACAGTGTTCTCTTGTGTAGGCTGAGCAACCTCTGCTCCCTAGTGGTGTTAAAGACCAGTGTCAGACCTAGTCTGTTCATGCTCTGAATCATTGCTTCAGCAGAAGGGCAGACACGTGTAGGAGACTTAGCAGGTCTGTACAAACCCTGTGACTTCCTTCCAAGGATATTCCTGTAGGCTCCATTCTTTTGATCTGACAGAAGCCTGAGTGCATGCTGCTGGCACACCCAGTTTCACTTACCTTTAGGAATGATCAGGTATTGAAGCAGGCTGCCCAGGGAGGTGGTGGAGTCACCACCCCTGCAGGTGTTCTGAAAACCTGTGGAGATAGCCCTTCAGCACATGGTTTGGTGGCCGTGGTGGCGTTGGGTTGATGATTGGACTCGTTCTCGGAGGTCTTTTCCAACCTAAAACCATTCTATGGTTCTGTGAAAATGGTCCTAAACCTCTGAAGGACTTCACCAGCTGCCTTCTGTGCCATCAGCTAACCCTTACCCCGACGTGCGGCGGCGCTACTGGAACGCCTACATGCTCTTCTACCAGAGGGTGTCTGAGCAGAACTCTCCGGTCCTACCAAAGAAAAGCCGAGTCAGCGTCGTGCGGCAGGAAGCTGAGGACCTTTCCTTGTAAGTTCTTCTCGTGGCTGTGAAGGTTACTCTCATGTTGCTGCTGTATTGGTTAGAGTTGAGCTTCTCAGGGGAAACCAATAATANTCAATGTTGATAAATATCTGAGGGCTGGGAGTCAAGATAGGGGGGACAGGCTCTGCTCACTTGCTCCCTGGGATAGGACAAGGAGCAGTGGATGTAAGCTGCAACACAGGAGGTTTCCACCTCAACACAAGGGGGAGCTTCTTTATTGTAAGTGTCACAGAGCACTGGAACAAGTTGCCCAGAGAGGTTGTGGACACTTTCAGGGCCTGTCTGGATGCATTCCTTTGTGACCTGATCTAGATAATGGTCGTGCTCTGGCAGGGGAGGCTGGACTCGATCTCTTTGGGTCCCTTCCAACCCCTGACACCCTGTGATAAAGATGAGAAACTGAAGCACCTTCTTTTCCTTCAGTGTGCTCCCAGTGTGGGCAGTCTTAGCACAATCTCACTGCATTACACTAAACATGCACCCAATGTGATCTCTCAGTTGATCTGAAATACCTCTTCAAACAGTTTCCCTGGATGCTGAACATGGAACCTTACACTGTGTCAGGGATGGCTCGCCAGGACTCCTCCTCAGAAGTTGGGGACAATGGTAGAAACACAGATCAAGGAGGAGGAGGCTCCCCAAGGAAGAAAGTTGCCCCTACAGAAAACTATGAGCTGGTTGGTGTGATTGTTCACAGTGGGCAAGCACATGCAGGGCACTACTACTCCTTTATCAAGGACAGGAGGTAAGGCCCAAGGTGATTTACCTGGGGGGCTGAGAGAAGTCTAAAGATCAGACTGTCATTTCTTGGGTGGTCAAGATGGTTGTTTGTTTGTTTGTTGTTTTTTTTACTGGACAACCAAGTAACTTTGCTTCTTTGTTGTGTTTCTCTTCTGTTTTGATCACAGGGGGTGTGGAAGAGGAAAATGGTATAAGTTTAATGACACCGTTGTCGAAGAATTTGATTTAACTGATGAAACCTTGGAATATGAATGTTTTGGTGGAGAGTACAGACCTAAAGTCTATGATCAATGTGAGCAGAAGTACAGATTGGCTGACAGCAGCCTTCTATTTCATAATGGTTCTCGTAGAATCATAGAATGGCCTAGGTTGGAAGGGACCTCAGACCTCCAACCTCCCCACCATGGACAGGGACACTTCTTAACTACACTGATCCAACCTGGCCTTCAACACCCCCAGGGAGGAGGCATCCGCAGCCTCTCTGGGCAGCCTGTTGCAGAGTCTCACCACCCTCCTAAGAACTTCCTTAGAAGTTCTTCCTAAGCTCCAGTCTAACCCTTCTCTCCAGCTTCAAACCATTGCCCCTTGTCCTGTCTCTAGACACCCTGATGAAAAGTCCTTCTGCAGCCTTCCTGTCGGATCCCTTCAGCTATTGGAAGGCAGCTCTAAGGTCCCCCCACAGTGTTCTCTTGTGTAGGCTGAGCAACCTCTGCTCCCTAGTGGTGTTAAAGACCAGTGTCAGACCTAGTCTGTTCATGCTCTGAATCATTGCTTCAGCAGAAGGGCAGACACGTGTAGGAGACTTAGCAGGTCTGTACAAACCCTGTGACTTCCTTCCAAGGATATTCCTGTAGGCTCCATTCTTTTGATCTGACAGAAGCCTGAGTGCATGCTGCTGGCACACCCAGTTTCACTTACCTTTAGGAATGATCAGGTATTGAAGCAGGCTGCCCAGGGAGGTGGTGGAGTCACCACCCCTGCAGGTGTTCTGAAAACCTGTGGAGATAGCCCTTCAGCACATGGTTTGGTGGCCGTGGTGGCGTTGGGTTGATGATTGGACTCGTTCTCGGAGGTCTTTTCCAACCTAAAACCATTCTATGGTTCTGTGAAAATGGTCCTAAACCTCTGAAGGACTTCACCAGCTGCCTTCTGTGCCATCAGCTAACCCTTACCCCGACGTGCGGCGGCGCTACTGGAACGCCTACATGCTCTTCTACCAGAGGGTGTCTGAGCAGAACTCTCCGGTCCTACCAAAGAAAAGCCGAGTCAGCGTCGTGCGGCAGGAAGCTGAGGACCTTTCCTTGTAAGTTCTTCTCGTGGCTGTGAAGGTTACTCTCATGTTGCTGCTGTATTGGTTAGAGTTGAGCTTCTCAGGGGAAACCAATAATAAGATGTCTTTCCCTCTCCCTGCCCCGCTCTTGGAAAGGGGGAAAGAAAAGAGAAGACAAGAAGGGGTAAAACCACCCACAGAACAGTCTGGCCATGATTTGGAAGGTAAAGGAAGGCTTTAACAACAAATAAAAGGTGTTTTATAGGGGAGTTACAAACAGATATAGGAAAGGGATAACGAGGTACAAAATATACATAGACAACTGAATGGATGGCAGTGGTCTGAAGAGATGTCCACCGTGTGGTAGAGGCTGGCCACGTGGTAGGACAAATCGAGGATGTCAGTGCCATGGACAGAGGAATGGAGTGCACCCTCAGCAAGTTTGCAGATGGCACCAAGCTGTGTGGCACAGTCGACTTGCTAGAGGGCAGGGATCCATCCAGAGGGACCTGGACAGGCTGGAGAGGTGGGCCCAGGCCAATCTCATGACATTCAACAAGGCCAAGTGTAAGGTCCTGCACCTGGGTAGGCACAATCCCAAGCACAACTCCAGACTGGGTGGGGAATGGCTGAGAGCAGCCCTGGGGAAAAGGACCTTGGAGTCTGGCTTGGTGAAAAACTCAACATGAGCCTGCAGTGTGCACATGCAGCCCAGACAGCAACCGAGTCCTAGGTTGCATCAAGAGCAGTGTGGCCAGCAGAGCAAGGGAGGGGATTCTGCCCCTTTACTCTGCTCTTGTCAGACCCCACCTGGAGTACTGTGTGCAGTTCTGGAGCCCTCAGCACAGGAAGGACATGGAAGTGTTGGAG
>VWZE01020013.1:38150-50453 GCA_013396675.1 Eubucco bourcierii
CTCCCCAGCCTTCCTGTAGGCCCCCTTCAGATACTGGAAGGCTACTATCAGATCTCCTGGAAGCCTTCTCTTCTCCAGGCTGCAGACCCCCAACTCTCTCAGCCTGTCCTCATAGCAGAGCTGCTGCAGCCCTATGAGCATCTTCATGGCTTGCTCTGGAGCCGCTCCAACACTTCCATGTCCTTCCTGTGTTGGGGGCTCCAGAACTGCACACAGGACTCCAGGTGGGGTCTGAGGAGAGCAGAGTAAAGGGGCAGAATCCCCTCCCTTGCCCTGCTGCCCACACTGCTCTTGCTGCAGCCCAGCACTCGGTTGCTGTCTGGGCTGCACTCACACTGCAGGCTCATGTTGAGCTTTTCATCACCCCAGACCCCCAGGGCCTTTTCCTCAGGGCTACTCTCAGCCATTCCCCATCCAGCCTGGAGTTGTGCTTGAGATTGTGCCTGCCCAGGTGCAGGACCTTACACTTGGCCTTGTAATGCCAGTTTTCAGAGCTTTGTATAACAAAACCATTGCTTGTGAGTGCAAGTGTTTCACATCCTTCTGTTTGGGGGGGTTGTTGATATTTTAACTGCTACCCTGATAATCCATGATACATGAAACTTCCCAAGTCTGACTTGTTCTGTGTGTTGAGGTGTTTAAAGCCATTCCCTAGTGTAGATAGAGGTATCTCACACTGTTTTCTTACATAGAGCTTTTTCTTTCCCAACAGGTTATTGAAGATCCATTACAAGTAGAACGCATCAAATTTGCCTTTGAAACTGAAAATGGATTAATAGGCAAGTAAGCCAGTGGGTGAATGCTCCTGTCTGCTACTGACCCTTGTGGTGATGGTGGTCCATATAATCTAGTTCCTAATCCTTCTAAGGTACTTCTCAGGGAAAATAAAATATTTGATTTAGCCTCCACTACCCCAAAAAAAACCTCTTGAAGAAAACCCAAAATAAACATTAGAATACTATAGTGGCAACAAACTGGAAAGGAATTTAAGTGGGGAAAAAAATGAATTATCTCCAACAACAGTGGTCAGGGAAACCAGAGAAGAGTGGGCACTTACTTTGCAATAGCTGAAGGGATCCTACAGGAAGGCTGCAGAGGGATTTTTCATGAGAGTGCCTAGAGATAGGACAAGGGGGAATGGTTAGAAACTGAGGGAGAGTAGGGTTAGACTGGAGCTTAGGAACAAGTTCTTCTGTCTGAGGTCTGAAACAGGTTGCCTCTTCGCTGGGAGTGTTGAAGGCCAGGTTGGATGAGGCCCTGAGTGGCTGAGTCTAGTTGAGAGGTCCACACCCACAGTGGGGAGGTTGGAGCAGATGATGTCTGAGATCCCTTCCTACCTTAAGCCATTCTATGATACATTAAAAGTGATTTTAAAGAACCTCAACCAAGAGGTTGGCAGGAGAGTTGGCTTTTCCACTTCCCTCATCTACTTCTTACTTTAAAAACATACCTTGGATTAACAGAACAGCTCTATGAATCAGTAATCTTAAAAATTAATTTATTTCCTACATCTCTCAAGAAATTGCCAATCTTTTTGTTTGTCAGCATCCTAATTAGCATGAAAAGAAACTGGTTCAGCAAGACTGCTAACACTGCTGACTGCAGGAGAGCTTTGTATTCTGACAGCTGCCTCCCATTGTTTGCTGCTCAGACGAGGTGTGCTGCCTCCATTTGATGCAAAACCTATACTAAAGCACACAAAAGTATCACAGTATCACCAAAGTTGGAAGAGACCTCAAAGATCATCAAGTCCAACCCATTACCACAGCCCTCAAGACCAGACCATGGCACCAAGTGCCACATCCAAACCTGCCTTGAACACCTCCAGGGACGCTGACTCCACCACCTCCCTGGGCAGCCCATTCCAGCAGTCAATGACTCTCTCAGGCAAGAACTGTCTGCTCACCTCCAGCCTAAACTTCCCCTGGCACAGCTTGAGACTGTGTCCTCTTGTTCTGGTGCTGCTTGCCTGAGAGAAGGAAGCAACCTCCTCCTGGCTACAACCACCCTTCAGGTAGTTGTAGACAGCAAGAAGGTCTCCCCAGAGCCTCCTCTTCTCCAGGCTAACCAATCCCAGCTCCCTCAGCCTCTCTCCATAGGGCTGTGCTCGAGGCCTCTCCCCAGCCTCGTTGCCCTTCTCTGGACACGCTCAAGCACCTCAATGTCCTTCTTCAATGGAGGGGCCCAGAACTGGACACAGGACTCAAGGTGTGGCCTAAGCAGTGCAGAGTACAGGGGGAGAATAACCTCCCTGCTCCTGCTGGCCACACTATTGCTGATGCAGGCCAGGATGCCATTGGCCTTCTTGGCCACCTGGGCACACTACTGTCAGGCACAGAGAAGTCCCAGAAGGGATGAGAACTTTCCTCTCTTGAATCAAGGGTAGCCACATGGTGCTTGAGGAGCACATCTGATGAGTTAGTACAGCTTGAGCATCTCTTTCGCAGCTGTTTGGATGAGGAGCTGCTTCAGACTCTGCCTTTCACTGAAAGATTCTGTTTTGGCATGAAGGAATATTTACCTTTGTTCTTTCTTTCTCTCTTACACTTCAGTGCTCTTCTGTGTCCAGACTGACAGAAAAGCAGCTAATATTCAGCAGTGTAAGAGAACAGCTAAATGATTTCTGGGTAAATTGGTCCCACGTGGGCCAATTCTGTTCTGTAACTTGGGCAGTCCATGACCTATTTTCCTCTACAGAGCAGAGGTGCAATTATTCAATTGGATTTTGCTGCTGAAGGCTTCAAGAGCTGCTGTGAGTTTGGGGAGTGAAAGTTGTGACTTTACTTGGGAAGTTCCCTTGCAGCAGCATTAAACAGCATCTGGTCTCATTTCATGTGGACCATGACCTATCTGTCACACTTTACAGCTTTGCTCCAAGAAAGGAAATAGGCAAACAAGACTTTTTCCATGGTCTTCAACAGGGTGTTTGCAGTACACCACTGCTGTGATTGGAGTAGTCTGCTGTGCTTGGACAGTAGGGGGAAATGGCAGTTTTCAGTTCTCTAGCAACTGTTTGCCAGCTTTAGGGATTTCACTGCATTTCTTTGCTGACTGCTATCAACAGAGCAACTTCAACCACATAAAGTTCAGTAAGGACAAGTGCAGGGTCCTGCATCTAGGGAGGAACAACAACAGGCACCAGGACAGGTTGGGGCTGCCCTGCTGGAAAGCAGCTCTGTGGAGAAAAACCTTGGAGTGCTGGTGGGCAGCAAGTTCTGTATGGGCCAGCAATGTGCCCTTGTGGCCAAGAGAGACAATGGCATTCTGGGGTACATCAGGAAAAGTGTGGCCAGCAGGGCTAGGGAGGTTCTTCTCCCCCTCTACTCTGCCCTGGTGAGACCACATCTGCAATACTGTGTCCAGTTTTGGGCTCCTCAGTTCAGGAGAGACAGGGACCTGCTGGAGAGAGTCCAGAGGAGAGCCAAGAGGATGATCTGGGGGACTTGATCATCTCCTTTATGGAGAGAGACTGAGAGGTCTGGGGCTGTTTAATCTGGAGAAGAGAAGGCTGAGAGGAGATCTGATCAATGTGTCCAAATATCTGAGGGGTGGGTGTCAAGTGGCTGGGGCCAAGCTTTTTTCAGTGCTCAGCAGCAATAAGCCAAGGAGCAACAGCTACAAACTGGAACAGAGAAGGTTTCAACTCAACGTGAGGAGAAACTTCTTGACAGTGAGGGTGACAGAGCCCTGGAACAGGCTGCCCAGAGAGGTTGTGGAGTCTCCTTCTCTGGAGACTTTCCAAACCCACCTGGATACATTGCTGTGTGAACTACCCTAGGGGCTCCTGCCTTGGCAAGGAGGTTGGACTGGATGATCTCTGGAGGTTTTTGCAATCTCTCAGGTTCTGTGATTCTGAGTACCAAATCTGATTGCAGCAGCTCTGTGGAAATTTCTCTGCTTCCCCTATGGCAGGGGGTTGGAACTGGGTGATCCTTGAGGTCCCTTCCAACCTTACCATTCTATGATTCTATGAATTGTCAGGGCTGGAAGGGACCCCAAGGATCATCCAGTTCCAACCCCCCTGCCATGGGCAGGGACACTTCACACTAGATCCGGTTGCTCAGAGCCACATCCAGCCTGGCCTTAAACATCTCCAGGGAAAAGGCTTCCACCATCTCCCTGGGCAACCTGTTCAGGTTCTCACCACCCTCATGCTGAAGAACTTCTTCCTAACATCCAATTTGAATCTCTACACTTCTACTTTTGCTCCATTCCCCCCAGTCCTATCACTATCTGACACTCTAGAGAGTCCCTCCCCAGATTTCCTGTAGACCCCCTTCAGATACTGGAAAGCCACAATAAGGTCTCCTTGGAGCCTTCTCCAGACTAAACAGCCTCAACTCTCTCAACCTGTCCCCATAGGAGAGCAGCCTCTGATCATCCTTATGACCCTGCTCTGGAGGTTCCAGCACATCCAGATCTTTCTTGTAATTATGGCTCCAGGACTGGACACAATACTCCAGCTGGGGTCTCACCAGGGTGCAGCAGAGGGGGAGAATCACCTCCCTGCTGACCACACTTCTCTTGATGCAACCCAGGATCTGGTTGGCTCTCTGCAAGTGCACCCTGGCAGCTTGTCCATCGGTACCCCCAAGAGCCTTTCCTCAGAGCTTCATCTTGTTTAGCTTCATCTTGTTGTTTCAGACTGACTGGTACACAGAAATCTGAACTGTGCTTTTTTTAACCTGTTTCTCCCCCACAGCCTTGATGCATCACAGCAACCATGTGGACAGCAGCCGTTGTTACCAGTGTGTCAAGTTCCTTGTTACTCTGGCTCAGAAGTGAGTAACAGGCTTTGGAGTTTAGACTCATCCGTACCTTAGCCCCCTCTCTGCATTTAGGCTGCTACTCTTTCTACTTTTGATCAGTTTTATCTTTTGTAAGTGATGCCCAGAGGTCTTGATGTGTCAGTTGTAAGTGAAATCTTTACTGCTTAGAAGCTGAAATAGATTTTTCACATAAAAAAACTGCTAATTGCTGTTTATAAAGGCAAAGGTCAACAACATGCTGTAGAGCAGAGAAACAGCACTGAGACAGAGATAAACTCAAGGAAACTATCCCAGATTTTTTAAATACCATGATTCCACAATTCTTTTTGCTTAGAATATGTCCCAATAATTCTGCATTATGTGATTCTGAGTAGTAGACTACATGGTGTGGAGTTTCCTAGGCATTACTGCTCCTGCCCATTGAGTTGCGCCAAGACTGTACAGTTTACAGTCAGAGTTTGAAGTGATAACAATGCTCCAGAGCACAGCAGGGCAAAAAGAGAGAAGTCTCTGAACCTTTTTGTTTTCTTTATTTTCCAGTTTGCCAGAATTCCTTGTTTGTGTCTAACAAACCTAATTTCCATTTCCAAGGTGTTCTACTGCAAAAGATTATTTCAAGGAGAATTCCCACCACTGGAGTTGGGCTGTGCAGTGGCTGCAGAAAAAGGTAATTTGGCTGCAGTTCTATGGAGAAACAATCATTGTATTTGCAGTGAGACTTATGAAATCTATTTCTGTCTCTCTGAGATGACTGTAAAGACAAAGGACTACTTCATTTTCTACAAGGGCAGTTTGGGTGCAGCTAAATCTGATGCATGCAAGAGCTTCAGTAGGCCTCCACGTGTTTCAGACATGGGTGCATGTACAGTGAATAAAACCAAGTGAGAATGGTCAAAGTGGTTTTCCCTTGCCACCCTGGAAGCTTTCAGTATCGCTGTGTTTGTGTTAGAAAGCTTCACTTTCTCAAAAAGCCAGTTCCTTTTGCCTGTGTGATGATGCAAGAGTGGATTCCTTAAAAAGTCAGCACAGCCTTGCACAGAACATAGCCACAGATGATGTAGAGTGGATTCCTTACAGTCAGCACAACCTTGCACAAAACATAGCCACAGATGATGTAGAGTGGATTCCTTACAGTCAGCACAACCTTGCACAAAACATAGCCACAGATGATGTAGAGTGGATTCCTTACAGTCAGCACAACCTTGCACAAAACATAGCCACAGATGATGTAGAGTGGATTCCTTACAGTCAGCACAACCTTGCACAAAACATAGCCACAGATGATGTAGAGTGGATTCCTTACAGTCAGCACAACCTTGCACAAAACATAGCCACAGATGATGTAGAGTGGATTCCTTACAGTCAGNTAGACCCCCTTCAGATACTGGAAAGCCACAATAAGGTCTCCTTGGAGCCTTCTCCAGACTAAACAGCCTCAACTCTCTCAACCTGTCCCCATAGGAGAGCAGCCTCTGATCATCCTTATGACCCTGCTCTGGAGGTTCCAGCACATCCAGATCTTTCTTGTAATTATGGCTCCAGGACTGGACACAATACTCCAGCTGGGGTCTCACCAGGGTGCAGCAGAGGGGGAGAATCACCTCCCTGCTGACCACACTTCTCTTGATGCAACCCAGGATCTGGTTGGCTCTCTGCAAGTGCACCCTGGCAGCTTGTCCATCGGTACCCCCAAGAGCCTTTCCTCAGAGCTTCATCTTGTTTAGCTTCATCTTGTTGTTTCAGACTGACTGGTACACAGAAATCTGAACTGTGCTTTTTTTAACCTGTTTCTCCCCCACAGCCTTGATGCATCACAGCAACCATGTGGACAGCAGCCGTTGTTACCAGTGTGTCAAGTTCCTTGTTACTCTGGCTCAGAAGTGAGTAACAGGCTTTGGAGTTTAGACTCATCCGTACCTTAGCCCCCTCTCTGCATTTAGGCTGCTACTCTTTCTACTTTTGATCAGTTTTATCTTTTGTAAGTGATGCCCAGAGGTCTTGATGTGTCAGTTGTAAGTGAAATCTTTACTGCTTAGAAGCTGAAATAGATTTTTCACATAAAAAAACTGCTAATTGCTGTTTATAAAGGCAAAGGTCAACAACATGCTGTAGAGCAGAGAAACAGCACTGAGACAGAGATAAACTCAAGGAAACTATCCCAGATTTTTTAAATACCATGATTCCACAATTCTTTTTGCTTAGAATATGTCCCAATAATTCTGCATTATGTGATTCTGAGTAGTAGACTACATGGTGTGGAGTTTCCTAGGCATTACTGCTCCTGCCCATTGAGTTGCGCCAAGACTGTACAGTTTACAGTCAGAGTTTGAAGTGATAACAATGCTCCAGAGCACAGCAGGGCAAAAAGAGAGAAGTCTCTGAACCTTTTTGTTTTCTTTATTTTCCAGTTTGCCAGAATTCCTTGTTTGTGTCTAACAAACCTAATTTCCATTTCCAAGGTGTTCTACTGCAAAAGATTATTTCAAGGAGAATTCCCACCACTGGAGTTGGGCTGTGCAGTGGCTGCAGAAAAAGGTAATTTGGCTGCAGTTCTATGGAGAAACAATCATTGTATTTGCAGTGAGACTTATGAAATCTATTTCTGTCTCTCTGAGATGACTGTAAAGACAAAGGACTACTTCATTTTCTACAAGGGCAGTTTGGGTGCAGCTAAATCTGATGCATGCAAGAGCTTCAGTAGGCCTCCACGTGTTTCAGACATGGGTGCATGTACAGTGAATAAAACCAAGTGAGAATGGTCAAAGTGGTTTTCCCTTGCCACCCTGGAAGCTTTCAGTATCGCTGTGTTTGTGTTAGAAAGCTTCACTTTCTCAAAAAGCCAGTTCCTTTTGCCTGTGTGATGATGCAAGAGTGGATTCCTTAAAAAGTCAGCACAGCCTTGCACAGAACATAGCCACAGATGATGTAGAGTGGATTCCTTACAGTCAGCACAACCTTGCACAAAACATAGCCACAGATGATGTAGAGTGGATTCCTTACAGTCAGCACAACCTTGCACAAAACATAGCCACAGATGATGTAGAGTGGATTCCTTACAGTCAGCACAGCCTTGCACAAAACATAGCCACAGATGATGTAGAGTGGATTCCTTACAAACTCAGCACAGCCTTGCACAAAACATAGCCAGAAATAGAAACAGCTTCTTCATAGAATCAGAATGGTCTGGGTTGAAAGGGACCTCCAAAGGTCATCTAGGCCAACCTCTCTGCAGTCAGCAGGGACATCCTCCACTCGATCAGGTTGCCCAGAGCCCTGTCAAGCCTGACCTTGACTATCTTGAGGGATGGGGCCTCAACTACCTCCCTGGGCAACCTGTTGCTATGTTCCAGCACCCTCATGATGCAGAACTTGTTCCTAACATCCAATCTAAACCTTCTCTGCTCTAATTTCAAGCCATTGCCCTTGTGATCACTGCAGGCCTTTGCAAACAGTCCCTCTGCAGCCTTCTCATAGCCCCCTTTAGGTGCTGGCAGGCTCCTATTAGGTCTACCCGGAGTCTTCCTCTTCTCCAGGCTCCACAACCCCAGCTCCCTCAGCCTGTCTTCATAGCAGAGGTACTCTAACCCCCTGTTTGCTTTCCTCCTACACTTGTGCTTTCTGATCTTCCCTCTAAACTTAACCTGGATTGGCCAATGCATGTTCAATAAATACCCAAGGACACCCCAGAAACTTAAAGCTTGGCAGAACTGGCTCAGATTTGCCTGTGGTCAAGCAGAGCCACGGTTGGTCTCCCAGCACAGCATGCAGAACATGGCAGTATCCCAGCTCCAGACTGCCTTTCTGTCCTGCCAGCTGCTGCAGACAGATGTCAGATGCATAAAGTAGTAAGGGTACTGAGGTCTGGAAGCAGAATTAGCAGGGTGCTTGCAGTGCAGCTGGCACTACTTGTTGCCACTCTTCTCCTGAAGCCCAGCGAGCCGACAGATCTGCAGAGTCCTGCTGTTCCATTTGCACTTGGTGCTGCCTCCTGTAAGCCCTGAATCCACCACTTCAGCTGGCAGCCACTAACCTGCACACTCATCCAGCTACCAGACAAAGGGAACTGGTGGCTGGTTTTCAGCTGAGGGACAAAAGCCTCACTGACTGTTGTTGCTGTGTTAGAAACTCATGCTTGTCTGCCCCAGATCTCCAGCTCTTTGCCAAAGGATTGGGGAAACCCATCCAAGATTCTTAAGTTCACCATCACAAGTGGATGAGGCTTTTCATGTGTAAAACTCTTGTGGCAATTTTAAGGTTTTCTTGGCTTGTTCTGCAGATGTCTGAACATTATTGGGCTCCACAGAGCAACGTCTCCAATGAAACCTCAACTGCAAAGACCTTCCAGCGCACTATTTCAGCACAGGTACCTGTCAGCCTTGGCAGATGGCATTCAACTCTTTCATTTCCTTTTGCTTCTCAGTTAGCACTTTGGTAGCCTTAGCATGTTCCAGTGCACTTAAACCAGTTCTGCCTTGACACACCTTGTGGTTGTTCCTGAACAAAAGTAACACCAGCATGGTATTCCACAGGGCCACAGAAAGTTAGGGGTTGGAAGGGACCTGGAAAACTCATCCAGTCCAACCCCCCTGCCAAAACAGCATCACCCAGGGCAGCTCACACAGGAACACAAAGTAGGAGACTCCCCAACCTCTCTAGGCAGCCTGTTCCAGGGCTTTGCTGCCCTCGCAGTGAAAAAGTTTCCCCTCATGTTCCCGTGGAACCTCCTCTGCTCCAACTTGCACCCACGGCCCCTTGGACATCACTGAGCAGAGCTTGGCTCTGTCCTCCCAATACAGCCCTTCATGTCTTTATCAACATGAGTGAGGGTCACCCCTCTACTCCAGGCTAAAGAGCCCCAGCTCCCTCAGCAGGAAGATGTTCCACTGCCTCAGCAGCTTTGTGGCTCTGCACTGGACTATTTCAAGCAATTCCCTGAGGTTCTTGTTGAACTGAGGGGCCCAGAACTGGACACAATATTTCAAACACAGCCTCACTAGGGCAGAGTCAGTGGCAGGAGAACCTCTCTCAACCTAGTAACCACAACCCTTCTAATGCAACCCAGAATGCCCTTGGCCTTTTTGGCCACAAGGGCTGATTGCTGGCTCAGGGGCATCCTGTTGTCCACCAGGACTCCCAGGTCCTCTTCCCCAGAGCTGCTCTGCAACAGATCAGCCCCCAGCCTATACTGTTCTTTCCCAGTTAATTAGTCATTATCTCCCAATTAGAGTGGTGACTTAGCTCTCTCACTACAGCAGCTCTATTGTTTCAAAATCAACTTTAAAAAAAGCTAAATTAAAAGATGTTATGAAATGAAGGCAACACCTTGGCCCCTGACAGTCTCTTGGACTCTTTCCACCTCAGGACACGCTGGCCTATGCCACAGCCTTGCTGAATGAGAAAGATCAGTCTGGAAGCAGTAATGGGTCAGAAAGTAGTCCAGCCAATGAGAATGGAGAGAGGCATCTGCAGCAGGTAACACTTAAATAAGGTTGTGTTTTGTCTTCTGTCACATTGTTGTGCTGGGCAGCTTGGTCTTGGGGCTTGGGTCAGAATCGTAGAATCATAGAATGGTAAGGTTGGAAGGGACCTCAAGGATCATCTAGTTCCAACCCCCTGCCATAGGCAGGGACACCTCCCACTAATACAGGACACTCAAGGCCTCATCCAATCTGGCCTTGAACACCTCCAGGGAGGGAGCAGCCACAACCTCCCTGGGCAACCTGTGCCAGTGTCTCACCACCCTCACTGCAAACAACTTCCTCCTAACATCCAGTCTAAATCTCCCCTCTGCCAGTTCAAACCCATTGCCCCTTGTCCTGGCATTGCAAGACCTTGTCAATAGTCCCTCCCCAGCCTTCCTGCAGGCCCCCTTCAGATACAGTATCGCAGTATCGCAAGAGACCTCAGAGATACTGGAAGGCTACTCTAAGGTCTCCTGGAAGCCTTCTCTTCTGCAGGCTGCAGAGCCCCAACTCTCTCAGCCTGTCCTCATAGCAGAGCTGCTGCAGCCCTTTGAGCATCTTTGTGGCCTCCTCTGGAGCCGCTCCAACACTTCCATGTCCTTCCTGTGTTGGGGGCTCCAGAACTGCACACAGGACTCCAGGTGGGGTCTGACGAGAGCAGAGTAAAGGGGCAGAATCCCCTCCCTTGCCCTGCTGCCCACACTGCTCTTGATGCAGCCCAGCACTCAGTTGCTGTCTGGGCTGCACTCACACTGCAGGCTCACACTGCAGGCTCATCACCCCAGTCTCCAAGGTCCTTTTCCTCAGGGCTGCTCTCAGCCATTCCCCACCCAGCCTGGAGTTGTGCTTGGGATTGTGCCTACCCAGGTGCAGGACCTTACACTTGGCCTTGTTGAATTGCATGAGGTTGGCCTCATGAGATAAAATAAGAAGCGTCACTTAGTGCAGGGATAACAATTGTGCGCCTTCCACAACTAACTTGCTGTGCCTCTCTCTCCCCATTCCTTGTGTGTATTCAAAGGGCTCAGAGTCTCCTATGATGATTGGTGAGCCTAAAAGTGACCTTGATGATGTTGACCCCTAGAAGATACCTATGAACAGCTCAACTCAAACGTTTCATGCCTGGTACCTACCAAAACTGGAGTCCCATTGCTTATGCCATTAGAGTCTGGATGAGAAGTGGCTTTCTAGGCCGGGAGGCAACACAGGAGGAGATGTTTTCCCTGAAAGCTAAGAGCAATTCTTTCTTTACTTTTCAGCCACCAAGGCTTCAGATCAATAAATGCTCTAGAAAACTGCACCTTCACCTGCAGTAGTGACAGTCCAGACACGGGAAAAGGAGAAGATTTTTATCAAATACACAAGCGCTAGTGGTTGAATTTTTATGTGAACATTAAATGAGTGAATGTAAAACTGTTGCTTTTCTGTGATGCTGCAAAAAAAAAAAAAAAAAAAGAAATCTTTTTGGTTTTTATACAGGAAAATAACAACAACAACAACAAGAAGAAATAGACAACAACCAGACTGCCCTAATGTATGGAGGGCAAATTTTTAATCTTTCTGATAATGTTGAATAGGAATATTCAAATTTCTGTAAAGATGTGTGATGACTTACATTTCATTGTAAAAATATTAGTTAAAGGATGGGTTTACAGAAGGACTTCTCTATTTAATATGTCTCCCTGTTAGTTTGTAAAGCTCTTGGAGAAGGCTCAGGAGGATAGTTCTGGAAGGAAAAGTGATTCCTTACAGAATCGGGTTGCTCAAGGAGCTTTGGAATGCTTTCCCCTTCCATAAACCACAGACTATGGGAAGGGTGAGAAAAGCAAAGATTTCCTCTGGGTCTGGAGAGGAGGGAAGCTTTGCTCTGGGTCTGGAGAGGAGGGAAGCTTTGCTCTGGGTCTGGAGAGGAGGGAAGCTTTGCTCTAGGTCTGGAGGAGAGGGAAGCTTTGCTCTGGGTCTGGAGAGGAGGGAAGCTTTGCTCTAGGTCTGGAGGAGAGGGAAGCTTTGCTCTGGGTCTGGAGAGGAGGGAAGCTTTGCTCTAGGTCTGGAGGAGAGGGAAGCTTTGCTCT
>VWZE01020013.1:52191-76754 GCA_013396675.1 Eubucco bourcierii
AAAATTCCCTTTGAATAAATCATTTCTTATGGATATCTTCCTTCCCCCACCCCTAATGCTTTTGTTGATGGGGAAGGTGAGGGGGGAATGTAAATCATCCCAAGAAGTCAGTAAGCAGCGGTGATGGTGCTGGAAGAAGCTGGTAACGTTCCTGCAGGTTGGCATCACTTCTCACTTCAGGTTCCTGCTATTTCCTATGGAAACAAGGTTGTCCTCCATTACTACAGGCCCAGAGAAGCATGGATGAGAGAATTGCCTCAGGATGGCTCCATCACCACTGGATACTTGAAAACCAATACAAACTTTTTCGTGGTTCTGCTCATGCTTGTACAAAGTCAGTGTGTTTGGGGTTTTTTGTTTGTTTGTTTGTTTATTTTGTTATGTTTTTCATTTGCAACCAGATGATTCTTGGTCAATTTATTTTATTTTTGTTTGTTTGTTTGTTTGTTTGTTTCCAGCTGCTGTCATTTGAACCTGCTGAAGATTTTTTTTTTTTTTTTTTTTTTTTTTTTTTTGGGGAAATAAAAGAGTTCAACAACAACAACAGCGACAACAACAACAAAATTAGTTTTTGTGTATAAATTGTGATGCATTTCTATGTTGTAATTTTTACTGCCAATCTTTTTTGGATGATAAACAAAAAAAAACAACAAAAAAAAAAGTTTTTATACAGCTTACAAAATGTTCAGTGAGGAGCAGCCACAGCCTGCCTGTGAGCGTTCGAGAAGGTATTGTCTGATAAATAATGTAGACATTTGGCACTGGAAAAATAGGCAGTCTTGGGATTCCTGGTCAATGGAATAAAGTTATCCCTTTCACAGAAAACCAGTGTAATCATTAGACTGCTACACTCTTGTCTTGTTGATCCTCTTATCTTGAAACTTCCCAAGCTGGTCCTGCAGGCGATAAGCTCTGAGAGGTTGCCTCGGGTTGGCTTCTGTTCAGAGTAAGTCAAAGCAGCTGAACGTCCCCCAGAGCTGAACTGCTCTAGATCCTCGTGCCATGGCAGATCTGTATCTCTGTGCAGCGTCTTCTCCTGACCTTCTTAGCAGGCAAGGCTTGCAGTCATGGATTAGACCAGCTTTAGTGCACCAGATAGCTTTGCGGCACTCTGGCCTGGATTAACGCAGCCCTTGGTGCCGCTGCCGCAAGGCGCGGAAAGCTGGACCCACTGCTGGGACTGCCCTGCTCACCTCTGCTGCCTTCAGCACCACAACTAGGAGCTACAGCCAGGGGTGCGTCCTGCCTCTGCCTTCCTGGCTCTTGACACAAAGACTTTGACATTTCAAGTGTGACCTGGGCTGTGTTCTCCACTGGCAGTGCCAGTCCTGGCACCGTGGACTGGGTGTTGCAGGTGTGGTGGCTGGGCAGCATACCTCGGATCAGCTCTGCCTCCTGACAGAGGCTTCTCCACCTCCCCTCCTACAAGATGCTTAAGCAAGGGCTAACCTTCTAACGCTGGATCCTTCCACCAGGCTTGAACTAAACCGTGGAAGCTGTGTCTGGCTTACTGAGTACAGAACATGCCCACATTTGTGGGAAGCAGACAGCAGGGAGCTTCCTCACTCACAAGGGAATTGGCAGAGGTGACCTGATCCACGTTTTGGAAGGCTACAGCCTCCTGAGGCTGCTGGAAAATCACCAGCTGTGCCAAAGCTCTGCAGGAGCTCTCCAGTTCCCTTTGGCTTCTCCTCTTTGTGCAGAGTTCAGATGCTAACTGATAAAATGATGGGCTGTAATTACACACATTATATAGTTACAGGGCTAGAAGAGGAATGGGCTTTTGCCATCTTTAGGTAGCCATTTAGAAACACTTTAAGCCCTTCAGAGGGTTGCTTCCTTCTGGGTCTGTCTTGCCAAGCTGGGGTAAAAGATGGCTAAGGGACATTGTGATGAGGAGGACTGCCAATGCTTAACGTGGTGCTTGTGCTATCAAGCTTCATTTTTATTCATCTGCCCTCAGGTCATGCCACAAAAATTATTTATTGTACTAGCAGGAGGCTATCAGTCACCAAATTAAGGTGAGAGCCAGCTTTGGTGGCTTCTGCTACTCTTCAGCCTCTCTGCTGCTGTGCACCTCCCTTTGGACTTCTCTGCTTTTATCTTCTTTCTGGGGCTTCACTGTTTAGCAAATGAAGCCCAGCGTTAGTAGAAACAGCAGCAAGAAGCCCAAGGACACACCCCCAAAGCTGGCTGGTGGTTTGTTTCCATTACTTGTTTTACACCACTGTTTTTAAAACAAACTTCAATCCCTGCATGTGCGTGGGACGACAGAGCCCAGCCCCTGGGCTCTGGGCCAGGCCCAGAGCTTGAGCCAACAGCAGCTGAGGGGAGGGTGCCCACACTGTGTGCTCTGACCTCTGAGCATGCGGCGCTTGCCCAGGGGCACCTCCTGCCAGAAGCAGGAGAGGGACTTCTCATGAGGGTGTCTAAAGACAGCAAAAGGGGGAATGGTTTGAAGCTGAGGGAGAGCAGAGTCAGACTGGAGCTTAGGAAATTGTTCTCCAGTAGGAGGGTGGTGAGACTCTGGAATAGGCTGCCCAGGGAGGCTATGAATGCCTCCTCCTTGGGGATGTTCAAGGACAGGTTGGATGAGGCCTTGAGCACCAGACTCTAGGTGAGAGGTGTCTCTGTCCATGTCGAGGAGGCTGGAGGAGATGATTTCTGAGGTTCCTTTCAACCTGAGCCATTCTGTGATGATTCTATGATCTTAAGAGTGTCTCCATTAGCTTACACAAATGCATCATCAGTCTCTGTTTGCTACGCAGGTTTCTCATGTCTCAACAAATGCAACTTCTTCAGTAGGAGGGTAGTGGGATTCTGGAATAGGCTGCCCAGGGAGGCTATGAATGCCTCCTCCCTGGGGATGCTGAAGGCCACGTTGGATGAGGCCCTGTGCAGTCAAGCCTAGTTAAGAGGTGTCCCTGCCCACGGTGAGGAGGTTGGAGCAGACTCCAAGGTCACTTCCAACCTGAGACATTCCATGAGCACAGCCTGCATGGGTGGACAAAGATGAGCTTTTGGGGAGCTGCATCCCTGCTGGAGGAGTTCCAGCTGCCCCTTGCAGATTGCTTCCCTGTGGGGCTGCACATGAAGCCAGGCACTGGATCACATCTCCCAAGCGCTAGTCTAGGAATGTTTCATTTTAAAAAGAAGTTTATAAAATGTTTATTTATAAAATTCCAAATAAATAACTGAGGTACAAATGTATAAACCAAGGTACTAAGAAAGCTTTTTCTTCTTCGTTTTAAAAAGGAATCACAGCCAGGGCAGAGCTGAAAGGGAAGCTGTTAATGCAATGCCTAACACCAGCAGATCATTAACTCTGACTTAAAAAGAAAAAAAAAAAACACTAACAAAGCAATGCAGATTAAAATCTAATTAAAACAAGCAGACTGTTTAAACTACACTCAACTGAAAACTAAAGCCTCCTGGGGACGTGAGCCAGGCAATTATAAAACTGCCCCAAAATGGCTAAACTCCTATTTCTCCAGGAGCTATGCAGCGTCTAATGAGCAGCTAACCAGGAAAGAAAAGGAGCAGCCCTCACCACGAGGAGGTGATGGATTTGTCACACACTGGGTGACAATAGGAGCAGCCTCGCGATGGCTCCTGCAGTCAGGGTTATTTAGAGGTGGTGAAGAAAGGATGCTGGGGTGGCTTCCGTGGTGGAGCAGGGCTCCGGCTGTGCAGGGGCTGCCGCCTGGAGACCTCTGGCAGAGTCCCCAGGGTCTGTGTGTGAAAGGCTGACAGCCTCGTCCCCCACACCACGGCAGCCCAGGCGCGGAGATTGTCAGCAGCTGCGTGTCAGAGCACGCCGGGAGCACAGCTCAGCGCCGGCAAGCTGCCGAAGCAGGGGCACAGCAGTCCACCAGAGTCCCTGGGCGTGCCAGGCCGGGGCAGTCACGGCTCCAGCTCGGCCTGTCCCTACTGCCGGCTCCGGCAGCAAATAGCGATGGCGGTGGCTGCGCCGCTGCCCGGGACGCTGGCTGCCACGCAAGTGTTGTCCACGGCGTACGCTCCCATGGTGCCGGGGCTCTGAGAATGGGCATTGCAGCCCGTCAGCGTCCAGCCGTCTTCACAGGACACGGTCACCTAACGGGGAAGAGGTCACCCGCCACGGATCAGCAAAAGGGGCAGAGATCTGTCCAGCCCTGATGTCCCCAGAGCTCAGGGTGACGTGACCAGTGTCACACGGAGCTGCTGCACACCAGCTAGGGGAAGTGTCCTGTTACGGTAGGGTAGCTTGAGGCACCAGCGAAGGCTGGGTTGGGGCAGCCACGATGAGATGCCGAAGCCGGCGTGGCTCTCCCAATAGGGCGGTAGGAGGGACGAGCGGAGACAAGAACGGGGCAGAGGAGCGTGCTCCATCCCTACCTTCTCCACCGAGCCCGGGGACGTGTGCTCCTTCACCCGGCACAGCAGGCTGGCCGCAGGGCAGCACAAGGCGTGCGCCGTCACCTTTGTCACGCCGCTGCAGTGGCTGGGTCTGTCCCTCGGGCCCGGGACGGGTCTGCCGCCATCACCCAGCACTGCACCGGAGGAGCGGAAGCTGCACCCTGCCGAGGACAGAGCAGCTGTCAGTATGGGGCAGCCACGGCGGCATCCCCGCACACACACGGGCGCTGAGCCCTAAGCCCGCCCTTCCTCCAGGCACGCAGCACGTGTACCCTGCCACCCCAGCGCCCACAGCCACCCTGCTACCCCCAACTCCCAGAGTTTCTCAGCCATCAGGGTCTCGAGACACCGCTGCCCGCTGCGCCAGGCGTTACCGGTAAGGACGCGTTCCCGCTGGGCGCAGCCGGCGCCCGCCGCAGGGCCGACATCGATCCGGCACTCGGCGCTGGGCCACGTGCAGCACCTGGCGATGGCGTAGGCTCCGCCGCCTCGGAACGCGTTGTGAGCCACGCACTGCTTCTGCCCGTCCTTGTCCTGCAGCCGGGGCAGCACGGCGTCACCAGAGGTGGTCGGAGGCGAGGGCATACCCCTTCGAGGCAGCGCTGCCGTCCCCACACGTCCCGCTCACCTCCATGTGCTCCCCCAGCCGCCGGCCGCTGCGGGAGAAGCTGGAGCAGCTGAGCATCAACTCGGTGCTGGCACAGCGAGCCACGGCCGTGGCGTGCCGGGTGAGCCCCGAGCGGGCCGACCACACCGACCGGCAGTACAGCTGCTGGGCTGCAACGGGCAGACGCTGTCAGTGGGGCGCACAGCCACAGCAGCCCAGCCCAGGCACCACAGAGAATCATCGAACTGTTCTGCTTGGGAAACCTCCAACCATTAACCCAGCACTGCCGCCGTCTCCACTGGACCATGTCCCTCAGCATCACATCTGCAAAGCCTTAAAACCCCTCCAGGATCTGCACTTCCCTGGGCAGCCTGTTCCAGACCTTGGCAGCCCTTTAAGGGAAGAAATGGTTTCTGATATCCAGCCTAGACTTCCTCTGGTGCAACTTGAGTCCGTTTCCTCTTGGCCTATTGCTTGTTCTCTGGGAGAAGAGACTGAGCCCCACCTGGCTCCCACTGCCTCAGGTAGTTGCAGAGAGCAAGGTCTCCCCTGAGTCTCCTTCTCTTCAGCATGAACAACCCCAGGTCCCTCAGTCACTCCTCACAGAGCTTTGTTCTCTAGACCCTTCACCAGTTGTCCTTTGGGTCTGCTACGGCATCTCAAAGTCAAATGACCTATGTCACTCAGAAACATCTCTCCCTGGCAAGGGTAGAGCCCTGCTGGGCACTCAGCATTTATCCAAGGTCCTTACCTGTGCCCAGCTTGGCAGGCAGCCCAGCCACGCTGTTGGGCGTCTGGAGCCGCTGCTCCTTGGGGAACCAGGCCATGTCCATGACGTTCTTGGTGGCAAAGTGCAGGAGGCGCTGCCGGAGCTCCGCGAGGCTAAGCTGGGGCTCGGCGCTGAGCAGCATGGCAGCGATGCCTGCCAAGAGCCCAGGGGACCATGGTGAGAAGCAAGGACTGCACAGCCACCCACACACAACCCCTCTGAGCCACACGACTCCAGAGAGACAACAGAGAACTCACTGCAGCCCATCAAGGGATGTCACAGCTCTCTGCAGGCCTCAAATGTGCCAAACCACGGCACCCAGAAATGCACGGGCAGCCCTGATGCCCTGTGCCTGCAAGGATATGTACCCAGCACCCTCAGCAAGTTCAGAGCCAGCCCTGCTCACCACCCTGCAGCCCAGCTCACCTGCCACGTGTGCAGCCGCCTGCGAGGTGCCACTCCGTGCCGTGAAGCAGGTGCTGCAGTCACTGGAGGCACCAATGATGTCATCCCCTGGGGCAAACAGGTCCACGCAGCGGCCAAAGTTGGTGCCCAGGGTGCCAATGGAGGCAGGTTGGTCCTCACTGTTGGTGGCACCTACTGTGATGACCTGCCAGGGCATTGACGGAGGGGGATGAGATGAGATGGGATGGGCAGTCCCACCCCACTCAGCCAACTTGGCACTGGAGAGGATGAGCCTGAGGAGGGGGCAGCATGGCGCCACATGTCCCAACACCTCCAGAAACGCCCCCCCCCCNTACCAGCAGCTGCCACCATCACCGCTCCCAGCTGTGCCATCCGCCGGCAGCCAGCGTTCAGCGTGGGGCTGTAGGCACCAGCGAAGGGCAGCAGCACCACCCGGGGCACACGGGGCTGAGCCTCCAGCATTGTCTTGATAAACTCCAGGCCTGAGGGAGACAAGGCAGGCAGGACACTCTCACAGGACACGGATGAGGTGGAGGACTCCAAGGGGCAGCATGCTCCACTCCAGGTCTTGGGGGCACTCACCTATGAGGGTCCCGCTGACAGTGCCCTTCCCCTGGCAGTTCAGCACGCGGAGGCTGTGGATGTTGGCACCTGTGGCCACGCCGGCGTCACGCCCGGTCAGCACTCCAGCCATGTGGGTCCCGTGGCTGTCACACTTGCTGGCCTGGTGCAGGCACCATGGTTTCACACTCCAGCTCATTACGTCAAACCCAGCAGGTTTGCAACCCCGTTCCACCCCACGGCACCCCACCAATTTGCAACCCCACAACCTGCTTCCTGTCAGCTAAATCCTGCGACAGGACAAACCCTTTGAAATATTTCAGGTTGTGGAGAAGATAAAAAACATCATCTTGTGCAGGAGGAAAGCTGGCAGAAGGGGCAAGGGATGTGGGCAGCCTCCTCTGGAGCTATGCTAGCACTGGGCTCCTCCATGCAAGCAGTGACAAACCCACACAGGGCAGCACCAGCACCCACAGCAGGGCACAGGCAGCTCTCCTCACCCTGCAGGTGGAGCAGACCTCAGTTCCCTCTTGCAATGGATACCTTGACACACCCCCATGGCCACCCAGCGTGCTTTGCCCAGGAAGCAGCTTAGCCACAGCCCCAAATGTACATTGAGGGTATTGAGAGCCCGCAGAACTACAGCTCCCACTGCTGCATGTCCTGCGCACTTTGCCTCAAGCTAAGCATTCCTCGTGTCATGTGAAGCCCCACAGCTCCAGCCAGGGTTTGGTGAGTACAGCATGCAGCACCTCAGGGCTCACCTGCCTGTGGAAGCGAGTCCCATCCTCTTCAGGGATGTTCTCAAAGTCAGTCACGAGCACCCTGCCTTCAATCTCCCGATGGGTACTCTGCACACTGGTGTCCAGCAGGTAAATCTCCACCAGGTCACCTTTATCTACCAGGCACACAAGGGGAAAGGTGGCCATCACCATGGTCAACTCTGACCATCTGAGATGGTCCCAAAAGGCAGCTCCAGACCAGCAGCACCATGGGGAAGGGACGTATTCCCATTCCCTCAAGACCAGGAAAGCGGATGGGGTCACTGACCCTGCCCCAGACACCTGTGGTACTTCTCCCAAGCCCCAGCACTTACTGGGAGGGCTGTAGGCACCCGAACTGGGCTGTGGTGGTACGATCCTGCCCAGGTTCCAGGGGATGCTCTGGGCAAAGATGTAGGAGTCCTCCTCAACATACTCCACATGAGGCAGCTTCAGCACCTGTGGGAAGAAGATTCAGTGCTCAGCATGGTGACAAAGCTCCTACATCTTCCTGGGGCTGGGGGAACCCACTAGTGCCCACCCTTGCTGCTGTCCACCAGACAGGGACTCATCACCCTCTCCCCCATACCATATCCAGCACATCGCTGCTCATCTTCAGCAGGAAGGCAGGCAGGAGGTGAAAGACGTGCAGCAGCTCCGTCAGGTATCCTCGTCGAGCCGCCCGGGCCTGCAGCCTCTGCGCCGTGCCTCGCACCTCGCCCTCACCAATGCCAGCCTGCAGCACCACCATGTAGCTCCCGGGCAGCCGCCACGATGCCTGTGGGGACGCGAGCACCGGGCTTGGAGACGCACACACGTGACGACCCCAGCTTCCACCACCACCCCACACTTCTCACCTTCGTGGCACGATGGAAGGCAGCAGGACCCGATAGGGCGGCCTCGATGGCAGCTGCCTCCTCCTCGGCTGCTCCTAGGGCCAGCACCAGTTCCTCCGCCAGCTCCGCCGCCACCCGCTCCAGCGCCAGCGCCAGCATCAGCATCAGCACAAGAGCCCGCGTGGCCATCGTGCCTGCCCGGAGCCCCGACGGGCAGCGCGGAGAGACACGGAGCCGCCGAGACCCTTCCGCACGGTGCGGCCCGGACAGAGGAGCCGCTGCGTACCCGTAGATGAGCCGTAGCGCACCCGCGGAGCTGAGGCGTCGGGGAGCCGGAGCCGGGAAGTCGGAGCGCACCTGCGGAGGAGCCGGAGAGTTCCCGCGGAGCTGAGGAGCCGGGGAGCAGGGACCGGAGAGCACCCGTGGAGAACCGCATCCGCAGGGGACCGGAGCGCACACGCGGTGCAGACGAGCGGGAGCGCAGCAGCAGCCGTGGCTTTGCCCGGCGTGGCGGGGCGGGGGGATCACGCCACCGCCACCGGCCCCATCGGCCCACCCGGGCGGGTTAACCATTAACGGGGCGGCGGTGGGGACTGTGGGGGCGCAACCGCCTGGGGAAGCGGCGCGTCGTGAGGGGAGCCGGGGAGAGCGGGCGGCGCTGCCCGCACCCGGCTGCGCTCCCCAGCCAGCTGGAACCCCCCAGGAGTCCCCGCGTCTCGCCGGGAGCTTCGGAGAGAGGAGCGCAGACTCTTAAGGACTATTTTGAGGAGGGGCTGGAAGCTTTCCTGTGCCTCTTGCTGGCCTGCTTCAGAAGCAGATTTCCATGGAAGCCTCTAATCCTGTTTAGGCTTTGCTCGCAGAGCCGTCACAGTGCAAATGTTATTTTTCCAGGCTGTGGTTGGTGCTTTCCCATGGCTCTCCCCACCGCGTTCCGTCTCTCCCCTCCACAGCGCCAGCTCCCACACTGCCCCAACATCCCTGAGATCTTCAGCAAGCGCTTTCCCTGCTCCCTGCTTCCGAGGGAGATGCGGATTTAGTTTGCAGGTTATTTGCGAGTTCCTCTGTGTGTGTGATAGGGACGTGTGTGTTGTGGGTGGGTGTGCGGGTTTTGTAATGATGTGTGTGGTGTGCACGGATGCAGAGAGAGACGTAGAACGGTTTGGGCTGGGAGGGACCTTTAAAGGTCATCCAGTCCTACTGCCCTGCAGTGAGCAGGGACATCTTTGATGAGATCAGGCTGATCCGAGCCCCGGACAACCTGACCTGGAATGTTTCCAGGGAAAGGGCTTCTCTTAAGCAATCTGGGTCAGTGTCTTACCACCCTCAACATAAAAAATTTCTTCCCCCTATCTGGTCTAAATCTCCCCTCTCTTAGTTTAAAACCATCACCCCTTGTCCTGTCACAACAGACCCTGCTAAAAAATCTGTCCCCATCTTTCTTATAAACCCCTTTAAATAATGAGCAGTCTCCCTGGAGCCTTCTTTTCTCCAGGCTGAACACCCCCAACTCTCTCAGCCTGTCCTCAGAAGAGAATCCACGTTTGAGACATCTGCATAAGCTTTATATGGAATTACATAGTTTATATGGATTTATATATTTTATTTTTAACAAGACCTCCAGCAGGTACCTGCACCTTTGTTTGGTTACCTGGTGGTATAGCAGACCACTCTCCCATGAGAGAGCATCACCAGAGTCCAGCATCCACCAAGATCCTCACAGGAACCTTGCACCTTATTGTCAGCTCAGCTTAATCATGTACCTCCAAGTCATCCTGCAACACAGAGCTGTTGCTTTAGGGCACCCCATTTTGTGGGAGACAGTCTCCCCAAAGAGTCACTTGCTTGGTATCTGCATGGGTGAGAAGTCATTTCTGTGGAAAGTGCGGAAAGGTACCCCTCCAGAGGAGGGGTTACCAAAGGCCTCCCCTGCCCCCCCCACACCTCCATGTTGGACTCATTGATCTCAGGAGTATTTTCCAGCCTAAACAATCCCATTGCTCTGTGTGCTGAGCAGCAGGAAGGTCTTGGTGTGGCTACCTGGCCCTAATACTTCCAGTTGTGTCCATGTGAAGGCGGAGTCCTGCTTTGGGGCCGGTGGAAGCAGAGAGCAGAAGAGGCAAAGAAGAAAATCCCAACACGGGGGAAATCCCCCTGCTGCCATCCCACAAGGGAGTCACGGCACCGGCAGAGGGATGCAGGGCCGAGGGTACCCCACAAGTTCTTGTATGGTTGCAGCAAAACAAGCCGTCTTTGTACCTCAGCCTCCTGAACCCATGAAGCAAGCACCACTAGCTTTAGCTGCAACAACCTGAGACTACGGTGTGCACCAGCCGGGAATCGAACCCGGGTCGCAAGAATGGGAATCTTGCATGATACCACTACACCACTGGTGCGTTGGAAGCGCCTCTTCCCAGGCGGCCCCTAATGCCATGCAGGAATGTCCTGGGCTCCTGGCAATGTTCCGGGTTTCCAATGTTTAACTCCCAAACTGCCCCGGGAGAGATGAACCCATTGGCCCCGCCAGCCCCGGGAGTGCGCCCTCCCCTAGGCAAGTCAGAGGTGGTTCAGAGAGGGACTCGGGGACCCACATCCAGCTGCACGACGGGGTCTGGGGGGAGAAGCTGCTGCCCCTGCCTCAGTCCTCTCTCCTCTGCCCTACCCAAGGCAAGTGGTCTGGAAAAATCAGTTTCTTTTGGCAAAAGTGAAGCTCAGGGCTTCATAGAATGGTTTGGGTTGGAAAGGACCTTTAAAGGTCATCTAGTCCAGTACCCCTGCAATCAGCAGGAACACCTCCAACTAGAGCAGGTTGCTCAGAACCCCAGACAACCTGACCTGGAATGGTTCCAAGAATGGGACATCTACTACCTCTGGGCAATCCGGGTCAGTGTTTCACCACCCTCAGCTTAAAAAAAATTCTGTCTACTCTGAACCTTCCCTTTTAGCTTAAAACTGTCACTCCTTGTCCTGTCACAACAGACGCTTCTGAAGTCCCCCTTTAAGTACTGAAAGGACACCAGAAGGTCACCCTGGAGCCTTCTCCAGACTGAACAACCCCAATTCTCTCCACCTGTCCTCACATATGAGGGGTTCCAGCTTTGGATCATTTCTGTGGCTTCCTCTGGCCCCACTACAGCAGGTCCCTGTCTCTCCTGTGCTGAGGGCTCCAGAGCTAGCTCCAGTGCTGCAGGTGAAGTCTCAGCAGAGAGGAGCAGAGGGGCAGAATCCCCTCCCTTGACCTGCTGCCCATGCTGCTGGATGGAGATGCAGCCCAGAATGCAGTTGGTTTCTGGGCTGTGAACACACGTTGCCAGCTCATGTCCAACTTTTCATCCATGAGTACTCCAAAGCCCTTCTCTGCAGGGCTGCTCTCAATCTTTTCATGTGCCAGTGTGGACTGATACCAGGGCTTGCCCCCAGCCAGATGCCTATGGCACCTTGCACTTCACCTTGCCAATACTCACAAGGTTCTCACGTACCCAATTTTCAAGCTCATCCAAGTCTCTCTGGGTGCATCTCACCCCTCAGGTGTGTCAGTTTCACCACACACCTTATTGTCATCTGCAAACTTACTGAGGGTGCCCTCTGTCTCGTTGTCTGTGTTACTGATAAAGACACAAACAGCACTGGTCCCAGCACAGACCCCTGAAGGACACCACTTGCCACAGATCTCTGTCCAGACATCAAGTTGTTGACCATTATCACCTGGATGTGACCATCAAAAAAGCAATTCTTTATCCACCAAACAGCCCATAGAACCAATCCATATCCCTCCAGTTTAGAGAGAAGGATATTGTGGGGGACTTTATGCCTCTGCAAGACTCTCACGCCCAACACAACCCAGCGATGCAGAGCAACATCCTGCCCCAGGCATGCTCCACAAGCTGGTGAGACTTGTCCCCCTCCAAGCGTCCCCACAGCCACCAGGAAGGGCAAGCAGGAGTGGAGCAGGTCCGAACAGCTGGGTCATGCTTCCTCTTGGATGGCTGCCAGCAGTGTTTAGCAAACACTGGTGCCTTTGCTCCCCACCCTCCCACAGCACCGTTGTCCGTAAACATCTCCGGAACGTGGGTGCTGTCTGTCCCTTCTCCCCTCGCTGCTGTGGTGACCTGAAGGTGAGCAAAGGGCACAGGGATGCCTGGAGGGGTGACACAGGGGCATGAAGCCTCCAAATAGTACCACACTGGATAACACCAGCAAAGCTTTCCCTGGGCAGCAGGGGAGATTGAGGAGCATCATCTCCAGGGCTGACATGCTCCATCCCTCTCAGGTGCCAGATTTCTTCCTGGGTTTGGCCTTGTCAGCCCACAGAAATTCGCTGAGGGGCTCTGCCAGCAGATACATGCTCCCAAGTCCCCCAGGGCCATGGCAGCCACATGCAGCATCCAGCACAACTTTTCCAAAACAGGGTGAGAGATTCTCCCCATCCCCATACTGCTGCATCCAGCAGTTCTCAGATCTGAACCCAGCTCCCCCAGCCCTGAGCAGCCAAAGGGCAGGTGGAGGTCACAGCTCCTGCCGGCACTGCTGTCTCTGTGTGCTGCAAACAGGCTGTGGAAAGCTGCTGTGTTGCCCCTGTCATGGTGACAATCCAGGTTTAGCTCCAACGTGACTCAAAACCAACGCTTATTATTCAGAGGGAGCCCAGGGATGGCAGGTGCTGGCATGCAAAGCCACCCACAGCAGCACAGCTGCTGATACCAACCCAGCTGAGAGAGAAGAGGTTGCCCAAAGCCAGCAACTGGAGCCTCCCATGGGAAACCACAGCCACCACCTGGGTTTTGCCTCAGCTGAGTCCTCCCTCCGCCCCCACCAGCACTGGAAGCTTGTCATCGTGCAGGAGATGGGGGACAGCACAGTCTGTGCCCTGTGAAGGCAGGAAGGCTGCCTGGCCAGAATCTCAGGGTCTTATTTTAATTCTAGGGGGGTGTTATAATTGGGAAAAAGGTTTTGTAGACACTCCTGTCTCGTAAAGTCAGCCTGGGGTGAACATATCTTCACCCACCTATGAACTCGGCCTGTCTCCAGCAGCAGAGCTCAGCCCTTCCCTTCCTAAGCACGTTATTTAGCCCAGACCCCACCTAGCCCTGTGTCCTGCACCCACCCAAAGGCTTCCAGCACAACCAGTAAGGGACCCCCTGTCTCTTGTGCTGCAGACATTCAGGAGGTGTTGGGGCTGCCCTTGGGAGCCTCCTGTGCAGCTGGGTGGGTTTGAGTGGCACAGCATGGCACAGGCGAAGGGCAGCAGTTTGGGGGCTACTCATCCTTCAGGCAGTGAGCTTTCAGGGGTGCAGCCTCAGCCCCCTCAGTCTGTGACATTTGTGTCCCCTTCACGACATGAGTCCGTGCCAAGTGGCCACTCCCTCCAGGAAATCATTTTTCAGGCTCAAAAAGGCAGTCATTGTCTTCAAGCAGAGGGTCTGGCCCATCTTGGAGCCCGTAGTAGAGGTCATCCTTCTCCTGAATGTCTTTGTGTTGTCCCCCCGCTGGGCAGCTGGTTGGGGTGCAAGCAGAGCAGGTGGCAGATGGTGGAGGCCGGCCCCGTAGCACGGGGCTGCCAGGCACGGAGCCCTCCAGCGACGGCGTGTCCATGTCCTCCAGGAGGGATGCCAGCGAGGCGACCTCCAGGGGCGGCTTGGGTGGGCTGCAGGAAGAGGAGGTTACACTGAGTAGGGGCAGTGGGCAAACAGGGATTTAGGCTAAAATAACTGTGGAGAAACTGGGGGGGTGGTCCCTGGAGCTGGTGGCTACTGGACCTAGCTCTGGGCTGGATGTTGCTCAGTCAACATCCAGCATCACCAGTCCCCTTGCTAGGTTTCTGGGGCACCCTGGGAGAGCTCTATCCCAGCCCCTACAAGGGACACCATGTCCAGGTTCCTTCTCCTGACCGTCGGACAAAGCAGAATCTCCCCTTGCATGCTGCACCTGCATCCCACGGAGAAAACAGAGCACCTTGTCCTGGAGGTAGCAGAGGGGATGCCTGAGTTCTGCACCCTAACGCAGAGCAGTGACCCACACCACCTGAAAAACACTTTGGGGACCTCCCAAACCAATGTGAAGACCTCAGAGGTGGCATCTGCTCTGAGGGACACTTATTGAGCATCTAATTTTTCTCCAAGTCTGAGCAGGAACTTGGGATTTATTCTGGAGAGGGTCATTGTTTATAAAATGAAATAAAAGCAAGATGCATACAATGACCCAGGGCAATCCAGATCTCCTTCTGGGAAGTCATTTGGTACTGAGACTCTCCATGGGCTGAAGCACCATCTGGGCTAGAGCAGGGCTGGAGGTCCAGGGGGGAGTGCTATGTGAGCAATAAAGGCCTCTCTACCTCCTCTTCCTGCTCCCATGCCGGCGGTCTGACTCCCTCTGCGTCCTACCCGTGCCACTCCCATCCCTTGGGCACCACGTACCAGCTGTCTGCTGACACTTCCAGCTGAAGTGCTGGTTCTTGGGGGGGTGCTGCACCACCCCCGGGTTCCCGGTGCACCTCTGCTTTAGCCTGCATGGCCGGCTGGGAGCAGCTGCGAGGTCTGGGCTGGGCCACGAGCGGGTGCAGGGCTGAGCCCGCCGCCTGCTTCTGAATCTGCTCATAGGATGGAAGACTTTTCTCGTAGATGCTGGCAGCCTCTTCATCGGGACACGGTGCCTGCAAGCTGGGACAAAGGAGGAACAGGCTGCTGAGCAGAACCTGGGAGCTGGGAGGTGCTGAGGGATGCTCACACAGGGCACCGTCAGGTGCTTTAGAGGCCACCGAGGCCACTTCACTACCCATGCCAGTAGAAGAGCCAGCAGGTCCTTGCAGAGGGGTGCCCACAGGAACGCAGCTGCTTGCTTTGCACCCTTCTGTCCCGGGGCAGGGAGGGCTCTGCCAGCCCTTGCTTCCACCACCCCAGCCCCTGCTTGTGATTTTTTGCTGCAGTAGGTGTAGTTGCCCCGGTGCCAGTGTGCTCAGACATGGTCCTTGTCCCCAGGGGCACACAGATAAGCCTGTGTACAGATGAAGACACCAGCACTGGGGCTGGGACCTACCGGGTGTCCCTCGCTGGCAGCACCATGGGCTTGCGGTCCAGGAACTGCTCAGCTTCAAGGTCCACAGGGATGAAGGTTATCTGGGGAGGAAAAGAAACACAGAGCCCAGGGGCTGTGCTGGGCGTGGTGGGCACCCTCAGCCCTCCACAGTGGTAGAAAGGCTGGGGTGTCCCTTCAGGTGGGGTCTTGGGCTTCCCCAGCACGTTTGGATGTCTTTCTTGGAAATGTTGGGGTGACTGAATGAGCCTGGCATGCCCCACTCACAGCTCTTTGTCCTCACTGGGGTCATTTGTGCTTTTGTGCCCAGGACAGGCCCCACCGCCCACAGGGGAGGTCAGTGGCCAGGGACAACATAGAGAGTGCCCTGTCCTTCAACTCTGAGCCTAGCAACAAAGCCACTTCTCCCTCTTAGCTGGGGCTGAGCTTGGCTTTGTGGGGACCCGAGTCCAGCTTCACTCTGGTCCCAGGGGACCCAGTAAGTCCAGGGGATTCCAGTTGGTCCCAGGGTCTCAAGTACCACCCCACAGTTTGGGCTGCAGCCAAGCTGTTGACAGGCCATCCAGCAGTGGCCAGATCAGTGCCACAGCCACCCTCTCTTTGGAAAAAAGCCTCTCCTGCCAGCTCCATTTCCCAGGGCAGGGACATGTGGCCGTGCCAGCAGTGCCCCCTGCAAAGGAGATCAGTAGGTGAGGATGGTGCTCGGTGGGGGCAGGTCGCTCTGGACCTCCATGGCCACCACACCTTCTTTGAAGTCCTGGGAGCCCACCCACTCCCCAGTAAGTGCGAGTGCAGGAAAGGTGCTGTTTTGAGAGGTGAGTGCATAGGAGAGATGAAAACAAGGTGATTTCCTTGGGGTTATTCCCAAGGAAGCTCAAGGAATGCCTGGTTGGAAGAAAAAGTCCAGGCTTGGGGAGGTGGAGGGGTACAGGAGGGTGGTGAAGCAGGGCCAGATCCTGCAGGTATCGGCAGGGAGGTGTAGCTGGGCACAAGCCTCCAAACCGATACTTCACCCTCTGGATTGCTCCAGATTGCCTTTCCTTGGGATCTGCTGCTACCCCACCCCATGGATAGGGGAACCCAAGGTTACACAGTCCCCACCCAAACCCACCTGAGACCCTCAGCTCTGTGAGGTGGACGGCAGTGGGATGGACCCTACCTTTGGATAGCACTGGCACATGCTCCAGGTGATGCCCACAGCTACAAGCAGAACACCCAGGGCACAGAAGGTGATGTAGATATGAGGCTTCTCCACGCTCATGATGAACATCCCTGTCATCACCAGGAAGAAACCCAGCATGATGAACCCATAGCGAAAGGTCTTCTCCTCGGCCATGGGCGCCGAGCCGCAGAGGCAGGGCAGGACGGATGCCAGGAAGCCCTTTTAGCTGTGGCTGCTGCCGCTGAGCACACCTCCGGAGTAAGGCTAGGAGTGGTTTCTTCCTCTGGAGGCTGCCAGGGGCTGAGGATCAGCCACACGTCGAGGCTGCTCCTGCGCAGGGCTGAGCCAGCCAGTTTTTAACGGGTCTGTAATGAATGCAAACCCTGACCCGGCGGTCACACCCCAGCGCAGCTGCCCCGCACCCGTCCGGGTAACCTTCCCTGCAGGCAGGCACGTCCAGGCTCCATGCCCAGGGAAAGGACGGGGAGGAGAGGGGGAGAGGGGGGCGCAGACGGAGACCCAGAGGCTGGTCCAGACGGGACTTTCCCAGCGTCGGGGCTGCAGCGCGACCTGGCTGTAAATGGGAGCTGGCAGAGCCCCAAAATACGGGGGATGCCATAACGCAGTGTGATTCCAAGAGCGGCAGCAGGGAAAGAGGGAGCATTCCAGGATCTTTTTGAAGGCTACTGAGTTGGGAATAGTCCTCACATCACTCGGTCTGGGGAATGGGGAAGGACTGGTGGGGCTGCGAAAGACAAGCTAAAGCTGGGGAAGCACGGAGCAGGGTCCCTTCATCCCGGGGAGAGAGGAGAGAGCAGCCATGTGCCCCTGCTTTTACTTGAGATGGAGGTGGGGCATTGAAAGATGTCCCCTTCCCACCACACATCTGACAGCCAGACAGAACCAGTGGCTTCAATTAGTCTTTGGTTTGTTGTCCTGCTTGCCTGCCCACACAGGACAAGAGGAAACGGCCTGAAACTATGCCAGGGAAGGTTTAGGTTGAATATTTGGAGCAAGAGTTGTCAGGCATAAGAACAGGCTGCCCAGGGAGGTGGTGGAGTCACCATCCCTAGAGGTATTCAAGAAACTTGTGGACATGGCACTTTGGGGCACGCTTTAGTGGCCATGGTGGTGTTGAACTGACCTTAGAGGGTTTTTCCAACCCAAACAACTCTGATACACCTGGCTTATGAAAAATAATCTGCTGTGTTATAACCACCATGCTCTGCTCGGCTGCGGCTCCGCAGGCCCTCAGGGGTCCCAAGGCAGTCCCTTATTTCAGTGGGGCAGAGCAGGTAGCAGCAATGGGCCCCACAGCAGTTGGCCTTTCCTCTGGGCAAGGCTGGAAACCTGTCCATGGTGGGTAGGGAAGAGGCTGTGCAGCTCAGGTTATCTTTTTCTAGGATGCAGCCTGAAATGCCAACTGCACTCGGATGCCCTGAACACACGCACGAGTCACTGAACATCTCTCGACCAAATGAAGTGAGGCATGGAAAGTCAACAGGGAGAAAGCAAGGTGGAAGGGATGGAGATGAAGCTGGAAGGGGCATTGAAAAGGTAGAGGAGCAAACAGGGTGGCACGGAGCTGTTTCTTCTCTGGCCAGGTTCCTTCATTCCTCGCTGCAGTTTTTATTACACAGCTCCCGCTTAGAGCAGGCAGCCCCTGGCCTGCCATGAGCTGCCCAGGTGGGTCAGAGCAGGGAATACAAAGCATCTGCAGCCAGCAGTGAGTTTATTAAAAACAGGAAGGCTTTCAAACATGCCAGTTACCCCCACAGTGCCTGAGCACATCACCCACAAGACCCAGCATCCCCAACAGCCCCAAAACGATCGCTCAGAAAGCCGTTTGGGCCCATTGCCCTCCTGGCCCACCCTCCTCTCACCCCAGAAGAGGAAGGGGCTCGATTTAGAGCTGAGGGACCTGGTAGGCACCCGCAGAGTCCCAGCCCCACGCCTCCAGCAGCTCAGTTGCCCCGGGCACTGATGTTGTCGTAGCTGGGGGGCGGCGTTGCCCGCGGCTCCTCCGGCTGCTGGGTCTCCAGCCAGCACTGGCTGGGGCGGAACAAGGCGCTGTCAGAGGAGCTACGCCGCCGGCCGCCCTGCCAGCTCTCATCCTCCTCCAGGTAGTGGTACAGGGGTGGTGTGAGCTCCTCCTTCCTCCCCGGGGGCTGGATATAGGTTGGGACACCGTAGGCGGGTCTGCAGTTCAGGGCTTCTTCGTAGGTGGGGATGGCAGTGGCATCCCAGGTGCTGTGAGGGAAGAAAAAGAAACCCGGCAGGGCAACCCCATCAACCAGAGCATCCCAGCACCCGATAATGGGAGCACCCCAGCACTTGCCACCTGGAGCCTTCCTGTGCCCTGTCCACCAGAACATCTCAGCACCCATCAACCCCAGTGGCTGGAGCAGCCCTGAACATGACTGTTACGTGCACTGGGGGGTGGCACATGGGCAGGATTTGAATGGCCAGGGCCGCAGGAAGACCATGCCTGCTGCTTCTCAGCACCAGGAAGATGGGAAGTCATGCAGCAGGAAGGGCATCATCCTGCACCACACAGCTGGAAGTGTGAATGGCCACAAAACAGCAGAGCTGCTGGCTCTCAAGACACCTGCCTCTCATTCTGCACCACACTGCTTCCCACAGGCAGGAGAGCATCCTCCACATCTGCCCAACCCCAGGGTCACCCCTCAGAGCGCAGAGGCTGCCATCAGCTGAGTAAGAAGTCTGGCAGGAGCAGGTGGGCAAGGGTTGAGTTGCTATCTCAGTTCAGTGTGGTCTCACCCTACCCCTGTACCTGCTGGAGCCATCTACACACCGGCCAAGGCTGGTGCCACTTCCAGCAGCACTTTCCTGAGCAAACATGGTTTGTGTACAGGGAAAACCTCTGCCTGGCCTTTGCCCTATACATGGCCTTGCTCAGCACCCCGTGGAACAGTGCAGCCCCAAAGATGAGGAAGTTTTTGAAAGCAACCCACTATCTGCTTGCTTTGCAAATGAAAGCCCAGCATGAGGTGTGCTTGAGGGGACTGTAAGCGTCAGAGGGCCACAACTGGTCCAAAGGATAAGCTGTGCTGTTCTGCAGGGATGCCTCCATCCCACACTTGGTAGCCTTCTGTCCCAGACCTACTGTCCCAAGCATCTGCACCATGGCTTTCGCCAAGCACCCTTGCAAAGGGTTGCTGCCTTGTAAATGTGGAGAATGGGATTTCTCCCAGCACAGGGTGCTTTGCTGCATGAAGGCCAGTGCAGCTAGAGCTGGAGGAGCTGCCTCAGTGCCTGGGTGCTGCCTTCCTGTCCAAAATAGAAGCTGGAAGCTCCAGGAAGAGGACAACACCCTCCACAGGAGAAGGAAACCCCACCCAGACCAGCTCACAATCTCATCCCCAGATACTGAGATGGGCACTGAAGTCCCCAGAGAACCAGGAACATGCCTCCCACTCCAACTGGATTTTTATGAGATTATGTTCTTAAGAGTTTCTTTTAGTGCTTCTTTTCCCCAGAGCCCAATTTATGCTGGAGCCAAGATCTTTGCTGTGACCCCATGAAGAACAGTGGGAATGGCCAATTGGNCCTTTGATCAAAAAAATTTTAAATCTAAAAGCAAGAATAAATCTCAAGGCTCACACAGGAAGAGTCTGGCGACCTGAGAAGCAGCAGTGGTGTTTGGAGCAGGGCAAGGGATCTTTCCACACTCCAAAACAGGCTTCGTAGAAGGACCCTCTGCCTACACTCCCATCCTAATGCCAATCCAAGGATTAATTTTCTTCTTTATTTCTTTTAGCTCCCTTGTAACTTTTATTTTTAATACATAAAATTAAAAAATAAAAGCCCTATTAAATACAGTGAAACCCTCACCTTCATCCTTACAGAGCCCTGCAGACCTGTGGCACTGGGGAAAGTTCCAACAGCTGGAGGTCTGAATGACCTCCCTACCCCCAAATCCAGGCACTCTACCAGAAAACCAATGTGGTCTTCTGCTCAATGGCTCTGCTAAGAAGATGTCTGCTCGGGCCGGTGATGGCCCCACAGGGCAAGGAGAGCCAGCCACGGTCGAGCTGGCTGCAGGAGCAGCTAGCCTGGGCACGGAGGGTGCCTGTAGGAAGGGGAGAGTGTGGGGGCTGGGGCGAAGGTTGACACTAATGAGTAAGAGCATCTGCTCAGGGAGCAGAAGGAGAGCACAGAACGGGGTGTGAGCAGCAGCACCAGCTCGCCAGTGAGCAAGGCTGAGAGCAGGCTTAGGTACACAGCCCTGCCAGCACAGTTAAACCCATCCTCGACGTTTTCCCCGCCGGCACCCACCTGCAGTTCCACTTCTCCAGAGGCTCGGCGGTGAAGTACTGCAGGTCCCTGGGGAAATGGTACTGGTAGCGGCGGGACACCACCCTGGCGTTGGCTTTCACAGACCAGAGCAGCCCGAACAGGAGAAGGATTCCGCCGATGCCGCAGCAGAAGAAACTGACGGAGCGGAGCAGGGCGTTGGAGGAGGAGGAGGAGGAGCTGGGAACTGCCTGGGCTTCCCGGGGAGGCAGGAGGTGAGCCCCGCTGCTGGTCTGGGTGCCCACCTCCCCGTCACTCCACCAGGCGAAGCACAGCGTCCCCGTCACCAGCAGCACGGCCCCGGTGATGGTCATGCCGTAGCGGAACGAAGCTGCTGCCATGCTTCGGAAGGAGCTCTGAGGAGGGGAGAAGAGCACCACAAGGCATGAGATAGCTCAGGTCCTGCAAGACAATAAAAGAGACCGTATTTGAGCATGGCAAGGCGATGGGAGACCTTCCAGAGGAGAAAAACACTGTACTAAGACATCTCTGAGGGTTGCGCATCCTCCAGCTAAGCATTAGCAAGTTATCAAAAGGAGCAGTTCCAGTGTCACAGACGGAAAGCCCACGGGCAGAGAAAAGTCAGCTACCGGGTTGGGCCCATAAACTTCCCAACAGCCTCGTAAAAACATCCTTATTTCCAAGCGGGAACACCGTGCTCCCATGGAGGTGGAATGGAATCCCCAGCCAGAAGAGCTGTGGAGGCAGCTCCAGGGACCTGCATCACTCCTGTAGGTGTCAGGCATCACTGCTCCAAAGCCCGCAGCCCAGGGGATTCAGGACTGCGCTGCTCTGTGTTTTCTCAGGGAGAAGAGCTAAGGACCACCTCTGAAAGTCACAGAGCTGCTATTTCAGAGAGACAGATATCCCTCGGGTGCTGGCAACCCAGGGGACTTCACCTGCAGGTGGCTCCTCAGACACGGAGTGAGATTTTCCTGTCAGTTCTCCTGTCACCGAGGGAGCCTGCAGTAGCTGCGCTCCCTGCCACGACCAGGCTTAGGGCAAGAGGAGGAGCAGGAACCCATCCGTATCTCTTTTACAAGTCAGGAATGTGCTGGATGCAAACTGAACCCTCGAGGGGGATATGACCTATTGATGCAGTGATTGTGGTGTGCCGGTCAGGGGGGCTGAGGAAACAGATCACTGAGATCTAGAAGGCTCTTGCTGAGCCAGTTGTGATGTCTCATTTCAAGACCCTCCAGCAGCAGGGCTTCAGTTTATTTTGAAGGTGGGGTAAATATCCTGATGCTGAAGAACCGTGTTCAGTCTTCATTCAAACGAGCTTTGGCACACAAAATCTTGCTCCCCAGGGTCAGCTCCAGTGCACAGCTCCTCAGCTCCCTTGCACAATCACACAATCAATCCCACAGGCATTATCGTCACCTTCACCATCCCTATCAGGTTGATTTGACAACCCAAGAACTGAGCCAGTGCTACATTTTCCTGCTGAGTGGCACTTCTCAGCTAAACATCATACACTGAGAGCCACTGTCCTTCCATGGCACAGGAAGATTTGGGGAGGGGAAGCTGCTGTCTGATTTCCTTGAACTCCCCCTTGCTTTTTTTCTGCTAGCAACAAATTATCTAGTCCCTGGGCTTGGGGATCCCCAGCCCCCAAAAAAGCAACAGCACCAGCAACCAAAGTGGCAAAGAGGTCCCACCATGTGCACTCTGGCCATTGCCCAGCAAGAAGATGTAAGTTCAGTTCCCACTTCTTGATGAATAAAAGGAATTAAGCACCAGCCCTCCCTTAGAGATTCAGTCCTGGGTGAGTCCTCTCTGAGAGGTTCTTGTGATGCAGTGCCAGTAGAGAGCCTGCCCTTTGGAGCAGGATGGAGATAGGGCTCAAGCACTGAGGTGGATGGAGAGCTGGGCAGCCCATGCTCAGCCCCCACCTCTGCCTTCATGTCAATAAAATAAGGTTAATCCGGTGGCTTTGGTCTCCATTCCTCCAGGCAGTGCTCTCCTCCTGCAGTGTGGGTTCAGACTGTACCTTGAGATGTGTAAGTGCCAAGCCAGAGCCAAGGAGGGAGCAGAAGCACAGCACAGGGTCGTCGTGATGAAAGGCAGGTGGAATTACATTATGCCAAGCCATTATTTATCAGATGGGCCCAATAAATGGAAAGCCAAATTACTTTGTAGTGAAAGCAACATCACCTGATCTAATCTATGTTTAATGAAGAAATCTGATGAGAAACAGGATTTAGGAAACCTGCAGGACTGAGGCTCCCAACAGCACATTCCAACTCTTGTCTCTCTGCTCATGAGCCCAAATTAGGCAGTGACTGGTGGTCCCTACCAGCAGCCACAGTCACTTGTGAGGGAGGATGTGGTGGTGTGGGGTTGAGAGGAGGCAGAGCTTCCCCCTTAATGACAGAACATGAACAGCAGGGGTTTGGCTGAGGTGAGATGGAAGAGGGACTGCTAGAGATTGGTTAGAGGGGCTACCAGGGACCGATGTCCTCCAATGCACTTCCAAACACAAGCAGAACTCGGCAGACAAGCTGGGCTCATTCTGCCTAGCAGCAGCAGGTGCCCAGAAGAGTGCAAGTACCCTACTGACCCAGCTCCCTCTGAAGGCACCACGTTTCCCTGGAAAGTTTTCAGCCAATATTATCGGGGGGGGGGGGGAAGCCAAACCACAACTCAAAATACCTACAGCTAAACTCTCCATCCAACTGCATGGAAACTACAGGTCACTCCACACTGAAAGCCTGGACTGAAACAGCATCAAGACCTCAAATGTTTAGCTCCTGCAGGCAACATTTACCTCATTTTGGGGTCAGCCTGATGAGGTTTGGGAGATGCTGCAACTCCCATGGTGAGGTTCGGAAAGTGCTGTGAGTCCCGTGATGAAGTCTGGGAGATGCAAGTCCCCTGGTGAGGTCTGGGAGATGCTGTTGAGTCCCTTGGTGAGGTTTGGGAATTGCTGCCATTCCCTTGCCTGGGCACGGGGAATTTTTCAGCCCCTGATGCTGCGCACATCTGGGAGTGGTGGCAGCGAGGGGGAGGCAGACGCGGAGGGAAGGCGGAGAGCCTCGGGGAGGTGACGGATTGACAGCTCAAGAGAATTAGCTCTTCTCTCTTGACAAAGCCAGCGTGGCGCAGGGAAGGAGGCTGGAAGCTCCTCCAGCCCACCCGGCACGTGCTCCCGCACCGCCTGTGCGTGGGTGGCTCCCGCCTGCTGGGTGACATTGCCACCACAGCGTCCCCTTGCCGAATGCCCTCTCAGGCTGACCTGGCTCTCCTTAGCCTCTTTAGAAGAGCCTCAATGCATTCCTCAGCCTGCCAGCCGCTGGAGGACGAGGCCAAAGGAGCAGTGAGGGGAAGTGAGGTGCGATGCTGGGGCAGGACCTGAGTCCCTGCCTCTCGAGCCTGCTCCTGGGACACTCCGCACCCCACACATCAGGTGTCCTGGCGAGGTTTCCACGGAGGAGCTTCCTCTCCAAAGAAGGCAACTGCTGTCTCCCAAACACCTATCTCCACCCACCTAGCCCAGCCACTGTTTTCTTCTGCCTTGTCTCCTCCTTTGACCTGCCCTGAAATAGTCTTTGGGATCTGCACGTTGCGTGTCCAAACAGATAGGGACGTTAATGGTTGACATGGTCCCAGCAGGATGCTGAGAATAGCAGCCCCCATATAAAGTTATGCTGGTGGTGATTCATAGGGTCTACTAAGCATTACTCAGGAAAAAAAAAAA
>VWZE01020014.1:850-13244 GCA_013396675.1 Eubucco bourcierii
CAGCAGTAGGATCCCCAAATGCTGTCTCCATTAGACCCCATGGAGCTGCCATGCTCCTGCCAGCAGCAGGATCCCCAAATGCTCCTGTAATTTATCTGGCAGCTTTCATTATTTCTCTCCTCCAAAGACTTGTTCAATAAATTACCACTTTATGAATTCCAAAGTGTTCTGCACAACCCTGGACAAAAAATAGGAAGAGGAAAAGGTCTTGCCCAGACCAGCTGTAATGAGAGATCTTTTCAACCTGGAAGGAAAAGCATTACCCAAATGGAATGCCCATGCAGGTGGCACTGAGGAGAGCAACATCCTCATTGCTATTGCAGTGCCCAGAAGCACCAACTAAGCTCAGGGCATGGAAGCCCCTTGTTGTCCAAAGTATTTCATAGATATTGCACAAAGATCTGCCTCAAAGTGCCACCTGAGAGCATGGGAGATTGAAGGAAGGGCTTAAAAGAAGGTTAAGCAAGAAGAAAAGTCTTATTTCTTAGTGGAGTCATGAATCCATGGCTTTGCCCAACCTGTGGGATGGTTTCTTTGGTCCAGCCAGGAATCCATGGCTTTGCCCAACCTGTGGGATGAGTTTCTTTGGTCCAGCCAAGAATCCATGGCTTAGACAACTCCTGTGATGTGGATTTCTTTGGTCCAGCCAAGAATCCATGGCTTTGCCCATCCTGTGGGATGAATTTAGCAGCATTACTCCTGTTCATGGGACACCCTGTCCTTTCTCTGGCACTGCAGGTAACTGCAGCAGTAACTCAACAGCATCCTCCAGATCAGCCCTCAAAGTCTGTGCCTTGTTGTCCCCCCTCAGAGCAGCAGAGACACTGTGGAAGGAGACCTGGCAGGTCTCTTAAATCACATCTGAGGACTGCAGGTGGTGGAGGGGGAGAGAAGCAGCAGCAATAAGGACTGATGCTTCCATCAGAGGAAGCAGCCTCCAGCCTTGATTTTCCTTCAGGCTCAAAAGTATCTCCTGAGAGGCTGAGCCAGGTCTGGGACAGGCAGGAGCTTCCAAGGATGGATGTTATGGGTGCTACCACTCATGAGTGCACCCAGGAATGGGGAGGGAAGGTGAATGAGCTGCCAAGCAGAGAGTAAGTCCCTGCAGTGCTCCCTCCAGAGCATTTCCACTCTGCAGGGCAGCAAACGGGGGGGAGCCAAATAAAACCCCAGAAATCAATAACCACCACCCACAGTGTGTCCATCTGCCATTGATTTATGGCCCTGCTGCAGTGCCTTGTTGTCCACAATCACTGAGCAGTCAGCTCCTATTTGTTGTGATTTCCTTCACCCCTCCTTTCTCTCTGCCTCCTGGCAGACCCCATCCTGCCACGTGTTGGCACACAGGGGTCTGATGCCTCCTGAGGTGCTTGCTGGCTGGATCCTAGCTGGCTACAGTCCCAGGGTGGCATGGTGGTTGCTTGTCAGGCTCAGATCTGATCCTCCAAGGACCTCCAAGCTGGAGTGCAGAAGTGGGAGCAGGTTTGTGAGCATCTTGGGCAGGGAGCAGCAAGGGGGGAAGGAGCAGTCAAGTGGACTGCAAATAAAGCCAACCAGAAAATTACATTTTTGCCCTGAGCTGTTGAAAATTCAGCTTTATCTCACAAGAAACCAAAAAAATAAAAAGCTGAGCAGAAGAAGATTTCCTTTCTAGCCTTCTTGACAACCTTCCCAGCTTGGTTTTTGCTCCTCTGGCCATTTCTATCCTATGTCACACTGACCCAGGAGGTTAGATTGATCCACTCAGCCAAGCTCTGCAAGAGCAAGAGGAAGAGTTCCCTGAGATGTGCATTTCATTAGCCCAGTGTTTCCTCAGGGGGAGAGGGGGCAGGAAAAAATAAAAAGCTGTGTCAGATACCAATCAAGTGTCCTAGGAGGCAGCAGGCTGATGCCTCCATCTGCAGAGTCCAGCCCAGCCACCTCCACCACCCACAGGCAGCTCTGTTGGATTAAAGTAGACTGCCCAGGCTGTACCTGCTGCTTTCCTGCCCACCTCTGTCTCTCTCATGCTCTGGTGGAGAGAAACAGCCCTGAAAAGTGAGGCATTAATGTTGTCTTCCCAAGGCCAGACTCAGTGCTGGCAGGGAGACCCTGCTCAAGCAGACAGAGTCAGCCAGGCTGGTAAAGCCCCTGAGGAGCACCAAGTCCAACCCAGAACCCTGCTCTACAAGATTCACCTGAAACCACAGCCCCAACACCACATCCAAACCACCCTGAAACACAACCAGGCTTGAGGACTCCACCACCTCCCTGGGCAGCTCATTCCAGTGTCTGACAGGGCTTGGATGAGGAGATGTGGGATAGCTCATCTCAGGGCAAGTCCTAAGGAGCAATCCCTTTGGCTGCTGGTTCCTCACATGCCATAGTGCTGGGTTGCAGAGCAGCACAAGCAGTGATGACCTCTCCAAAGACTCCTTGGAGACCAGTGCTGTGGAGGGGATAGATGAGCCACCCAAAGTGGGAGGCTTCGAGGGGACCTGATAGTAGCCTTCCAGTATCTGAAGGGGACCTACAGGAAGGCTGGGGAAGGATTATTTACAAGGTCTTGCAACAACAGGACAAGGGGAATGGATTTGAAGTGTCAGAGGGGAGATTTAGACTGGATGTTAGGAGGAAGTTCTTTACAGTGAGGGTGGTTTGACATTGGCAAAGGCTGCCCAGGGAGGTTGTGGCTGCTCCCTCCCTGGAGGTGTTCAAGGCCAGGTTGGAGGAGGCCTTGAGTGCCCTGTGCTAGTGGGAGGTGTCCCTGCCTATGGCAGGGGGTTGGAACTGGCTGATCCTTGAGGTCCCTTCCAACCTTCCCATTCTATGATTCTATGATTCTATGATTCTATGATTCTATGAATGGTCCTGCTCTGGCAGGGGGGTTGGACTTAATGATCTTGTTGGGTCCCTTCCAACCCCTAACATCCTGTGAGTTGTGATCTTGGAGTAATCCTCCCTGTAGAAAGCAGTTCCCTTTGGGAAGCCTTTAGGGAGCCTCCCCTTTGGGAGATGAAGCAGCAGTTCTTGCTGAGGCATATCCTTCACACACCCTATGGAAAGCATTTCAGAGGCTCTGGTCTGCAGGGGAGTGTGGAAAGCAAACACAGCTTGCAGCCATAGAGCAGCCAAAGCAGGGTGTGAGAGCTGGCAGGTTTCTCTTCCTCTGGATCATAGAATCATAGAACGGGTTAGGTTGGAAGGGACCTCAAAGCTCAGCCAGTTCCAACCCTCTGCCATAGGCAGGGACACCTCCCACTAGCACAGGTCACTCAAGGACTCATCTAACCTGGCCTTGAACACCTCCAGGGAGGTTGTGGAGCACAGAAACACAGAATGGGATCAAAGATTCTGTGCTTCTGTGCTCCACAGCCTCCCTGGGCAACCTGTGCCAGTGTCTCACCACCCTTACACTGCAAACAACTTCCTCTTAACATCCACTTTCAATCTCCCTTCTGCCACTTCAAACCCATTCCTCCTGTCATGACAAGCCCTTGTCAATAGGCCCTCCCCAGCCTTCCTGTAGCTCCCTTCAGATCCTAGAAGTCCACTCTAAGCTCTCCTGGAAGCCTCCTCCAGGCTGCAGAGCCCCAACTCTCTCAGCCTGTCCTCACAGCAGAGCTGCTGAAGCCCTCTGAGCATCTTGGTGGCCTCCCCTGCACTGGCTCCAACACTTCCATGTCCTTCCTGTGCTGGGGGCTCCAGAACTGCACCCAGGACTGCAGGTGGGGTCTGAGGAGAGCAGAGCAAAGGGGCACAATCCCCTCCCTTGCCCTGCTGCCCACACTGCTCTCGCTGCAGCCCAGCAAAGACTGTTTAGACTTCATCTTGGTGAGGAAGTGAGAGATTACAGAGGGGCTGATGGTAGAAGCAAGTGCTGAGTTGAAAGCTTTGACCTAAATCAAGTTGTGATTTAGTGAAGGAGCAAATCAAACCAAGCCTCAGACTGAGGATCTCCACTGCAGGCAGAGTGGACATGGAGAAGCAAATGGAATTGGTTAGTGAAGTCAGGTGGAGAGAGGTCACAGGCGTACATATGCAAGGTGCCCAGAGCTGCATTGTGCAAAAAGGTGTTGCAGCTGCCAGAAATCCCAAGCAGGAGGGAGAGAGACTAAAAATAAAAGCTTGCAAAGCAGAGCTGGTGGAAGCAATGGGGCACAGCAGCCACTTGAAGGAAGGTGTTAGGATGAAACAGGGACCCTGCACACATTGGAAGAGAGAAGGTCACGGAGGCTGCCAAGTTTTCAGCAAAGTGGAAATTGTATCAGGTCAGGGCCAGACCTTGCAAAAAAAAAAAAATAAAAAAAAAAAATTGAAAGAAAGAGCTGGTCCTAGAGCCTCAGAACCCTTCTGGCTTGAAGAGAGGAAGAACAAGGGTTGTTATGTGAGGAGAAGGGGGACAAGATCAAGGGACCACTCGGGACACATCCCAGCGCTACCTGACCCTTGGTTTTCAATCAGGACAAGGCTGCCCATGGAGCTGAAAAGACTCATGAAGGAAGTGGAATGGGGAAGCAGGAGACCAGAGTGAGCTATTCCCTGGAGTGGTGAAGAATAGGCACAAAGGGAAAGCATTTCTGCTGGCAATTATTTTTATTGCATCAAGATAAAGCATTATTGGGCTGGTGTACAGCACACGTGGGGGCTGTGTTTAAGCAGGAGGCACAAGCCCATTAATCTGAGCTGATAGAGGATGAGGCTTCACAGCACATTCAGATGGCAGGGCTAATTGGAGACAAGTAAACGATGTTAGGAGGGCTTAGAAAGGGGAGATCAGGCTGGACTAAGTGGATTAGTGCAGCCCCTTTGTCTGCAGGATCAGCTGTTCTTATCCTGGGAGAACAACTGTACCTAGAGGTGAAGGCTACAGCAATATACAGAAGGAGCACTGCATGTTCAGCCTGGGAGACCTCAGAGCAGCCTTCCAGTACCTGAAAGGGTTACAGGAGAGCTGGGGAGGGACTTTTGACAAGGCCTGGGAGTGACAGGATGAGAGACAATGGCTTTGAGCTGGGAGAGGGGAGATGGAGACTGGAGATGAGGAAGTGAGGTGGGGGAGATACTGGCAGAGGTTTGCCCAGGGAGGTTGTGGAGCACAGAAGCACAGAATGTGATTTGGATGAGGCCTTGAGCCACCTGATCTAGTGTCCCTGCCTAAGGCAGGGGGGTGGAACTCGATGGCCTTTACTGTCCCCTCCAACCGAAACCACTCCATGATTCTTGACAAGGGCTTGTGGTGATAAGGTGACAGGCAATGGTTGTAGGGTTAAGACAATGGCTGCAGGCTTTAGGCAATGGTTTTAGGTTTTAGGCAATGGCTGCAGGCTTTAGGCAATGGCTTTAGGCTTAAGACAATGGTTTTAGGCTTTAGACAATGGCTGCAGGCTTTAGGCAATGGTTTTAGGCTTTAGACAATGGCTGCAGGCTTTAGGCAATGGCTGCAGGCTTCAGGCAATGGCTTTAGGCTTTAGGCAATGGTTTTAGGCTTAAGACAATGGCTTTAGGCTTTGGGCAATGGCTGCAGGCTTCAGGCAATGGCTGCAGGCTTCAGGCAATGGCTTTAGGCTTTAGGCAATGGTTTTAGGCTTAAGACAATGGCTTTAGGCTTCAGGCAATGGCTTTAGGCTTCAGGCAATGGCTTTAGGCTTTGGGCAATGGCTGCAGGCTTTAGGCAATGGCTTTAGACTTAATGGCTGCAGGCTTTAGGCAATGGTTACAGGCTTTAGGCAATGGCTGCAGGCTTTAGGCAATGGCTGCAGGCTTTAGGCAATTACTTTAGGACTGGATATTAGAAATAAATCCTTTAGAGTGAGGGTGGGAAGACACTGGCACAGGTTACCCAGGGAGGTTGTGGATGCCTCCTCCCTGGAGGCGTTCAAGAATGAGGCCTTGAGCATCTTGGGCTAGTAGGTGGTGTCCCTGCCCATGGCAGGGGGGTTGGAACTAGATGATCCTGAAGGTCCCTTCCAACCGAAACCATTCCATGAAGTTCTGAATCTATCTGGCTGGGATGGAGAACAACCAGGAAGGCTTTAACAGTGAGGCAGAAAAGATAAGAAACTTCACCAACCCAACATCAGATCCTTGCATCTCAAAGGCAGCTTCAGAACATCTGCAGCTGGGAAGCATCATATGAGCAGGGCAGCACCAGAGGACCACTGCCTCTGTGTAGGAATCCTTCTTTTATTTGATCATTAAAATAAAACTCTCTTAATCTGCCTGAGGCATACAGCGAGACCAAGGCTGCTGAGCACTTTGAACAGAGCCCTTGTTCCCCAAGGGAAAATTCAGAGGAGATTGCTTGCAAACCAGGAAGATGGAAATATTGTACAGCAAGGTTTGAGTAGCCTGGAAGTGCAATGGAATTGCAGCACAGCAGCTTGAGGTGTAAGGGCAGGCATCTGGGTTAAAAAAAAAAGAAATCATTCTTCTCTCTGGTGTTACCAGTTCCTCAGAGAGCAAGGTGGGTGGAAAGAAGATTGCAAGGCAGCACTGCTGCATGGAGTGCAGCATCAGGAGAAGTGTGGGCAGCAGGGTGAGGGAGGGGATCCTACCCCTCTGCTCCACTCTGGTGAGACTCCACCTGGAGCACTGTGCCCAGTTCTGGAGCCCACATCGCAAGAAGGGTATGGAAGGTGCCCAGAGAAAGGCCATGAGGATGCTCAGAGGGCTGGAGCTGCTCTGCTGTGGGGACAGAGAGAGTTGGGGCTGTGCAGTCTGGAGAGGAAAAGGCTCCAAAGAGACCTTCTTGTGGCCTTCCAGTATCTGAAGGATACTTACAGGAAAACTGGGGTGGGACTTTTTAGGGTGTTGGGTAATGATAGGAATGGGGGGAATGGATCCAAGCTAGAGGAGGGGAGACACTAAGCTCCTCATCCAGACTTTTTAGGGTGTTGGGTAGTAATAGGAATGGGGGGAATGGATTCAAGCTAGAGGAGGGGAGACCCTAAGCTCCTCTCCAGGCTTTTTAGGGTGTTGGGTAGTGATAGGAATGAGGGGAATGGATCCAAGCTAGAGGAGGGGAGACACTAAGCTCCTCATCCAGACTTTTTAGGCTGTCAGGTAGTGATAGGACTGGGGGGAATGGAGCAACACTAGAAGTGGGTAGGTTGAGATTGGATGTTAGGAAGAAGTTCTTCACCCTGAGGGTGGTGAGAGCCTGGAACAGGTTGCTCAGGGAGGTGGTTGAGGCCTCATCCCTGGAGGTGTTTAAGGCCAGGTTGGATGTGGCTGTGAGCAAGCTGATCTACTGTGAGGTGTCCATGTTCATGGCAGGAGGTTGGAACTGGCTGATCCTTGTGGTCCCTTCCAACCCTGACAGTTCTCTGATTCTATGTCTGTGAATGAGGCTAACACAGTCTGGGGACACAGAGGGCAGAGGCACATCCCACTTGCAGGGTAAGGAGCAACTCTGCTGCAGTGAGGAGATGCAACCTGGGCTGTGGCCATCTGCCTTCTACAGAGAGGGACACCATGAGGAGGGAGCCTGTGTGAGCAAAACAAAGCCAAGAGGGAACACCTCTGTCAGGATCCAAGCAGGCAAAAGGGAGAAGAGCATTCCATAAAGTCAGAGGGCAACGTTGGCAGGAGGACCTGCTAGCTGTCAAGAGCTGCAGAAGGAAATGTCCAATCACTCCTGTGATTCTGGGATTCTTTAGAACTCCAATCTGAGGAGCCTGCCTGTGAAATCAGCTGGGAGATGCTCTCCCCATGGCAGCAGAAGGCCAAATCAGGTATTTGAGGCTCCTTTTCAGTGCCATTGATCTCCACTAACCTGCTTTGACCTACAGGAGGTGCCAGTTTTCTGAGCTTTCTTCTGTGCCATGCCCTGGACCTCCTTTGAGTGGAGAAGGACCTGTTACCATGCACAATCTAACCAGACCATCTGCTTCTGAGGGAGAGTTTTGTGCATGTGTGTCCAGATGATGCAAGATGAGAGGATGGGATGGGCAGGGTAGGAGTCAGCAGCTACTGAAGATTAGGGCAGCAGATGCTCTCTGGAGAGCAGAGGGACAGAAAGAAGTGGCAACTGCCATGCAAAATCACCTCTGGCACACAATTTCCAAGCCTGGATCCAGCAGACAAGCTGTTGTGTACCATTTCCTCCTCCAACCCCTACCATTCCTAATGGGATTAGAAGAGTAAACCAAACAACTCCTGGTCCAGCAAGAGCAGGGACTGCTCTTGGACACAGCTAAATACTCCTGGCACAGGGCATGAGCACAAGTTCCTCCTTTCTCTCCTGCTCTAATCCTCACCACCCATCTGGGACTTTGTTTTCCCTTGTGCCTGCTCCAATCTGATCCCCACAGCACTGCACTGCCAACAACCCTGCACCTAAGTGGATTTCATGGTCTGAAAGAGCTGTGCCCGGAGCAGCAAAGCACCCACAAACATCTTGGATGCTGCTCTATACCCAGGGTTACCTGGTGGTAGAGGCTGCCAAGGAGCACATCTGTAGCTGACTCAGCTCTCCAGAAACAGGGCACTACCATTGAGGCTTCAGCCAGCTGGAAGGAGAAGGTGTCAGGGGGTGTCTGTCCCCCATGCTGCCTGATGCTCACTGTGCATGCACCAGCCAGAGCGGGGAGCACTGTGCCAAGATGGGCAGTAATTATGAATGAGGCACAGGCTGGCACCAGGGCACTGGGAAGCCTGAGTCAGCTGTGGTCAGCAGAGAGGGCAGAGATCAATCACAGCCCTGCCTCTCAGGCTCTCACAGTCCTTCTCCTGCCTCACTATTTTTGGTCTCAGCCTTCAGTGGCTCCTGCTGCACGTTCAGATGCACCCAGCAATGTCTGGTCAAGCGCTGAGCTTTCAGGCTGGCTCCTCTGAGCCTCACCTTGCTCAGATCTGATGGGCCAAGGTCAGCTGCTTCTCACTTCCCAGGTCCACCTACCTGCACCCCTGCACCTTCCCCATGCCCATGGAAGAGTGAGCCCCTGCAGCTTTTACAACCCTCAGGCCTGTGCAAAGCTTTTGGGCAGGGGTGCAGCTCTGTGAGCAGCATCTGCTCCACTTCTACCCCCCACTCCTCACTCCTGCTGTCACCATGGAAACCCAGTGGTGGGAGAGAGGTTGCTTGGCAACATGAACACCAGGCTGGACCATGCTGCTGACCCCAGGTACAGGGACCCTGGAGGGGATTTGGTGCTTGCAGTGATGCTCCTCACTGTGAAGGGGCTGAAGTTAGGAAGGGGATAGTGGGAGAGCAGTCCCAGCCCCTGGGAGGTGATGAAGTAAGAGGCTTCCATGGATGCTGTGCTAGCATCTCTCCAGGGATTGCCCTGTCCATCCAGGATTGGCACTGATCCCTGCACAGACCTAGGAGCAGATCATCCCACGGGCAGCAGTGAGGTGGTTGTATTAATGCAGTCAGATAATGACTTCGACAAACCCCAAAAGCAAAGCTGATGACACTTCAGGTTCTGTTTGCACCCCAGTGCCAGAGTCAGGACACACTACAGCCTTTCCCCTACCTCTGCCTTCTCCTTTTCTGATCTCTAAAGTGCAGCCTCCTCCCCAAGTCCTCATGACCACCAAAGGCAGCAAAGTTTTCCAGGAGGAAAATGCAGGGCTCTAAAAGAACCAAGCATTGAACACCACCATTAAATCTGATAATGAAAGCAATTGCAAGATGCATATCCCTCAGCACACCACCTAATCTCCAGCAGATGAAATACAAGGAGGGAGATCAGCCAGGTAAGAGACGTTTGCATTTGCAGAAGCTGTCTGAAGAAGCAGCCTGAGATTGCCAAGAGAAGAGATAAAAGCAGTCATTACAACCTGCCAGCATCCCCATGATGACAGCAGAGATAGGGCCAGCAGATCCAGACAAACACAGCACAGCCACCTGCAGCCTCTAGCAAAGGCTCTGCAGTAGGTGTGGGGATGGCACCACACAAACTCAGATGGCAGATGGGGACATGGCCCAGAGTAGCACACTGAGTAATTTTGCATGAACACGCAGCAAGGTACGTGGTGTGCAGAGCAGGCAGCTGCAGAGCTGAGCAGCATCGACTGGGAGGCCCTTCTGGCTCTGCTAGGAGGCAAAAGAATACAAATAAATAGAGAGGGAGGGTGCTAAAGCATGCAGAGCTCTCAGCAGGGTCAGCAGAAACACAGGGAAACAGGGGGCTGAGGGAGCTGGCTCAAGCAAAACTGCATCTCTAGCAGCATTAGGGAGAGAAGGAGCAGCTGCTGGGGGCTGATGTTGCTGGGCTGGAGGGCAGAAGGGCTCTGCAGCAGGACCTCGACCGCCTGCACAGATGGGCAGAGTCCAAGGGGATGGAGCTCAACAAATCCAAGTGCCAGGTGCTGCACTTTGGCCACAACAACCCCATGCAGAGCTACAGGCTGGGCTGGGAGTGGTTGGAGAGGAGCCAAAGAGAAAGGGATCTGGGGGTGCTGATTGACACCCACCTGAACAGGAGCCAGCAGTGTGCCCAGGTGGCCAAGAAGGCCAATGGCATCCTGGCCTGCATCAGCAATAGTGTGGCCAGCAGGAGCAGGGAGCTCATTCTCCCCCTGCACTCTGCACTGCTTAGGCCACACTTTGAGTACTGTGTCCAGTTCTGGGCCCCTCCATTGAAGAAGGACATTGAGGTGCTTGAGTGTGTCCAGAGAAGGGCAACGAGGTTGGGGAGAGGCCTGGAGCACAGCCCTATGGAGAGAGGCTGAGGGAGCTGGGATTGGTTAGCCTGGAGAAGAGGAGGNGTTCTTGCCTGAGAGAGTCATTGAGTGCTGGAATGGGCTGCCCAGGGAGGTGGTGGAGTCAGCGTCCCTGGAGGTGTTCAAGGCAGGTTTGGACGTGGCACTTGGTGCCATGGTCTGGTCTGGAGGGCTGTGGTATTGGGTTGGACTTGATGAGCTTTGAGGTCTCTTCCACCCTTTGTGATACTGTGAGACTGTGAGACTGTGATAATGTGATAGGTAGTAGGACCTGAGAGCAGGTGACCAGGGGAGAGGAGGTTTGGTATGGCAAGGAGCATGTCAGCAGAGCCAAACTTTGTCCTGGGACCACATGAGTGGACTAAGGGGAGGAGGATAGGCTGGGGACTGACCTGTTGGAATGCAGTGAAGGGGAAAAGGGTTTGGAGGTGCCAAGGGATGGGAGGTCAAACATGAGCCAGCAATGTGCTCTGGTGGCCAGGATGGGTAGAGCCATTCTGGGGTGGATTAGAAGGGCTGTGGCTAGTAGGTGGAGAGGTTCTCCTGCCCCTCTGCTCTGCTCTACTCTGCTGAGGCTGCAGCTGGAGTACTGTGTCCAGTTCTGGGCCCCTCCCCAGATTAAGAGGGACATAGAACTGCTGGAGAGAGTCCAGCACAGAGCCACAAAGATGCTGAAGGGAATGGAACAGCTCTGGTATGAGGAGAACCTGAAGGAGCTGGGGCTGTGCTGCTGGGAGAAGAGGAGCTGAGAGGTGACCTCAGCAATGGTTATCAATATGTAAAGGTGACAGCCAGGAGGCTGGAGCCAGGCTCTGATCAGTGATGCCCAATGCCAGCACAAGGGGCAATGGTGGAAGCTGAGGCATAGGAAGTTTCATTTAAACATGAGGAGGAATTTTTTCCCTGCAATGGTGCCAGAATCCTGGAAGGCTGCCCAGGGGGGTTGTGGAGTCTCCCTCTCTGGAGATATTCAAACTCCGCCTGGATATATTCCTGTGTGATCTGCTCTGGGTGCTCCTGCTCTGGCAGTGGGGGTTGGACTGGCTGAGCTTTGGAGGTCCCTTCCAGCCCCTGACATTTTGTGATTCTGTGATTCTGTAATGCCACTGAAATGTTGCACAGCTCCCTTGGCATCCATGGCCACCCTAGGTCATGTTTCCAAGCCCTGGAAAGGGACAGGGATGCCAAAGGGCTCTAGGAACCTACAAACTATCTATGGCAGAGAGGTGATTGCCCCTTAAGGTGAAAGCAGAAACAGACAGGATTGAGAAGGGCACCGGAGAGATGAGCTGAGACCCTCTGCTCCTCTGTAGCCCACCCAGGAGGCCCAGTCCACAGCAGACAGATGAGTTGCTCCAACATCAAGGAAACCATGACCTGTGCACAGCTGACTGCCACCATCACTGTTTGCCCAAGTGACTGCAGGCACAGCACAGGCCGGGGGGCACTGTGACAAGTGCCACCCTGACATCGCTCTCCAGGCACAGCATCACTGGGGAACTGATGCTGCTGTGTGGACACCAGCCCAGCCACACAGCACAGAGCAGCTCTGAGCTGGCCACAGGACTGGCTCATGAGGCTGCTTACAGCCAGCAGGCACAAATCAAGGCAGGTAAACACTCAGTTCTGTAGAGTCATTCAGTGAGAGTCCTGCCCTGGGTGTGGTGGCTACCAGCTGCAAGGCACCATCAAAGCTGGGCAGCTGGGTGGAAAACCTGTGAGCTGCCATGAGGTACTGTGA
>VWZE01020017.1:0-22316 GCA_013396675.1 Eubucco bourcierii
CAACCTTACCATTCTATGATTCTATGATTAAAGCTTTGATCCTAAATGAGTAGTCCATGAAATTTATTCCATCCTTTTCTTTCCTTTTTCCTAGCTTAAAACAAAACATTCAGTGTTACAAAGGAGTCACTTTCCCATTTTATTATGTCTTGACATCCCCACTACTGTTCAGGAAGTTTAAGGTAAACAGAACCAAAAAAAGGGCTATAAATGCTATTTAAGAGTTGGGCAGTTTGCAGTCATGGTCTAGCAGAGCCAAGCATGCCTGCTGATTCTTTATGTACCATACACATGCTGATATGCAACGGCCTGTGACACTGGCATCGCATTTACTGCCTCACCATAAGAATATTAATTTGCTTTTTGAATTGCACATCAACTTAGTTTACTAAGTCACCTTGGAAATATTGTCTGCCACCTCCCATTACCTTTTAGTAACAGTCCATTCTCAGGTCATTCACTTCGAAAATTTTAACTCAGTATATGCTGCTGCCGAGAATCACAGAATCGCACAATGTTAGGGGTTGTAAGTGACCTGGAAAGATCATCCAGTCCAACCTCCCTGCCACAGCAGGATTACCTAGGGCAGGTCACACACAAATGTGTCCAGGAGAATTTTTCATGTGTCCAGAGGAGGAGACTCCACAACCTCTTTTGGATATCTGCTCCGGGGCTCTGTCACTCTCACAATGAAATCTTCCTCCTTACGTTCATGTGTGCCCCAGTTTGGACACATTGCCCCTTGTCCTATCACTGGACATGACTCATCAGAGCTTGGCTCTGTCCTCCTGGCACTCACCCTTTACTCCTCCAAGTTGAAGAGCCCCATTTCCCACAGCCTTTCCTCAAAAGCGAGATGTTCCACAACCTTCAACACCTTTGTCATTCTGTGCTGAACTCTTTCAAGTAGTTTCCTGATGTCCTTCTTGAACTGATGGGCCCAGAACTGGACACATTATTCCAGATGTGGCCTCACCAGGGCAGATTAGAGGGTAATGAGAACCTCTCTTAACCTACTAACCACACCCCTTGAAATACATCCCTGGATGCTACTGGTCTTCTTGGCCACAAGGACATTGCTGGCTCATCCACTAGCTGCTGTCAGATCCTATCTGGCAACCAGTTTTGCACCATCCAAATAAAAGAGCAAAGTTCATTAACATCTCACATTCTCATACAAGACTCTCATTAGCAATAGTTTTACATGTACAGCCAGATCACAATAGAAAGACATGGAATGACAGGTGAGTGCTGATGGTTCTGAACTGGAAAAAGCTCAACCGAGAGCAGATATTAGGAAGAAATTCTTACCCATGAGGGTGGAGAGGTACTGGAACATGTTGCCTCAGGAAGCTTGGCAATGTTGGAAGCCATGCTGAAAGGGGCCTTGAGCAAACCTGGTGTAGCAATGAGGTGTCCCTGCCCATGGCAGGGGGTTGGAACTATGACGATCTTTAAGGTCCCTTCCAACCCAAACCAGTCTGATTCTATGATTAGCTGGTTGGATTAAGTTGAACAGCCACAACATACACACTAAGTTAAAAATCCTCCTATTTTATGGATATGTCACAAATGTTCTGACTGTACCAGATCTCCAGTAAGGTATTTTATAGCAGAATCTATCAGTCTCAGAAATAACATGTGTGCAGAAGAGAGAACACATAAGTACCAACAGTCCAGCACATGATACCTGTTTTCAAAGTTGATTGTTCTGATGTGCTCTGACAGAAGCTGCATCTGAGCTGTGTCCTTTTCAAAGGCTCTTCCACTGTGTGAAAGTCAGCAGATGTGGCAATGGAAAGCCCAAATTTGCAGGCACCGACCATTATTCTCTCCCCACTCTGACACAAGCGCACAATAGTCATGAAGTGGAACCTTCTGTAAGCTCAGTTTGTTGAAGAAGGGATGGGAAGAGCAAGGAAAGACAGAAAGGGAGTGGCAGGTATACATCATTCTGTCTGTAAATTAAACCAGGAAGGCAGCATACGCCAGTGCCAGCAACCTGTCACGAACTACATGATGGAAAACAGACAACAGTGGAGAAAGATGACATTTTAAAGACACTTTAAAGACATTTTCAAAGATAATTTACAGTTGCAGTAGTGATTCACAGCACTGAGAAATTATTCCTGTTGAATGACCAATTGGTGGTGAACACCAGATGATGGAATGAAGCTGCTTGACAAGACCTCTCAGCATGATCACAAAACAAAAACACACCATCAGTGACATCCACAACAGCCAGAGTCAGCATATGCACAACGGAGCTAGGACAATCCTTCAAAATATACTCAAGACTGAGGTAAAGTGACAAGTGCTTTCATTCCAGGTTAGAACAAATCCTTGTAATTAGCAGCTGATACTTTTTGTTGCAGGACTTGCAGATATTCATAAATTCATAGAATGATTTGGGTTTATATATCGTCCAGTTCCAATTCTCCTGCCACGGGCAGAGACACCTGCCACTAGACCAGCTCGCTCAAGACCTCATCCAGCCTGGGCTCAAGCACCTCCAAGGAGTTAATACATATTCATACACAGCTATAAACCAAATCAGCTTCTTACCGAAGGAAACAATCTATCCTAACCACAGCCAGCACTTCAGTATGAACCCACAGAAATACTCTACTTAGATCCGAAAGAAAAACAGTTCCTAATGAAGAGACTGGATTTTTTTTGTTTTAACTATAAGATTCTTTTAAAAGATCTGCTGTTACAATTATGATCACATTCACCCACTCTCAAATACTGCCACATGAATCCAAACACTTGCTTTGCAAGTTCAGAATCCAAACACACTACAGAAGTTCTAACAGCTATTGAGAAAATGTTCACAGATTCATAGAACGGTTTAGGTTGGAAGGAACCTTAAGCAACATCCACTTCCAACCCACCTGCTATGAGCAAGAACACCATTCACTACAGCAGTTTGCTTAAAGCTTCATCCAACCTGGCCTTTGACACCTCCATGAAGGGGGCATCCACAACCTCCCTGGGCAACCTGTTCCAGTGTCTCACCATCCTCACTGGAAAGAATTTCTTCCAAATCTCCAGTCTAAATCTGCCCTCCTCGAGCTTCAATCCATTCTCACTTGCCCTATCGCTACAAGTTCTTGTAAAAAGTCCCTCCTCAGATACCAATGTCTGACATTTTTAACTGAAGCTGCTGCAGCCAAGGTCTGCTGAGAAGTGATGATATGGCTGGATTTCATGCTATTATGCAGCTTGATATATAATTCATGAGAATGAGTTACAGACCTAATTAGAACCATGACACGGAATGCTTTTGAGTCCACAATCTGGATTCTCCCTGACATGAAAGACTTGACATGTGAATAAATTTTCAGTTCCTGAGACCAAAGATATAAATGACCTTTTACATCTCACTGTAAAAAAATGTCATGTTGGAGATGCATCACTTTCCTTGCTGGCAGTCTGGGAAACACCAGGAGAACTATCCAACTTGATATAATACAAAACCTTCAGAAACATAAATTATTTACCTGTTCCATCTTTTTCCATATGCTTGTGAAACATCCATTCCATACACCTGTCCAGTCAGAAATGTTAAACAGGCTTTGTAATTCTCTGTCAGGTTAACATTGCTAGAGCTTCAACAAGCTCCGGAAGGGGTCTCATTCACACCACTAAGCAAAGCCACATGACAGCTACCCAGCCTTAAGTACCTGTGGACACCAGCTGTGTGGTGTTTGGGCTTCCCAAGCTGAATTGATGATTGAACTAATCTTTGGACATCATTATTTAGCTGTTTTGGCTGGAAGAACTGCCTCAGCTAAATGAGTAGCAACAGACCCAGACACCAGCAGAAGGGAGCTGCCATTCAATTAATGATAATGACTAGCAGTGGTCAATAAGTGTACCTAGGAAAGCATTAGGAGCACATCCTATTAGGAGACCATTTGGTCCAGTGAATTAATTTACTAATTATTTCCTTCTTGGGGCACAGACCAAAACCAGCTTGTTACAGGCACCAACTGCAGTCAGCTTGGTGGCACAAGCCTGACCTATTTGCTTTCCTGAAGGCTTTGTTGTTTACTCAGGATTGATTCTGAGAAACCAGTTTCCCATATTTGCCTGCTTCCTTGCTTGTTTACCTGTCCATCAAGATGATCAGGCCTGCCAAATATTATTCTGAGGAAGATTACTGATGACAACTGATTACTTTTTTTTTTTTCTGTGTTTAGGTTAATTAATGCTCATCTCCTCATGCAGAAACTGGATTATTTAATTTCTACAACAATTATTTAAATCCTGCAGTCAAATGCTAGGTATTCTTATGAGACCGAGTTTCATATAGACAAAATAGAAGTTATTACTGGATATATTTTGAATGTTCCTTCCCTGCCTGGCAGACCATGTTTAAGAAACATTTTCTTCAGTTTACAAAATAAACCACCACTACTAATTAGCTGTCAAGACAGATGAAAGCATTTAAAGCCAGTTTAAAGTTATATGGAAGCCTTATAGCACACACACACACAAACCACTATTCCTAGCCAGTATTGATCTGATCCTGGTAAAACCAGAGGCTAAATCCAATGTTGTAAGCAAGGCTTCCAAGTCCAGGAGAACATCGGAAGAGGCATACAAGAAACTGAGAGCTTTGCAGACTCCACATCATTAAGAAGTAAAACAGCACAGAGCAAGAGGAGTCACTAGTAATACACAGCCAACAGATTGCAGTCAGCTGTTTTTCTGTGAGGGCAATACTGAAGGAGATGGGAAGGAAGAGGTCAGGATATGCAAGTTTCCAAAATTAATAATTCATTAAAAACATCACTTGACAGAGCCATATGAAAAATCCTGAGGAGAGTCATGCCTCAGTATCATTGATTTCAGCATCCTCACTTGTGCAGCAGCAGCTCCATGTCCCTATTTTGCTACCAAAGATTCCACCAGAGGCACATTTTGTGCCTATAGTACTCAAATGAGCATCTTGCTGATTCCAAGAAGAGGGTGAGCAACATACTGTAGCATAAAGCTTGGTGGTTTTGTACAAAAACCTTATTTTTGCTTATAGCAACAAGCAATGCACAAAGAGATTCGTGCAGTGTTCCTGGGTTCATGAAGCTGGTGCCATACTAAGCACCGGTACAACTCTGTCTTGCTCAAGTATGGCCATGCATAAAAAGCACCTAAGCAATGATCAGTTTAGTATTAACTGCATGAAGTCACCTGTTCCCTATTCCCTAGATAATATTCCAGTCTGTCTTCACCCCTTAGAAAGCAGAAAAACTGAAGAGAGATGATGGCAGAAATACTACTGCCGTGGTCTGTAGGATGTTGCTAAGATGGAAACACCTGGTCTTGAGGGATAGGAAAGGAAATAAGAGGGAAAAGTAGAAAGCAAGGAGAGGAGTATAAGAGCAAAGGAAGAGATATTACCTGGATACAAGTCATAGAATTATACAGTAATGGTCCCAAAGTTTCGGGTACCAGGCGCACACTTCAAAAACGGCAGGCCCTCGGGGACAGCGGCGGAAACGGAGCGGTGTGGCCGCTGCAAAGCTGTTAGACCGGCGTGAACAGAGGGAACCGCTCAGGCTGCACAGGCAGCGCGGAGCAAAGCGGTGGTGGGAGCCGGGGTCGGACGGTGCGGAACTAGCAGAGGGCGGGAAACCGGCGCTGCTGCGTGGGGCGTGCCACGCGCAGCCGTCGGGCGCGGGGCTCACACGTGCAGGCCCAGAAGTTACCGCTCCCCCATCATCCCCCGTGGCGCAGGCGCGGCCTCCAGAGCTGCGCAGCGTGAGGTGAGCGCGCTGGCCGTGCGGTGGCGCTGTAGCGGTGGCGCTGTAGCGGTGGCGCTGTAGCGGTGGCGCTGTAGCGGTGGTGCTGTAGCGGTGGCTTTAGGCCCTGCCGTCAGGCCGCGACACACCCAGTAGGAGGCAGCAAAGCGGCTGGGAGCTCACACCTGGCTCCTTCATTACCAGCTAGAACCAGGATTCCTGCAAGTGATTGAGCGAGGAAACCTCCCTGGAATTACCAGACAGCACCAATCCCTGCTGCAGAATTTACCTTGGGCATTCCCAAATAATATTGCTTAAGACTCTCTCTGCCCTACATTTATTCAACTAGTTGAATCCCAAAGCACTTAACACAGCAGAAGCAGAATATGCTACCTTACATGTGGTTCACTGATGTTATGGTGGACTGCATAAACACTTGTGTGTGTCACTGGATCACTGGTTTGCATTTGTGATCACCTCGTGGCAACAGTGCCTTCAATATACAGCAGCACTCCAGCAAGGTCTGGAGATCAGGGCTATAGAAGAGGAGCTGAGGGAACTCAAGTTGTTCAGCCTGGAGAAAAGGAGGCTCAGGGGAGACTTTTTCACCCTCTAAAACTCCCTGAAAGGAGGTTTGGGTCAGTTGAGGGTTGGTCTGTTCTCCCTAGTAACAACTGATAGGATTGGAGGAAATGGCCTCAGTTTGCATCAGGGGAGGCTAGATTGGCTATTAGAAGAATTTCTCCTCTGAAAGGGTTCTCAAATGCTGAAACAGGCTGCACAGAGAGACTGTAGGCAGTCAGAAATCAGGTTGAACATCCGCCAGTGTCTCCTTGAATTATCTAGAACTTTGTATTGGTACATCCAAGTTTTCTTCAATGTGATGCTTCGTATTTCCTGCCATCAAAATTCCTAACTGAAATATGAGAATTGTCTGGAGATTCACTTGAGGAGATGGAATGGTCTGGAAAGCAAATAACTAGGTGGAAAAAGATGTTTGAGAAGAGCAGCGGAAAGTGTTTTAAGCAGAGAAAAGATCCATTACATCTGCGTTTTCACTACACCCTTATTAGGTATCCCATAGCTATTCCCAAGTAGTCTTGCAGCCCAGAAGACCAACCACATCCTGGTCTGCATCAAAATACCAGCAGGATGAGGGAGGTGATTCTTCCACTCTACTCTGCTCTTGTGAGAGCCCACCTGGAACACTGCATTTAGTTCTGGCACCTCAGTGTAAGAGGGGTGTGGAGCTGCTGGAGCAGGCCCAGAGGAGGCCACAAAGATGATCAGGGGGCTGGAGAACCTCCCTAAGTGGGACAGGCTGAGAGAGTTGGAGCTGTTCAGCCTGGAGAAGGCTCTGAGGAAACCCCTGAGCCTCCTTTTCTTCCAGTACCTGAGTGGGACCTACAAGAAAGCCAGGAAGGGACTTTTTTACAAGGGCTTGTAGTGGTAGGATGAAAGGGAATGGATTGAAGCCTGAGGAGGGCAGATTTAAAAGGGAGATTAGGAAGAAATTCTTGACAGAGAGTGGTAAGGCACTGGAATAGGTTGCCCAGGGAGGTTGTGGATGCCTCCTTCGTGAAGGTGTTGAAGGCCAGGTTGTATGAGGCCTTGAGCAAGCTGCTCTAGGCCAGGTGTCCTGGCCCATGGCAGGGGGATTCGAATTAGATTATACTTAATGTTCCTTCCAACCCAAACCATTCTACGAATCTATGAATTTGTACATGCAACATATGACAATATCTCAGAGAGAAAAATAAATTTAATCATAGTTTCAAGCATTTTATAAATTAAGTCAACCTTCCCACTACTGGGTTAATTCCCAAGTCTATTTTTATCTTCTGCTCTTATTTGTGCTTATTTTGGTCTTATTGCATATTCTGTTACTCCTTGTAACTTACATTAATCCTATCTCACTAGGCTGCAATAATAAAGCAAATAATTACCTAGGGGATGAGAGGAGTGTATCCCTCAGTATCTCACATAAAGATGAACACTAAACATTTCAAGGCCTACGGCAACTCGTTTCTGTTCACAGAAAAAAAAAGCAAACTTTGAAGATTTCACCAGTTGTGGATCACTAAGGGCATTGAGCCAAGAAAAGGTACACGCACGTCATCAACTTCTCAGCCCTGGAGCAACACCCCTCCTGAACAGAGATGTAACTGTCTTAGTGTAATGTCTGAGGGTAAGCACAGCTCTCCCAATGAGCTTCACTTCTAAGACAGGCCAAGAGATCCAGTCTGAACCCACAGGTCCACATTTAGCGTTATGCACAGATCCAGCATGCTAAGCACATTCCCAAGCCACATTCCTCATGACACCAAGGCTGTCACTACAAGCTCCTGCTCTGAAGAGAAGAGGGAGCAAGCTATAACCTATATGGCTTACACACACACAAAATATTCATCTGCTTCTCACCACTACACAGTGTACAGATCCAGGTTCCTTCCAGAGAGCCATATGCAATTAGAGTATCTCCACTATGAAGCGAAATCATCTCAGATATTTTTCAGTATTGCTCAGCACTGACAGTCTTCAGAAAAGACATACAAACAATTGTGCAAACAACTGGAGAAAAATAAGAGGTTCTTATTTTACAGGGAGGATTAACCAGGCAGTAACAGAAATCGGCTTTCCATGGAAGCAGCTCTCACAACCAGCACATTCAAAGACATCAGCACAAGCACATACTAACTCTGAAGGCTGGTTGTGTTGCATGTGAAACGGCTGTAGTAAAACATAGAATCATAGAATCATAGAATGGTAAGGTTGGAAGGGACCTCAAGGATCATCTAGTTCCAACCCCCTGCCATAGGCAGGGACACCTCCCACTAGTACAGGTCACTCAAGGCCTCATCCAATCTGGCCTTGAACACATCCAGGGAGGGAGCATCCACAACCTCCCTGGGCAACCTGTTCCAGTGCCTCACCACCCTTACTGGAAAGAACTTCCTCCTAACATCCAGTCTAAATCTCCCCTCTGCCAGTTTAAACCCATTGCCCCTTGTCCTGTCATTGCAGGACCTTGTAAATAATCCTTCCGCAGCCTTCCTGTAGGCCCCCTTCAGATACTGGAAGGCTACTATCAGGTCCCCTCGAAGCCTTCTCTTCTCCAGGCTGCAGAGCCCCAACTCCCTCAGCCTGTCCTCATAGGAGAGCTGCTCCAGCCCTCTGATCATCTTTGTGGCCCTCCTCTGGACCCGCTCCAACACTTCCATGTCCTTCCTGTGCTGAGGGTTCCAGAACTGCACACAGTACTCCAGGTGGGGTCTGACGAGAGCAGAGTAAAGGGGCAGAATCACCTCCCTTGCCCTGCTGGCCACGCTTCTCTTGATGCAGCCTAGGACTCGGTTGGCTGTCTGGGCTGCATGTGCACACTGCAGGCTCATGTTGAGCTTTTCATCAACCCAGACTCCAAGGTCCTTTTCCTCAGGGCTGCTCTCCAGCCATTCACCACCCAGCCTGTATTTGTGCTTGGGATTGTGCCTACCCAGGTGCAGGACCTTACACTTGGCCTTATTGAATTTCATCAGGTTGGCCTGGGCCCAACTCTCCAGCCTGTCCAGGTCCCTCTGGATGGCATCCCTGCCCTCTAGCAAGTCGACTGTGCCACACAGCTTGGTGTCATCTGCAAACTTGCTGAGGGTGCACTCCATTCCTCTGTCCATGTCACTGACAAAGATGTTAAACAGCACTGGTCCCAGCACTGACCCCTGAGGGACACCACTTGTCACTGGTCTCCAGGTGGACATTGTGCCGTTGATCGCCACTCTCTGGGTTCGACCATCCAGCCAATTCCTTATCCAGCGAGTGGTCCATCCATCAAGTCCATGCTTTTCCAGTTTGGTGACCAGGATGTCATGTGGGACAGAGTCAAATGCTTTACTCAGGTCCAGGTAGATGACATCAGCTGCCTTTCCCTTGTCCACTGTCGCTGTGACTTCATCATAGAAAGCCACTAAATTTGTCAGGCAAGATCTGCCCTTGGTGAAGCCATGCTGGTTCCCACCAATCACCTCTGCTTTGTTTTCCATTTGCCTTAGCAGGAATTTCAGCAGGATCTGCTCCATGATCTTGCCAGGCACAGAGGTGAGGCTGACTGGTCTGTAGTTTCCAGGGTCATTCTTTTTACCCTTCTTGAAGATGGGTGTTATGTTTGCCCTCCTCCAGTCAGCAGGAACTTCACCAGTCTGCCATGACTTTTCAAATATGATGGACAGTGGTTTGGCAACTTCATCTGCCAGTTCCCTCAGGACCCGTGGGTGGATCTCATCAGGCCCCATGGACTTGTGCACATTTAGGTTTCTTAGGAGCTCATAAACGTGATCTTCTACTATAATAGGCAGATTTGCCTGCTCCCAGTCCTCACTTTTACCCTCTGCAACTTTTACCATCATGGAGACAATTCCTCCTCCTCTTTTGCCTTCAGATCCAAAGAAAGTCTTACACAGATTCACAGACTGCATAGGGTTGGGAAGGACCCTCAAAGGTTATCATGCTAACCCCCACCCCCTGCACTCAGCAGGGACACCTCCAACTAGATCAGATTGCCCAGGGCCTCATCGAGTCTGATCTTGAATGTCTCCAGGGATGGGGCCTCACTCACATCCCTTGGCAACCTGTTCCAGTCTCTTGCTACCCTCACTGTGCAGAAATTCCACCTGATGTCCAACCTGAATCTCCCCTGCTCCAGTTTCAAACCACTGCCCCTCGTCCTATCACCACAAGCCCTTCTAAACAGTCCCTCCCCGTAATTCCCTCTTCAGACATTGAAAAATAGTTCTGAGGTCTTGCTAGAGTTTTCTCTTCTCCAGGCTGAACAGCCCCAATTCTTTCAGTCTGTCTTCATAGCCCTCTGATCATCTTGGTGGCCGTCGTATGGGCCCACCCCAAGAGGTCAGCTGGAGCAACAGCCCAGTCACTTCTGGCTTCTCCAGAAGCATCTTTTTGCCACCTCATACAGCAACCTACTGCTTTAGGTATTTCCCACTCTTTTCTTAGGACACAATCTCTTGAAGTCCTGCCCTGGCTGGATCCATGCAAGGTCTGTAATGATTATTCAGAGTGGACTCATCATTGTGAATGTCAAAAGCTATACAGAAAAATCCATAGAAAGAGAGTTGGGTTGATTTGTTTTCTAAAAGACTCGCAGGCACACCAGAGATTTCTTTCTAAATTCAGAAGCCATTTACCCATCTTCTTCATCCTCACCAAGAGGTGTGGATGCCTGCTTCTGTGATAACCATGAATGTAGCACAAAGCCTCATAAAATCTTGTCCTACTTCCCCAGGATGAGTAGCCACACTCCCTCTTAACCAGATGAAGCCTGTGAGCTTCACTCTGTGTATCTGCCACACAGGACCACTTAGACAAGATATAAATGTTTCTCCTCTACCAGCTCTGCTTCTGCTATGGTATCCATACATTTAAAATAATATTACTTGCCTTCAGGCACAGAGCTGCACCTGAGCCACTCACAAATGCCGGTGTTCGCTGGAGGATAGAATTAAAGTTCCACCTCTGGGCAGCTTGCTGCCAAGAAGATGTTTATCTTGCATTTTATTGGAGATGGTGTGGCTACACAACAACAGAGATGCAATCAGGTGCATGCATGGTACTTATAGCCAGAACCCTTCTGGAGTTCTCGGCACAAAAATGACATGGAAATGTTGGAGCAGATCCAGAGGAAGACACAAAGATGATCTGAAGGCTGGAGCATCTTTGCTATGAAGACAGGCTAAGAGAGTTTGGGCTGTTCATCCTGGAGAAGTGAAGGCTCCAGGGACAAGTGGATTACAGGAGAGGAGAGGGACTTGTTACAAAGGCATGGAATGACAGAATGAGAGCTTTTGGTCCCCCCAGTTCAAGAGGGACATAGAATTGCTTGACAGTGTCCAGTGCAGAGCCACAAAGATGATTAAGGGCATGGAACATCTCTCTCATGAGGAGAGCCTGAGGGAGCTGGAGCTCTTTAGCTTGGAGAAGAGGAGACTGAGAGGTGACCTCAGTAATGTTTCTAAATATGGAAATGGTGAGTGCCAGGAGGATGAAGCCAGGCTCTGCTCGGTAATGCCTAATGACAGGACAAGGGGCAATGGGTGGAAGTTGAGGCATAGGAAGTTTTGTTTAAACATGAGGAGGAATTTTTTTCCCTGTGAGGGTGACAGAACACTGGAACAGGATGCCCACGGGGCTTGTGGAGTCTCCCTCCCTGGAGATGTTCAAAGACCCTCCTGGGTGCATTCCTGTGTGATTTGGTGTAGGTGATCCTGCTCTGACAGTGGGGGTGGACTGGATGCTCTTTCAAGGCCCCTTCCAGCCCCTGACATTCTGTGATAATGGCTTCAAACTGGAAGAAGCTCTGTTTGGATTAGATGCTGTGAAGCAATGCTTCCCCATGAGATTGATGAGGCACTGAAACAGGTTGCCCAGAGAAGCTCTGGAGAGTCCAAGCCTGGAAGCATTCAAAGCCAGGTTGGATCGGGCCTTGACCAACCTGGTCTAGTAGAAAATGTCCTTGCCCATGGCAAGAGGTTTGGAATTGGAAGATCTTGAAGGTCCCTTCGAATCCAGACCACTTTATGATTCTATGATTTCTTCACTGTCTGCAACAGATTTTGCAATTTTCAATGTGAAAGATGATAACAAACCAACACTTATGTTCAGCTAAGTGAATAAATGTTTTGTTAGTTCAACAAAGCACAGTATTGGTGGAATATTGGCTGGAATTGTGCCCATGTGTTTGTAATGTTGCCAAGAGAAGCTGCACTTTTTTAAGGTACCTGGTATTTTTGGTAACAGCTAAATGCAAAGTACACTGGGCATGGAAATCTTGGGTTCTTTAGAGTGTGTGCTTGTCATTCTGCCATTTTGTGATGAGAAAATGCAAGGAGAAATGGGCTAACCTCAACCACATAAAGATATATATTAAGGTTTGCAGAGGTAAATCAAAGACACAAGAAAAGCTTTTCTGTGTGAAGAATGCCAGAGTAAAATTAAAAGAAGGTATTGACAGGAATAATCAACACTGTAGAAACGAAGAGTAGATGCTCCATAATAGGGGCTGTACGAAATCAGGCTCTGTATCAAGAGAACATAATTCATGTTTCTGCAGGTAGCTATCATCTATTCAGATCTTATTAAAATAAACCATTTCAGACCACATTCCCAGTCAGGCTCAAAAGGAGGTGAGGACACCACAGGAAGATAAATGATGGATCTGCAAAAACATTATTAATATGTTACTGAAGATAGCAGTCCTGTATTTAGGCAACATTTTGCTGCAGTGCTCTTTTCAGAAATACCTCTGTGGCCCATGAAGAAGTCATTAATTAGTGAGTGAGGCAACATGATCTGTGTCTGGGTTTCTCCCTGTTCCTTGCAGAGCTGTCAATGCCCAGGGCTGAGGCTGCCCCTGAATGTCCCTGGCTGAGATGGCGGGAAGGTTGTGGCTGAGAAGCTGCCCTCACTGCTCCCTGACACTTTGCAAGGCATTTGGAAATATCCATCTGCTTTTGTTTTTTTGATAGTGGGAGAACAGCTTCGTTTCTGTTCCCAAAACACAAAAGCAAAAAGCAGCAAGGTTAGTGACAGCGATGGCTTCAAAGCATGCTGCAATTTCATCCACCAAGCAGAAAGGAAAAATGGGAATGAAGAAACAGAGTAGGGAAATACAGCAGCAAGGTACAGAGCAGGCTAGAGAAAAAACCAAAGCTTGAATAGCCTGAAAACATAGAGCTTCACAGCTTCCCAAGCAGAAAGATGTACTTGCAATCGATTTGTTTTGTTGTTTGTTTATGTTTAATTTTCTGCTCTCTTGATAACTAGAAGACTCAATCCATCTTATTTTTGCCTAGCTATGAAAATCTAGAACTATACTTCAGTTCCTTTTTTGCAGTCCACATTGTATCTGAAATACCAAATTATTTATCTCACAACAAAAATCCCCACATATTTATGTTTGCACTTATGGGGCCTGTGTGCCAGGTGTGCCACGCTTGTAATGTGCCCATGAAAGCCTTCAGCCAATTTCACAAAGAATGGCTGTAGCTGACTTCGAAGGACTGGTAGTAATGAGGGTGAAGGAATCAGGTCCTCATAGATTCACAAAGCCACAGAATCATTTTGGTTGGAAAAGCCTTTTAGAATCATCCAGTCCATTCATTCTTTAACTCTACCAAGGATGGTGCTAAACAATGTCACTCAGCACCATGTCTCTGCCTCTTTGAAACACCTCCAGAGATGGGGATTCAACCACCTCCCTGGGCAGCCTGTTCCAGTCTTTAACAACCCTTTCAGGGAAGAAGTTTCTTCTAATATCCAACCTAAACCTCCCCTGGTGCAAATTGAGGCCATTTCCTCACATACTGTCACTTGTTATTAGGGAGAAGAGACCGATCTTCACCTGGATCCAACCTCCTTTCTGGGAGTTGCGGAGAGCCACAAGGTCTTCTCTCAGTCTCCTTTTCTCTAGACTAAAAAATCCCAGTTCTCTCAGCTGCTCCTCACCAGACTTGTTCTCCAGGCCCTTCAACAGCTTCCTTCCCATTTTTTGACCTGCTCCAGCACCTTAATGACCTTCTTGCAGTGAGGGACCCAAATCTGAACTCAGAAGAGCAGCCTCACCAGTGCCAGGCACACAGGCATAACCATTTCCCTGCTCTTGCTGGCCACACCATTCCTGATCCAGTCCAGGATGCTGTAGGTCTTCTTGGTCACCTGGGCACATGCTGGCTCATGTTAAGTCAGCTGCTGACCAACACCCCCGGGTCTTTCTCTACTGGGGAACTTTCCAGCCACTCCTCTCCAAGTCTGGAGAATCCATGGGGTTCTTGTGACCCAAGTATGCGACCCAGTACTTGGTCTTGCTGAACCCCATACAATTGGCCTCAGTCCATCAATCCAGCCTGGCCAGATCCCTCTTCAGAGCCTTCCTACCTTTGAGGCGATCAACACTCCCTTCCAATGTAGCGTCACCTGCAGACTTTCTGAGGGTGCCTCAATCACCTTATCCTGATCATTGGTTCATAGATTCAAAGAACGGTTTGTGCTGGAAGGGGCTTGGAGGATGATCCAGTTCCAAGCCCACTGCCGTGGGCAGGGACACCTCCCACTAGAGCAGTTTGCTCAAGGCCTCATCCAGCCTGGCCTTCAACACTTCCAGGGAGGGAGAATCCACTACCTCCTTGGACAACCTGTTCCAGTGTCTCACCACCCTCACTGCAAAGAATTTCTTCCTATTCTCCCATGGAAATCTGCCATCCTCAAGCTTCAATCCATTCCCTTTCATCCTATCACTACAATCCCTTGTAAAAATTCCCTTTCCTGCTCTCTTGTAGGCCCCCTTCAGCTACTGAAAGGCCACTATAAGTCCACCCAGCATACTTCTCTTCTTTTGTCCAGGCTGAACAGCCTCAACTTGCTCAGCCTATCCCCATAGTGGAGGGAGGTTTCCCAGTCCTCTGATCATCTTTGTGGGCCTTCACTAGATCCAGTCCAGCAGCTCCATGTCCACTGATGAAGATATTAAAGAGAACAGGCCCCAGCACTGAGCCCCGGAGAACACCACTGGTGATTGGTCATCAACTAGATTTAGCTCCATTTCCCAGCACTCTCAGCATGGCCATTAAGCCAAGTTTTTACCCAGTGAAGCCTCCACCCACCCAAGCGATGAGGCAGCCAGGAGAAGACTGCATGAATTACTCAGTCCAAAGGGAAACCACAGTAGTGAACTGGGTCTAGGCTGCTTCTGCTGCTATGGATTTAATGTTTATTGTAATGCCATTGTCTGCAAGCTGATACAAATGGCAGTGAAGGGCTGAACAAGCTGCCTCCTGTGCTGAAGGACAATGGATTAAACGTTACAAGGATTTCATTCTGTGATAGGGTAGATAAACAAATTACAGGTAAAATAAATCTACACACACCCGTGTTGAGAGAACCTTTCTGACTAGGTGTCTGGATGTTGTGTGCCTAAGAATCTCTAACCAAATAGTGAATTCTAATTGACTTTCACAAGTCAATTCACACTGGATTTCACGAAGGCAGTTGTCAATGCTCTCTGGCTGAACAGCTTATTGAATTAGGAGAAAGTCACTCACTATGCTGAGCAGACTGCATTCTGCAGGTACTGGTGAAAAAGCTGAAAAGCCATCAAATATGACTTAGCAGGGAAAGGATTTATCAAAACTCCATCATAAATAGGAGCACTCTGCTCTGATCTTACTGCTGTTGTGCTGTGAGATTAGGATGACTTATAAAAAGATGAACAAGTGATTTTTTGCTTATTGAACACAAGAAATTCCTCTTTTTCCTTTGCAAATAACCTCACAGACTAAACACTGTTTATATAATTCAGAGAGCTGTGGCGAGTTCTGCATAAATCACCTCCAAATTTTTTAAATCACCTTCAGCTCCTAAGATGGAAAACTCTTTCCATGAGAAAAACCTTAGCCTGAATTGTCATATTTGGAATATTCCGATGCATTGAATAATACCTGAATATTTGAATGCTTATCTTCCACTTGAGACCTAGCTCCTCTATTAGTGTTTGGGGATATTTGGGCTTGACATCCAGCTCAGCAGCTTGCTTTGCACAATAGCTGGTTCCAAACACCTTAAAGAATGTCAGCTGTGATGTTCATTTCTTAATCTTCCAGTCACCAAAGTTAAATGATTTATTTAAACGATTTATTTATTTATTTATCTGAAACCAGTATGGGTTTCAGATAAAATATCTCCCTGTATTCAGCACTGCTGAGGCCACACCTTGAGTACTGGGTTCAGATTTGAGGTGCTGGAGTGGGTTCAGAGAGGGGCAACAAGGCTGTTTAAGGGTCTGGAGAACAGGTGTAGTGAGGTGAGGAAACTGGAGTTGTTTAATATGGAGTAAAGGAGGTTGAGGAGAGATCTTCTTGGTCTGTACAGCTCCCTGAAAGGAGGTTGTGGTGAGGTGAGTGTGGTTCTCTTTTTCCAGGTAACAAGTGACAGGATGAGAGGAAATGACCTCTATTTGCACCAGAGGAGGTTTAGGTTGCACATTAGAAGAAACATCTTCACTGAAAGACACTGGATCAGCCTTCCCAGGGAGGTGATCAGATCCCCATCCCTGTAGGAGTTTCAAAGAGACAGAGGTGTGGTACTGAGGGACATGGTTTAGCATCAGACTTGGCAGCGTTAGAGGATGGTTTGACTTAAATGGTTTTTCTGATCAGAATGATTCTGTGACTATGATTCCAAGATGAAGAATGTATGTTTAAAGAACCTGTCAAAGCAGCTTAGTGAAAAGTAAGTGGCCTGTGATAGAGTCAAAATCAAACTAGCTTGTTAAGATGATACTTTTTTGCTATGGAAGCCTTGGTCTGTTGTTACTCAGAAAAGACACACTTCATTGCCTGCAAAGAGATTCCACAAAGGAGAGTTTCTAACAGCATGAACAGGCACCATACATTTTGCAAGCCAACTCAGCCTTCATCTTTCTCAGTTTCATGTTGGATGTCCTCATTCGTGTTCTCTTTTTCACTAACTCAGCCACAAAATGTGGAGTTTCTGCAGTGTCTACATCAACAAAATCCCTCGGGCTTGGGAATACCGAGGAAACCAACTCACATCACAGCCCCCTTTTAGGACATACATCTTTAATATGCATTATTATGGCACACAATAAACCTACCTTCAGTCTAGTCGTGCATACAGAGCACATGTCAGCATCGCTGAGAAGAGGGCCTGTGGGTATTGGAGGCTGAGAGGGTGGGTGTTTTATTTATGACACACATATGACAACTCTTTTAATGCAGTGACTGCTGTTCCACCACTAACGATTTGTTTAATGTAGTCAACAGAAAAAAAAAAAATCAACAAAAACCAGCCCACATTTTTAATGTTATTTGTTTTGAGAGGCAATCCTAAGCATTCTGCTGAGTAATGTGGTGGATATTGAAAGCCGTCATGACTTTTTCAACTGTTTTCTAATGCCTAATGGCATGGTTAACATAGTCGATTTTTTTTTAACCATGTAAGAAATGTCACCCCATTTTTTGCTTTCCACTTGCATTCAATTTGTTTTCATCAGGTCCCAGCTTGCTGTCCAGCAAGCCAACCCCATTCCATATTGATTTGTGGTAAGGTAAAATGACAGAAGAAAGAAGAAAAAACAAACAAAAAAAAAAACCAAAAGAAAAAGGTAGCTAAGAAAAAAAAAAAAAAAAGAGAGAGAGAAAGAGGGAGAGAGAAGAGCTCTTCACCTCTAGCCCTTCCCTTCTGTAGCAGCCAGGCTTCACTGAAATAGAAGTGTTGTGATATATATGCCAGGAATTCCTCTGATAAATTAATATAAATTTATTTGTAGCCAACTCAAGAATGATAATTGTTTACTAAATTTGGCTAGTTAATGCTATGTGACAGCACTTACAGAACACATAATCATAGAATGGTAAAGATTGGAAAGGACCTCTGGAGATCATCTAGTAAGCATCCCTGTTAAAGCAGGGTCACCCAGATCAGGTAAAACAGGATTGCCTCCAGGTGGCCTTGGTATCTTTCCAGAGAAGGAGACTCCACAACCTCTCTGGGCAGACTGCTCCAGGGCTCCAGTACCCTCAGAGCAATTTTTTTCCTCAAGTTCAAATGACACCTCCTCTGTTTGTACTTGTAACCCCTTGTCCTATCACTGTCCATCACTGAAAATAGCCCAGTCCCATCCTCATGACTTCCACCCTTTAGACATTTATACACATTGGTAATTTCTCCTCTCAGTCTTCTCTTTTCCAGATTAAAAAGTCCCAGGTCTCTCAGCCTCTCCTTCTTAGAGATGCTCCAGTCCCCTTCTTGTCCTTATGGTCCTTCACTGGACTCTTTCCAGTTCTCTGTCTCTCTTGAATGGGGGAGCCCACAACTGGACACAGTACTCCAGATGTGTCTTCACTAGGGCAGAGCAGAGTGGGAGGAGAATCTCCCTCAACCTGCAGGTCACACTCTTTCTGAATGCACCCTAGAATCCCATTGGCCTCCCTGGACACTGGGGCACAGTGCTGCCTCAAGGGGAACTTGTCCACCAGCACTCCCATGGTTCAGCAGAAAATGTTTTGCAGCAGACACCTGAAAAACCCACATCATCAATAGTTGGGGAAGAACAAATACATGTAGCTTGTTTGTTTGTCCCTCCTCTCTGAAGTCTCCAAGCTCCAACACTGAGCCCATGCTTATAATTGGAGCAGTAGGAGCCTGTGCCGTGCCTGTTTGTCTGCTGTTAGTACACTGCTCTCACTCTGCTAAGGATGAGTGATTTTCAACACTGCTGATATCACAGTGCTCTTCAAAATAAAGGTTCTGGTCATACGAGCCACTGAAATGCTCAAATTGTCACAGGTCTTGAGGGCAGCTGTGTTAGAACATGTGAGAAACATGCTGAACATGCTTGAGGGCTTGCAACAACCATTTGGAATAACTCTAAGTATGTAATGAGATAACGTGAGTGCAGAGGAGGGCAAGGAAGCTGGGGAAGGGCCTGGAGAATAAATCTTATGAGAAGCAACTGAGGGAGCTGGGGCTGGTTAGTGTGAAAAAGAGGAGATTGAGCAGAAATTGCATTGCTGTCTACAGTTACCTGAAAAGGAGGTTGCTTATTGAACATAAGAAATTCCTTTTTTCCTTTGCAAATGACCTCGCAGACTAAACACTGTTTATATATTTCAGAGAACTGTGGGAGAGCTGTGGCGAGGTCCGTATAAATCACCCCTAGATTGTTTAAATCACCTTCAGCTCATAGGATGGAAAACTCTTTCCATGAGAAGAAGCTTAGCCTGAATTATCATATTTGGAATATTCTGATTGGTTCTGAGAAGTTGGTGCTGGTCTCTTCTCACAGGTAAATAGTGATAGAACAAGAGGAAATGGCCTCAAGCTGCTTCTGGGGAGGTTTAGACTGGATATTAGGAAACATTTTTGCACAGCAAGAGTGGTCAGGCATTGGAATGAGCTGCCCAGGGAGGTGCTTGAGTCACTGACTCTGGATGTGTTCAAAAGTCATTTGGATGTGGTGCTTGGGGATATAGTTAAGGGTGAACTTTGTAGAGTAGGGATATCAGTTGGACTTGGTGATCCTGAGGGTTTTTTCACCCCTGAATGTTTCTGTGACTGCGTGATTCTGTGAATGCTGGAGTATAAGAACTACAGGTACCAGAGAACCTGGCAAATAAGCTGTGTACAGAGAGTCTCGTGTGGAGAGAAATTGAAGCAATGCTCCTGTGGGTGGCTCAGTCTGGCAAAAGATCATTTAGCAGAAAGACATATTATGAGCAGTCAGCTCTTTTCTTCTTCTGATGCATGTGCTTACGTCTGTCTTATCTTGAAATGCCGTCCATCAAAGCAGGTTTCCAAACAGAATTTCCTGTGATGGTGATCTATAAATCACAGACAGATTTGGACAAGATCACTCTGACTCAGCTTTGGATCTGACCTAAAAGTATTTGTTGCCATACAGAAGCAAATTACAGTGCAGCAGTAAAACAAGAGAAACGTTGCTGGGAAACTCTGATGTTATTCTTGCCGGTGGGATGCTGCTGAAGATCACGAAAATTTGACAGACCAGAAACTAGGGACTATAAAATAGGAAAGTGAGAGCTTAGATTGCCTTTCTTTATTGAAAAGGGACTAGTACCCTTTCACATCTTTGTCAGTGACATGGACAGTGGGATTGAGGCACCCTCACCAAGCTGTGTGGTGCATTCGATATGCTGGAGGCAAGGGATCTATCCAGGGACTAGATAGATCTATCAGAGGGACTTGGACAAGCTGGGACCTTGAAGATCACCTAGTTCCAATTCCCCTGAAGGGAGTTCACTTCCCTGGGCAGGGACACATCCTACTAGAGCAGCTCGCTCAAGTGCTTATCCAACCTGCCCTTTAACATCTCTAGGGAGTGGGCATCCATTACCTCTCTGGGCAAACTGTTCCAGTGTCTCACCACCCTCACTGGGAAAAATTTCTTCCTAATCTCCAATCTAAATCTAAACACAAATCTAAATCTACCTTACTCAGGCTGAAAGCCATTCCCTGTCTTCCAATCACTTGAAGCCCTTGTACAGTTATATAGAATCATAGAAGGTAAGGTTGGAAGGGACCTCAAGGATCATCTAGTTCCAACTCCGTGCCATAGGCAGGGACACCTCCCACTAGAACAGCTCACTCAAGGCCTCATCCAACCTGGCCTTGAACACCTCCAGGGAGGGAGCAGCCACAACCTCCCTGGGCAACCTGTGCCAGTGTCTCACCACCCTCGCTGGAAAGAACTTCCTCCTAACATCCAGTCTAAATCTCCCCTCTGCCAGTTTAAACCCATTGCCCCTTGCCCTGTCGTTGCAAGAACTTGTAAATAGTCCCTTCCCAGCCTTCCTGTAAGCCCCCTTCAGATACTAGAAGGCTACTATCAGGTCCCCTGGAAGCCTTCTCTTCTCCAGGCTGCAGAGCCCCAACTCTCTCAGCCTGTCCTCATAGCAGAGCTGCTCCAGCCCTCTGATATGCCATTAAAGCAAAATTTCTGACTTCAAGAAAAATAGAAAGTACTGCCAAACTAAGTTTTAAGGCTTAATATCCCTTTCCATTCTGAGTCAGCACTTGAAAATTTGAGCTGTCTTTTTGTGGTTGCTTTATTTTTAATATATGTAATTCTGTATGTTTTTATTCTTCATAGGAAGCAAGGCGAGAAAGGTGAAGGATGGGAGCAGGGACATCAGCCTACAGTTGGAAATGCTTCGTATTATCTCTGTAATCTCATATTCATTATATGCAAACACTTGAGCAATCTGTCAGCTCTGAAAGATCTGCAAACATTTAGAAGATGAGAGTTTTAATTCCAAAACCATAAATTCCAAAGTGTGTTTCCAAATGCAGCTCATGTCCATAAGATACCAAGAAAATAGGTGCTGTGGTTTGTTTTTTTTAAACAAAAATCACATTCCATTATTCATAGACCAGCATAATGTTTATCTGGGGAGGAGAGAATGGTGGATTTGTTGTTTATATTTTTTCCCCAGGGATGAATAAACCTCTGAGGATAGCTGAGAACAACAATAGCAACAAATAATTTGAAGTGAGTTACAGTCTGGAGAATAAAGGTTTGAGAAGTGGACGAGTGCCAACTGCATGGGGCTTGACAAGTCAAAGTGCAAGTTCCTGCATCTGGGTTGGGCCAACTCCAGGCACAAATCCAGGCTGGGTGCAGAGTTGGTTGAGAGCAGCCCTGAGGAAAGAGAGCTGGAGGCATTGATTGCAGAGAAGCAACCATGTGCTGGGCTGCATCAAGAGGATTGTGGCCAGCAGGGCAAGAAGGGGGATTATGCCCCTTTGCTCTGCTCTGCTGAGACCTCATTTCAAATGGTCTTCCCAGCCTAGAAAGGACATGGAACAGTTAGAGTGAGTCTAGAGGAGGGCCACAAAGATAATCCAGAGGCTGGAGCACCTTTGCTGTGAGGGCCAACTCAGGCAGCTGGGGTTGTTCAGGCCTACAGAGAAGACTCTGGGGGGACCTTGGAGGGAAGGGGAGGGAAGGGAAGGGAAGGGAAGGGAAGG
>VWZE01020017.1:22440-73937 GCA_013396675.1 Eubucco bourcierii
GAAGGGAAGGGAAGGGAAGGGAAGGGAAGGGAAGGGAAGGGAAGGGTACTTTACATTTTTTCACTCTCCTTATTTTCAGGGAGTGAAACCCAAACACCTCTGCCACAGAACAGCCCATCTGCAGAAATCCATAGCAAATATGTGATGTTCTGATCCACAAAACTGGAATACAAGGACTCCTTTCCACAGAGGCTAGCCTAGTCTATCTACAAAGTAAAGAAATATTTCAAATCCATGCTACACCTTCTGGAATCCTCAAAGCATCATCTGTTTTTAAACAAACAACTACAACTCATACAGCAATACACCTACAGTGCTTTACTGAGAGGATTCAGATCTTTATACCAAAGTATGAAGACAGAAAATGACACACTTCTCTAAATCAATGCTTCCTGGAGCTTCAGAATCAATGCAGATGTCCTTTTCATTCTGTAGCATTGCATCTCTTCCTAAATTGGATTAGACTAAATAGTATTAGATTGATAGATAACACAACACATCTCTTTTATCTCCATTTGACTGCACAACATTTACTATGCTCCTGAAGCAATGCTTTCTCATTTGAATCTTCACCCACAAAGCTGGGGACTCAGCTCAGTTTTTATTTCCTCTTTGGCCTGCTACTATGTTTGATGAAATTCATTTGGGCATGTGAAAGTGGACAACGGTGACATGGAATTCATTCAGATCAAAAAACAGAGGGAGAACTGGGGAATAACAGCTGGAGAATCTGCAGAGCAGAGTAGAGTGGCCCTCCTCTGGACCTACTCCAGCAGATCCATGTGTCTCTTGGATTGAGGGCTCCACAGCTGGACTCAGTACTCCAGGTGCGGTCTCATCAGAGTGGCATAGAGTGGCAGAATCACCTCCCTCAATCTGCTGGTCACACTGCTTTTGATGCAGCCCAGGATAGAGTTGGGGTTTTGGGCTGCCAATGCACACTGCTGGCTCATTTGAAGCAACTCAACCAGCAGCACTCCCAAGTTGTTCTGCACAGAGCTGCTCTCCACCTACTCATCACCCAGCCTGTATCTGTGCTTAGGACTGCTCCTACCCAGGTGCAGGACCTTGCAATTGGCCTTGTTGAACTTCACAAGGTTGGCATGGGCCAACCTTTCCAGCCTGTCCAGGTCTCTCTGAATGGATCCCTTTCCTCCAGTATGTTGACTGCACCACACTGCTTGGTGTAATCTGCAAACTTCCTGGTAACAATTAGCAAGAATTCAGATAAAACCCCCTCCCAGATGTTTTGCTCATTCCTAGGTACAGAGATTTAAACTGATACCAACAACTGCACTGATGATTCTCACCATGCAGTTTTCAACAGGATTTTATACTGGCAGATTTCTGGTATCAGCCAACAAGAGACAGCTAGAAAGAGAATCTTTCTCCTGGTGAGGAGTTCAGCAATTCGATGTGTGTTTAAATCCGAAAAGTAAAGGGCAGCTAAGGTTATTTAAGAAATCTGCTGTCTTTTTCCCAGCAGGGTTGCATCAAAACATGGCAACACTAAACATCAGTTTCCAGTTCAAATCTTTTATGGGTTGGCATTTGCTGAAAACAGGAAGGACCAGAGAAACCTAACAAAATAAAACCAACTTTATATGCAATATGTGTGCTGGTTTGAGGCTAATTGGAATATTTTTATGAAAAGAATTAGATTAAAGGCTGTGAAAAGCAAACAATGGTGGTGTCTACTTCACTCATAGGCTTGCTGAGATGTATAAGAACAAGAACATAAATACAGATAAGACAGAGAGAGACTCAGTCTCTTTCTGGCTGCTTGTGTGTCTGCTGGACTCTCTGCTGAGTGACCTAACTAACCACTCTGCTTCTAACTCCCCTTGATGATCCTCCAAACTCACCTTGCATGTAAGCCAAACCCTGGGGTAAGACAGAGGGGTGGAAAGAAGGTGGAAGGGTGGTTGGGAGTCCCTCCTGGAGACTCTGATATCTGGGAGGGGGATTGTGTTTCTGTATTATCTTTAATTTGTATATTTCTGTAAATATTCCAGTATATTGTGCATATATCTGCTTGTATATTGTGCTAACCTGTAAATACAGCTTCATTCCTTAACTTCCAGCCTAGTCTAGTCTAGGTGCTCTTTCATAGTGGGGGGGTGTGTGGGGTATAACTCCCAAACCATTACAGTATGGCAATTAAAAATTGAAAGACTCATAGCTAAAGTTAAAATATTCTGATGCACACAGCTACTGCAGTTATAATACTTTCAGCAGCTTCAGATTTGAATGTTAAGATTCCATTTAACCTATTTTTTAAATCATGATATTAAAATACTTTCAAAAACCCAAACCACAGACACACCTTAGGTTCTGTGCTGGGTTCTCTATATCTGGGAGCCCCTCTGAGCTGCATTTCAGAGCTGCAAATAAGATATTATGCACACACAAGGCATGCTGAAAAATATCATCTTAAATGTGGTTTACACAAGCACTAATCTGAGATAATGAAGAGGTGACTGGTGGTAACCAACATGGCTTTATCAAGAGCAAATCCTGCCAGATAAACCTGGTGGTTTTCCACGATGGAGTTACAACATCAGTGAATAAGGAAAGAGTAACTGATGGCATCAACCTGGACTCGTGTAAAGTATTTGACACTGCCCCACAGGACATCTTTGTCATCAAATGGGAAAAGCACGGGGTGGGCCACTGGCTGGATAAGCAATTGGCTGGATGGCCACACTCTGAGGGTTGCAGTCGATGTCTCAATGTTCAGATGGAGACTGGTCATGAGTGGTGTCCCTGAGGAGTCAGTGCTGTGACCGGTGCTGTTTAATGTTTTTGTCAGTGACATGGACAGTGAGACTCAAGCACCCTCAGCATGTTTGCAGATGACACCAAGCTGGGTTCCTACAAGAAGGCTGCAGAGGAACTTTTCACAAAGGCCTATAGTGTTAGGACAAGAAATAATGGTAGATTTAGAGTGGACGTTAGGAACAAGTTCTTTACCACGTGGGTGGTGAAATACTGGAAAAAGCTGCCCAGGAAGGCAGCTGAGGTCCCCTTCCTGGAGGTGTTCAAGGCTGGGTCGGATGAGGCCTCGAGCAAGCTGATTTAGTGGAAGGTGTCCCTGTACATGACAGCAGGGTTAGAACTAAATGACCTTTGGAGGTCCCTTCCAACTCAAACCATTCTATGATTCTACAATTTTATATCTCCTCATAGCAGTAGGCAGCAGTACAAGACTACCTACCTTTGAAGGAAACATCTTTAAAGGATTCTGAAAGTAAATTTGATTGAGAGCATTTGTGAAAGTGCTAAACAAATTAAAGGAACTTAATAGAAAATTTTAAGCACTTTAAAAGGAACAAAACACATTTTTCCCCTTGTAAAGAAATCCTGAAAACCCTTTTCAGTAAATAATGCTATGACATTTGATATAATTAGGTTCAAACCTATCATAAAATGCCATCCATTTAAGGGTTTCTATTTAACAAACTATCAGGGCTTGGGATGAGGGGAAAAAAAAGAATCCTGATGAACCATTAAACAAATGTCATCTCTTTACTCGATTCACTTTTATTTATTTAGAGAAGAAAACATTAATAGAAATTCAGCTACATTAGGACATTATGAGAACTCTGGTGCATTAATAATGCAAATAGCATAAGAAGGTTAATTGCTTTTCAAATGAGCAGTTATTGTGTAATGTTCCTCTTTTGCAAAACACACCAACTCCTTCCAAGACAAAGGCAATTGTCTTTAATGCTATTGTCTGCAGCTACTATCGAAACACACAGAAGCATCTTGACCTGATGAGTATGAAATAATTAACAACCAAATATCATAGAACGGCTCAGTTTTTAATTGACTGACAACCCCAAGCCCTTCTCCTCCAGACTGCTTTCAAGCTACTCCTCCCTCAGCTTGGATTTCTGCTTGGGATTGTTCCTGCTCAGGTGTAAGACTCTTGCACTTGGCCTTGTTGAACTTCATGAGATTGGCTTGCACCCAGGTCATAGAACCATAAAATTATAGAATCAGCTAGGTTAGAAGAGACCTCCAAGATCACCCAGTCCAACCTATCACCCAGCCCTCTCCAATCAACCAGACCATGGCACTGTGCCCTATCCAGTCTTTTCTTGAACACCTCCAGGGACGGCGACTCCACCACCTCCCTGGGCAGCCCATTCCAATGCCAATCACTCTCTCTGGCAAGAACTTCCTCCTAACATCCAGCCTAGACCTCCCCTGGCGCAGCTTAAGACTGTGTCCCCTTGTTCTGTTGCCTGAGAGAAGAGACTGACCCCCACCAGGCTACAACCACATTTCAAGTAGTTGTAGACAGCAATGATGTCACTCCTGAGTTTCCTCTTCTCCAGGCTAAACAACCCCAGCTCACTTAGCCTTTCCTCATAGGGCTGTGTTCCACGCCCCTCACCAGCTTTGTTGCTCTTCTCTGAGTATGTTCCAGTACCTCAACATCTCTCTTGTACTAAGGGGTCCTTCTGGGTGGAGCCCTTGCCTCCTGTGTGTCAACTCAACCACACAGCTTGGTGTCATCTCCAAACTTATGGATTCATCTCCTTTCATTAAAACTTTGCTTTTTTAAGGGAAGAGATTGTTTCCCCCTCTCACATTACAACTTCAAATACTTGGAATCTCAAGTCTTAGGAAGCAAATATCCATTTTAACCAAAGTGTTAAAGGATTTACCAAAGGATGGATTAGAATAGGATAATGTTCTTTCACCATTACAGACACTGTGAGCAAATTACTCTGACTGGACACTTACTTTACAATAACACAAAGGAATTAACTGGGGAATTTAATTCAGACTCTCATAGTGACTTCAGGCATTTCAGAGTTATCACAGAAATTCAAGAAGCAATAAATAATGTGCTATATCATTAAGGGCTAAATTTTAATGCATTTTGCATTAGGAGGAAAGGTGCTAAATAAATGTGGGGGATTTATTATTATTATTGGAATATTTATAGGCTAATATGTCCAAAACTCAAGTTTTATGAGATACCAAAGTAATAAATATTTTAAATATAACTATACATAGTTTCATAACAAACTAGATCTACCTGCAGAGTTTGCTGCTGTCCATGTGAGTGTGAGCAGTGGAAACAGCCCTTTGAATGTTCAGCTCTGCAGCACAGTGAAAATTTCACTCGTGGGTTTTAAAACTCTTTCTTCAAGCCAATGTCTTGGAAATGAAACAGACTGGAATTTATCCTTAGATCTGGAAAAGAAGAAAAAGCTGTAATTACTGGAGGAACAATCATAAGCAACGAGGCATTTGTCCACATTCATTGTGAAGCCTCACAAATGCTATGATTCATAGTATTAAAACAGAATAAACCAATTTTCTGGCAGTAAGCTGTATCTCTGCTCTATGTAATTATAGTATTTATGTTAACCTAAAAATGCACTGAGAACATGGAGTATAGGATCCAGTACACTGCATGTAAGGTGGATTGCAGGCTTATGAAGGGCCTGGAGCTCATGGCCTACGAGGAGCATCTGAGGGAGCTGAGATTGTTCACTTTGGAGAAAAGGAGGCTGAGGAGAGACCTCATTGCTCTCTACAACTCCCTGAAGGGAGGTTGGAGTGAGGAGGGGGCAGCCTCTTCTCCTTGATGGCAGGCGACAGGACCAGAGGAAATGGTTCCAAGCTGCATGAGGGTATGAGGCTAGATATGTGGAAATACTTCTTCACTGAAAGGGTTCTCAAACATTGGAATGGTCTGCCCAGGGCAGTGGTGGAGTCACTGTCCTGGGGGTGTTCAAATGTTGTGTGGATCTGGTGCTTAGGGACATAGTTTGGTGTTGACCTTTCAGTGCTGGGTTGAACGTTGGACTGGATGATCTTTGAGGTCTCTTCCAACCAGATCTATTCTGTGATTCTGTGAATATACAAAGAGTTTCACTGATCAAGTCTCTTTTTATGATGGAAATTTTTTATCTATTATTGCTACACACATAAAAAAAAAAAGAAGCTGATGTTCATATTTTATTATGTATTATCTCCCTCTCCTGTGAAATTAATTCTGAATATAAATATTTATAGTATTAGCTAGACCAGTAAAATGTATTTTATGTTTTGTGGGGTACTTATCCAAAAGAGGTTATAGAGGACTCGCTGTTTCCAGGGCAAGCAGCAGAAGTAGCTCACTCTTCCACAGAATGGTTTAGGCTGGAAGGGACCTTAAAGACCATCCAGTTCCAACCCCCTGCCATGGGCAGGGACACCTTTCACTAGAACAGCTTGCTCACCCAGCATGGCCTTAAACACCTCCAGGGAGAGGGCATCCACAACCTCTGGGCAGCCTGTTCCAGGGTCTCACCATCCTCACTGGAAAGAATTTCTTCCTAACCTCCAGTCTAAATCTTCCCCCTTCCAGCTCAAAGCCATTGCCTCTCATCCTGTCACTATAAGCCCTTGTTAAAAGTCTCTCCTCAGCTTTCTCGTAGCCCCTTCAGGTACTGGAACCCTGATCTAAAGTCTCCCAGAAGCTTTTTTTCTCCAGGCTAAATAGTCTCAATTCTCACAGTCTGTCCTCATAGGAGTTTCTCCAGCCCTCTCACCATCTTTGTGGCCCTTCTCTGGACCCGCTCCATGTCCCTCTTATGCTGGGGGCACCAGAAGTGGATGCAGTGCTCCAGGTGGAGTCTCAGCAGAGCAGAGAAGATGGGCAGAATCCTCTCCCTGGTGCTGCTGGTCACACCGCTTTTGATGCAGCCCAGGTCACAGTTGCCTTTTGGGCTGAAAGCAAACCTGACCAGTTCATGTTGAGTTTATCATCAGCTGACATACACCTTTAAGTATCCCTCACTGCATTTACTTTGTTTTTTTTTAACATGTTTTAGTCACCTCTATCATTGCTCTGTGTTTGTATTTTTGCCATCATTTCTCTCTCTGTCCGTGCAGATACCCCTGTAAGTTCAGGGGCTTAGCTTGCTTTGCTGTTTTCCTTTTGGATCCTTGTCTGTCTCCAGGATGATGTGCTCTGACAAACATCACCTTGTATTAATGTCTTCCATGTAACTTGATGGGTTGATTCAGAAAATGAGATGAGATGGTATTTTGCAAAGGAAAATGTCTGTCAGAATGATGCTTTACCCTTAGGTCTGCAATTGCTGCTTTTTCCTTCCACCTGTAATAAATTTTCTAAGCTTTCCATAAGCCCCAAGCATAAAGAAACCGTCCAATATCTCAAAGAAGAGGGAAGCTACCTTTTGGAGAAGGTTGTGGTAGAAGCCATGCTCACACTGCTACTTGCAGTTCCTGATCAACTGTATGAATGGAAATTTCCCATCCAGCCTGACTATTGTCCTTTCACAGACCACAAAGTGGTAGCACACTCGGAAACTCCAAGTGAGCTTGACAGTGTCCCTCCTGACTGTAGGGGTGTTGGACAAGTTGACTGAACACAGCACTCAAGGTATGGCCTCACCAGTGCTGAGTACAGGGAGGGGATGATCACCTCCCTGTCTCTGTCATCCATCATGTTTCTAACACAATCCAGGATGCCTTTGGCTTTCTTGAGTATCTAGGAACACTGCTGACTTGTGTTCATTTGACTGTCAATCAACACTCCTATTTCCCTCTCCAAGTTGTAGCTTTACAGCCATACATCCCCAGGTCTGTAGCTTACCAAGGGGTTATTGTGACCTATATGATATTTCCAGGGAGACCTTAGAGCAGGCTTCCAGTACCTGAAGCAGACCTACAAGAAAGCTGGGAAGGGATTTTTACAAGGGCTGATAATGATAGGATGAGAGGGAACGGACTGAAGCTTGAGGAGAGCAGATCTAATCTGGAAATTAGGAAGGAAATTTTTCCCAGTGATGGTGGTGAGACACTGGAACAGGTGGCCAAGAGAAGTCATGGATGCCACATCCCTGAAAGTGTTCAAATCAGGTTAGATGAGACCATGAACAAGCTGGTCTAGTGGAAGCTGTCCCTGACCATGGCACGGGGGCTGGAACTAGATGATGCTTAAGGCCCCTTCCAACCTAAACCATTCATTGAATCTATGACACCTGCCTCAGAATCCCATGATAAAATCATAGAATGATAGAATGGTTTACGTTGAAAGGGACCTCAAGGATCATCTAGTTCCAAGCCCCTGCCATAGGCAGGGAGACTCCCACTAGTACAGCTCACTCAAGGCCTCATCCAACCTGGCCTTGAACACCTCCAGGGAGGGAGCAGCCGCAACCTCCCTGGGCAGCCTGTTCCAGTGTCACATCACCCTCACTAGAAAGAACTTCTTCCTAACAACCAGTTTAAATCCATTAGTCCTCATCTTGTCATTACAAGACCTTGTAAACAGTCCCTCCACAGCCTTCCTGGAGGCCCCCTTCAGATACTGGAAGACTATTACAAGGTCTCCTTGAAGTCTTCACTTCTCCAGGTTGAAGAAGCTGTAATTTTTTTAATAGAAGAAGAGAGTATCTTAGTGAAAAATATAAAAGCTTTCCGGGTTTTTGTTTTCTCATACGTGAAAAATTGAACTGAAGCCAACAACAGTTTTCAAAGTGAGACCATTTTAATAGCTATGAATTTTTCATGAATAAATCTAAACTTTATAAAAACTTTCTGAAGTCTTACAGAATTTTTGAAAGAAAGATTAAAGAGCCAAATAGGCAGTTTAGGCCACTGGAATCGTAGGAACTACCAACTGGATGACAGAGCAATAGAATGGTTTGGGTCAAAAGGGACTTTAAAGATCTACTTCCGACCCCTCCAGTGATACCTCCTACCAGACTAAATTGCTCAAGGCCCCATTCGACCTGCCCTTGAATATCTACAGCCTTGGAGCCTCCACAGCTTCTCTGGGCAATCTGTTCCAGTGCCTCAACACCCTCATGGGGAAGCATTTCTTCCTAGTATCTAATCTCAATTTGGCTTCTTCCAGCTTGAAGCCATTACCCCTCGATCTGTCACTCCATGCTGTTGTAAAAAGTCCTTCTCCAGTTCTCCTACAGCCCCCTTCAGGTACTGGATGATTGCTGTAAGATCTTCCTGGAGCCTTCTCTTCTCTTGGCTGAACAACCCCAGCTCTCTCAGACTGTCTTCACAGCGGAGGTGCTCCAGCCCTGGGATGATCTCCGTGGCCTTCTCTGTCCCTGCTCTAACAGTTTCAATCATCTATCACCTTCATTGTCCACTGTTCAGGAGATCTTCATGGCCTGAGGTGAGTCACCGAGGCCACAAAATGCCATTTATGATCTCTCCAGAGAACAGCCACAGTTTCAGACCCTCTGTGCATTTCTGGAATGAAAAGGCAATTGAAAAGTACACAAAGATTTCTAATTTCCCCCCACCGCAATATTAAATGCTTGGATCCAGTTCTAAGCACTCTCACAGTTAGTTAAAATTCTCCATTGATTTCAAGATTGTATCAAGCTAAAGTTGTGTACCAGTTAAAAGTAGGAAGGCTCAGAGGGGGCAGAAGCAGGAAGTCACAAGTCTTTTCCAAGTGATTCAGAAAGAAATTTCAGTTAGGCAGCTGTGTTCTTCCACTCCCAATCCCTTGCTCACCAGGTGACTGATCAGCCACAGCCCACACAACATGTGGATATGTTTTAATCAGCATAGCCCACCCCACTCCTCACTTCATTCACATTCCCTACTAACAGCTATATTCATCCTCTTAACATATATAAAGGGCAGAATGTAGCTGGGAGGGGGGGTGGGGTGGGGTTGGGTGTGGGTGTGNAAATCAGAGGACCCCAAGGGTTTATGTTCTAAAAAGAATATGTGCTTATGGTTTTATCTCCATCCAGCCTGCTTTTGAACTGAGCCTGTGAGCAGCACTGCTGCAATCAAGGGCCAGTTAGTAAGTCTGTTGTAAAATCTGCTTTGGAGAGTTTCCATGTAAGAATTCATCGTGGGATGAAATCTGGCATCAAAGGCCCTGGACATAAAGCACTCTTAAAATGACACTAGTGCAGGAGAAAATAATTTCAGATCTAATTTGATATGTCAATGGGGAACTGCAGAAAGTGTTCAAATCTGCTCCAAATTTGGCTTTTATAGTATTGTCTCCAGGAAGGTGGCTGATAGAAGAGTTTCAGCACCAAGCAAAAACAGAATTATCCACCATTTAGAAGGAAGTAAATAGATCATTTTTCTCTGACCTCTGAAGAGGAAGAACTACTCTATCCACATCGTTGGTGAAATGTAATAAAAAGAATGATCCTCCTGGGATCTGTTCTGCCAATGGAAAGCCACTGAGCACACTAACAGAAGAGATAATCAAGGTAGCTGCATGAAAAATGAAGAATTGAAAGGACTGCTGGGAATGGGACTCTGGCCAGTGAGAAAACAGGCTTACAGACTAGCTAGGGGCAGCAAGTATAATTTAATATATTTCTGGCAGAAAACAAATAAGAAAATACTCATCTGCAATTACAGCAGATGTCATCTCTTTTGAACTACAGTTTGCAGAATCTATTTGTAAATACTGCTGCGCTTCCTCCTCATTTCCAACCCTATCCCAGCACAAAGCCTATGTTCTGCTACAGCATTAATAACACACATGCTGCAAAGTTCAGGAAGGATTAATACACTCTGAAGCAGGCCAATATTTCGCATTTTCCCTACACTGTACATTACCTGCAAGTTCATTCAGCAAGACATGGATAAAAGAAGTATTTGGAATGTTGGGACAAATGGGGCTTTTCCATAGCCCCATGCAAAAGCACTCATGGTTTAGCTCCAGGAAAATCCTTGGGGCTGTAGCCAGCTCCCAGCCCCCTGTGCCCTCGGGAGATTTATCTGTTGTGAGCTGTTCATTTTTTTGTCTTACCTCCATGGAGGTGACACAGGCCCTACTTCACCTACACACATGGACAGCTGAAATGAGTTTTCATAGGTACTGTAGCCACCTTTGTCCCAGATCTTTAGGTCTGTTGGTTGTTAGAAAGACAACAACCCATACAACACACAAGGAATGCTCCTCTGAGCCCCAAATATCTGTCCTGCTCACTGCCCAGGCACATACTCATCAGACCCAACTAGAGGTATTCATTGCACATCAGAGTCCTTCACTGTACTTACAGTGTTGATGGCAGGGCCTAGTCCTGCCTCAAACCCTTCTCTGAAGATTGTGCTAGGTAAAATCACCTCTGTTTTACATGATCGCAGCTCTTATTTCTAAGTAAGGTGAGGGAGATTCTCCTCCCCCTCTAATCAGCCCTGGCAAGGCCATGTCTGGAATATTGTGTCCAGTTCTGGGCTCCCCAGTTCAAGATAGACAGGGAACTGCTGAAGAGAGTGAAGAGCCACGAGGATGATGAGAAGACTGGAGCATCTCTCACAAGGAGAGGCTGAGAGATCTGGGAGTCTTTAGCCTGGAAAAGAGAAGACTGAGAGCAGAAATTATCAATGCATAAAAATATCTAAAGGGTGGAGGTCATGAGAATGGGTCTTGGCTCTTTTCAGTGGTGGACAAAGGCTACAAACTAGAACATGGGAGGTTTCACTTGAGCACAAGGAGAAATTTCCTTACTCTGCGAGTGCTGGAGCACTGGCCCTGGAAGCCCAAAGAGGTTGTGGAGCCTCCTCCTGTGGAAAGATTTCAAACCTGCCTGGACATTGTGATCTTGGGCAACCTGATCTAGGTAAATATGCTTTACCAGGAGAGTTAGCCCAGATGATCTCCAGAGGTCCTTTCCAACCACTACCATTCTATGAACGGTACATTGGAATACTATGAATTGCCCTTGCAACACTAAGAGTCACCCAGTGAATATCACCTAGACCCACCAAAACATTACACTCTATGAGCTGAGTAAGTTAGTGCTTCTATACTCTGCTTGTCTGATGTAAGACTGTTCTTCAGTCCATCCTAATTCATCTTGGGGTAGCTGCTTCACCATATGAGTTCTGCTTTAGTGAGCCATTATTCAGCATGAAAGTTTTCTCATGATTACAGCAAAAGGATAAACCATGTAAAATCCAGTATAAAGAATCCATATATTAAATTAATATCTCAAATTAAGAATGCTATCAAACATTGAAGTTGTATCAGAATGCTTAATAGATCTAGGCCAGTTGCCATGGAGATAGCAAAGCTTCCAGAACAATTTTTTAGTAATGGCAACAACTTTCCAACCTAAACATTTCCAATTAGGCTCTCAGGCTGCATAAAGCAAGGAGAGAAATGGCAATTGCTATTCATGATACAAGTTAGCTATCTGATATATTCCTGAGCAGCTTTCTCAAGAAGAAAACAAGTATTAGCAGTTGCTGTATGTGTTCCTGAGGTATATTTTATGTACAGAGGCCTCTGCTTTTGCAGTGAGCAGTATAGGCCCTATTACTGTGAATTGAATCGAAGGTGTTCAATAACCATAACACCTGCTTTTGGCAATTTCCTCTGCACTCCATAAGCACTTTCCTCTTCTGCATTAAGAATGAAAAGTGCCATCAACAAACTGCTTACCTGCAGTCTGAGTGAAAAACTGACTTAGTAGCTTCTGAGGCTTAAGACACTTCATTTGACCTTGGCAGCAGGAGTGATATCCCACCTAAAGTGTGTTCCATTTCAATCGAAAATCAACTTGGTTCCTCTGGGGGATGATTGGTGCCTGAGAAACTGATAGACAACTTCTAGGTTAGGAGTCCAAACCAAGAGAGTTCTATTCTCAGCACTGTTTGTTCATCAGAATTGGATGTAGTGTCTAACAGCCAAATACTACTGTCAAAAAACAGAGATAACATTCTGAGTTCAGTGAGCTAAATGAGTAGATTTCACAGAAGTGCAGCTTCTCCTTCTGTATTTGATTTTCCTTTTCATCTTTCTCTCAACACAGCATTTCTCACAGTTGGTTTTCTTATTCCTCTTGGTTTTACACCGTTTATAATGACTAAAACATTTGTGTTCTGAACCTTGTCCATTCTAAAAAAACCCAAATTTTAATAAGATTTTTAAAAAAGCACAAATCCTAAAAGTAGCAAACTAAATTCAATATGAATGTTGAATTGAACTGAAACTGGTATTAAATGTTAACATGGTGGAAGGATTTGTAACACCATTCTGGGGAATTATGGGATTTCACAAACATGATGTTCTGTTACTGTGTACAAAAGCACACAGAAAAAAAATGAACTTTCACACCTGAGCCAAACAAAACCTACAGCCTTCCTGTGCTAGGATGGAAGTCAAACTACGTTTTGTTCTTATTGCACTTCACCTGGTTGAATTTCCAGTCTGAATTCACAGAAGACCCAAATTTATATGGCCAGGACTCTTGGTTCTTGCCTAGGTAGCTTCTGATCTTGTAGAATTACAGCTCCATGTTATGGCCAAAAGGGTAGGGGTGCAGATGGTAGCAACCAAAACACTGCTTTCTCTCCACTAGAAAGCATAAGTCAGCAGAAGCAGGATGAAATGTTAATTCCAGACCCCAGCTCTCCAAGCACAAAATGGTAGTTATGAGGTTGTGCCCTTCCCTCGCTCATGTCTGGCATTTTTCTGTGCTCTGACTGGCTGAACCTTGGCTCATGTCCATTCACCCACATTCTCTACCTTTGTAAACCAAGTGACACAAAAATAGCTTTTAATGCAGATTAACTCCAGTGAATTTGCTAGACCTGTACAACAAGAACTCTAAAATGAGTGGGGAACAGATCCCCCTGTTATCATCAGTGATTTTCTTTTCTCTCACAAGAAGAAGGCAGAATATAGATGAGAAAGGTAACAAGGAGGAACAGACGACAAAATTACCTCCATCTAGTACTCCCAGTTTGATTTTGTGTTGTAAACAATGCACTGATACTCAGTGACACTTTGAGACAGAGAATTTTATTGGGTTACCACAGCATCCCAGAGACTCCAGTAACCAAAAGGCTGAATTGCTGATGCACATTTCGATGGACAAAGACCTGAAGCAGTTAGTCACTGTGTCCTGAGCTGCACTATGTATGTATGTGTATATATATATATATATATATATTAGTGAAAAAGGCAATAGGTAAGCCAGTTCCCACTTTGCTCAAGTCAAAGACTGATAAAATAACTCTTTCCATTAATAGGAGCTTGCCAGGGATACTTGAGGAAGTGTAGAATGAAGAAGTCTCATTGGCAAGAGACTTTTTTCAAGGGCTTACAGTGATAGGATGAGAGGGAATGGATTGAAGTTTGAGGAGGGCAGATTTAGACAGGACATTAGGAAGAAATTCTTTCTAGTGAGGATGGTGAGGCACTGGAAGAGGTTGCCCAGTGAGGCTGTAGATGTCCCCTCCCTGGAGATGTTCAAGGTTGGGTTGGATGAGGTCTTAATGAAGCTGCTCTAGTGAGAGGTGTCTGTACCCATGGTAGAGGGGTCGGAACTGGATGATCTTTAAGGTCCCTTCCAACCTAAACCATTCTATGAATTCATGGATTGTTTTCATCTGACTTCATCTGAAAGATGGCTTAATCTCAAGTGTTTCTGAAAAGCACTGGTCTAACAGTATCACAGGTTTAAATACAATTCCTTTTTTGTGTGTGTGTGTTTTTGTTTGTTTGTTCTGGTTGGTTGGTTCTGAATCTGCTGGAATTACAAATAAATAATTTTATTTATTTTTTTTTTGTAGAACCTGTCTATGCTTTTGTGAGAGCAAAGGCCACTCACAGCTTCATGGAAGAGTTATTGCACACACTTTCTGTGAAAGCAGTTGACATTGAGACCTGAGGTACAATTGTTTTGGGAGAGCACAATTAGGGGAAGCAGAGTCAGAAATCAGACATGAAACCACCTTATTTCACCAGAGGAAGTCAAATCAGAAGGAAACATTTCCAACACAAGTTAATGTCAGCCTTAACTGAACAATAACCTGTGCATTTCAGCAGTCACATATGTGTAGTCTGTGGGGATTTTTCCAGCTACATGTGTTGTGGGCTTTTTTCCTCTGCATCTGTCAGATAAATCAGAGAGCCAAATGAAAATCTATTCCTCAGGAACTTTCTGTATTATAATATTATGTCACACCCCCTCGGGGAGGTTGCAGGTTCATAATGAAATGAATAAATTACAAGGAAGCAGTTTGAGATCTTGAAAGTTTTACCTGTCCTTAAGGACAAGTATGTCAGGATAAATTCCATTTAATTACACTGAGCACAGGATGAAAAAATAGATAAAAACCCAAATAAAAGCATTATCTTTCTGTCTGAGGCTCCAAGTGCGCACACCTGAAGTGACCTCATGCACTGCTGCTTCTCTTCAGTACATGGTAACTCCAGAGAAGTGACAACAAAATGGATTCCAACCAGCAGAACACTACAGAATCACAGAATAGATCTGGTGGGAAAAGACCTCAGAGATCATCCAGTCCAGCCTTCAACCCAGCACTGAAGGGTCAACACTAAGCTATGCCCCTAAGCACCAGGCCCACACAATGTTTGAACACCCACAGGACAGTGACTCCACCACTGCCCTGGGCAGACCATTCCAATGTTTGAGAACCCTTTCAGTGAAAAAATATTTCATAACACCCAGTCTGAACTTCCTCCGGTGCAACTCATAACCATTTCCTCTGGTCCTGTCTCTTGCCACCAAAGAGAAAAGGCTGCCCCCTCCTCACCCCAACCTCCCTTCAGGGAGCTGTAGAGAGCAATGAGGACTCCCCTCAGACTCCTCTTCTCCAGACTGAACAACCCCAGCTCCCTCAGATGCTCGTCGTAAGCCATGTGTTCCAAGCCCTTCACCAGCCTCAGTGCACTTCTCTGTACATGCTCTAGCACCTCAATGTCCTGCCCATAGTCAGTGGCCCAGAAGTGAACACAGTGCTCGAGATGTGGCCTCACCAGTGCTGAGTACAGGTGAGCTGACCAGAGCAACAGGGTTTAACTATGTTCATATCCCATTATTTAAAGACAGGATACATGGACAAATCGAGCTAAATGCTGATTGTTATATTAAAGTAAACCCAAACAATTGCTAAGGAATTTTTCTTTTGCCTGTCTAGCCTTCTCCTGCAGAAAGAAAAACACTCAGCAGCTCCCCAGAATCAATACTTTGGAATTTTAAAACAATGAGCACAGCAGTAGGATGTACACAACACCCAATTTGTTTCCTCATCTTAAAAGGTTCATAAAGTAGACAGCACCTATAATTTCCTTCTTGTGGTTTTACAGTAGTAATTCAAAACAAATGCCAAGGGAAGGTATGGTAGATGTTGCTTTGCTCTAATCTGAGGTTCACAATGGAGTTACTTCCTTGATTTCACTGTATTTCTTGCCAATTAACATCTCTGTTTAGGGGAAAAAAATATTGTTTTTTTCCAAATCTGGACTTTGTTCAGAAATTTCTTTCAAGTGTATGAGAAGGTAGCTAAGAAAGTCAACAGCATCCTGGCCAGGCTCAGCAACAGTGTGATCAGTAGGACCAGGACAGTAATTGTCCCCCTGTACTCAGTGGTGGCCAAGTCACACATTGAGTGCTGGGTCCAGTTTTGGGGCCCTCACTGTGAGAAGAGCAACAACGTTCTAGGACACAAGTCTTCTGAGGAGTAGCTGAGGGAACTGAGGTTGTTCACCTTGGAGAAAGGGAGGCTGAGGAGAGACCTATTTGCTCTCTGTCACTTTCTGAAAAGAAGTTGGAACCAGTTGGGGGTTGGTCTCTTCTCCCATGTAAAAAGAGATAGGATGAGAGGAAATGGCCTCAAGTTGCACCACGGGAGGTTTAGGTTGGATATGAGAAGAAACTTCTTCTCTGAAAGGGTTCTTGAAAACTGGAACAGGCTGCTCAGAAAGGTAGTTTAATTCACCACCCTTGCAGGTGTTTAAAAGGTGCAGAGACATGGTTTAGCATCAGACTTGGTAGAGCTGGATAATAGTTGAACTTGATGATCTTAAAAGTCTTTCCCAACCAAAATGGTTCTGCGGTTCTATGTCACTCCACACATCCTTTTGAAATAGTGCTACAGCTGTTGGTAACTTAGCAAAGAGGCAAGGAGAGATAGAAGACACAGGCTGTAATATAAACTCCCTGGAATGTTACAAAAGATGGAATCGGCAGCAGCTAGGTGTCCTATTCTAAACAGGAAAATGATGCCACGGTGTTTTCAGTACCACTGCTGAGCAACATCTCCATGTAATGCCAAAGTCCAGTCAGGGACAGCTTTTTAGTCACTGCTACAAAGATGAGCTCAGAGCAGAGTAACATGGCTGGGAACCTGCCATCCATTCAACCCTTCGAAATTCAAGGAGACAATGGATCTTCCGGGTGTTCATTCACACTGAAATCAGGAGTGAGATGCCAGCTGACTTCAGTGGAAACTAGTTAAAGCCATTAGCCTGTTCTCTCTTTGTGTCCTACCCTAATAAAACAACGAGGACTTCAGGGAAAGTGACTCTTTGGTACCAGAGGGGAAAAAAAATATATAAGGTTTTGGTAAAGCCATTGTTCACAGGAACTGGTGCATTTCTACTCATGCAGAAGGGTGTTGTGGGTTTAAAGAGCCGACAGAGTGAAGCGCTCAAATGAATTGGAGAAAAAAACCCAGAATTATATTTGGAGAGAGTTACAGACAGAAATTACAAAGCAGATACAGAATCCATAAGCGAACCCCCTGAATCTTCCCCCAACCCAAAACTAAATCTATCATCCCCAGTGCTCCAATCCTTCCTGCCTCGCCCCCCCCACCATGCCTCTGCCATCCAAGAGGCCTAAACACAGCCTCTGGTGGCCCCAAACCAGGCCTATCCTGACATGCTTGTCCCAATAACGCAGCTCCTGCCCGACACAAGGCTGGAGCCGGAGGAAAGGAGCACAAGCTGGCCTTGCCGTGAGCTTATGAAGAGATAGCAGAATTATGGGATTGAATAACAATCTTCAAGTCCCTAGAGGACTTTTTTTAATCCCATAGTTCCCAACCTGGGACAAAGGGAAATGGAAGAACAAAAGAAAAAATTTGGAATGCTGCATCCCGATGGCTGCAGGTTGCCCGGCTTGATTGCAGAGCCATCTACTGGTTGCAGAGAACAATTTCATACCTGCTGGAAGTCAGTGTGTCTGTCTGTGTATGCGTGTGTCTCTGTGTCTGTGTGTTTTATTTCAGCTATGCATTTTGAAGTGTTTCAGTTCCCTGCTTGTAGCCACTTCAGGAAAATGATGCAGCAAAGAATCTGTGGATTCTGATTTGGTCTGAATCCAAATAGCTTAGTGACAGATCTGCATTTTAAACAAAGCTACCTTCTGCTCTTAGGACCAGTTATGATTTTCTAAGAATATATGACCACGAACATGGACCCTGAGAAGTGGTGAAACCAGATGGTAAGAGTCAACAGAAATGTGATGGTAAAAGCTCTGGCTAGATCCTGTAAAGTCTCTTTGCACAGTGCATCTTCCCCCTTGTTTTGACATCTAATAAGGTTACTTTTTGAAGCACAGAACCACCTCATTAATTTCCTTTTGCATGACTTCTGAGCATTTTCTGGTTTGGGTTGATTGCTGTAAGTTCTAGCAATACAACATTAAGTTGTGAGCTGATTACAGTGTTAGAGGTGTCTGGTAAATGATTATAGCCCAGACAGCAAACTAATCACTCTGCACCTCAAGCAGAGCATGAGCATTACAATACCACTGCAGCTGGCAGGAGGCTTTCCTTACAGTTGTGTGATCAGAGATGGCTTATCTGATTCCAATACAGGTCTCACCTCATGTATTTCAGACAGGTCAAGGACTACAAAGGCACAGAGTTAACAGCTTCTCAATGGGATCATGACAAGAGATGGGAGGGAAATGTAAGGGGAAATGTTTTGATATAAAACTCTTTGCTGTTAGAATGAAAAGAGGCTCCTACAAATTTGGAGCTGAGACAGTTCCATCCCAGAACATCAGAGACTGGTGGCTTGCTGTGGCTCAGAGGAAGAAGCACTCCCCTCACAGCCTGACAGCTTAAGCTGCACCTTCCACATTCCAGGTAGCTGCTCTAATCACAGACCACCTCATTTATCTTGGAGCTGTTCCAGGCTCTATAAGCAATTTCATTCCCATCAGAGCAATGATGTGAACCTCAATCTGCCACCTACATGCCAGGTAAGTTCCCTAACCACAGGGCCCCCAGATCCCTGCTCTTTTATTCAGAATGCAGAATTATTTAAAGCAACTTCAAGAGCTCCAACAGAAGCAAGAAGACGACTTACTCCCTTGTCCCTAGACAGCAGATTAGAGCTTTTCTATATAGACATGCCAAGTAATACACAAACCACTTGGCAAGTTGGCCTCTCTCTCTGAAGCAGAAATTGAACTTTCAGTAGTGGTTCAGGGCCTTTGTTATGAAAATTAGCATTTTCTCATCAAGTTCTTTTTTTGGTGCACTGACAAGGAAACACTGCAGAAATCTGTGTCTCCTTGTAGACAAGGCCAGTTAATATGAGGTGAATGTACAGAGGCAGGCAGCCCACGTGCTCTCAGCATAGAATCCTTCAGGCTCCATGGCTGAGCCTACAGAATCATAGAATGGGTTGGGTTGGAAGACACTTCCAAAGGTCACCTATCCCAACATCCCTGCAGTCAGCAGGAACATGCTCCAATAGATCAGGTTGCTTAGAACCTTGTCTAGCCTGACTTCTGATCTTGAATATCTCCAGGAACAGGATTTCAACTACCCTCTGGGCAACCTGTTCCACCACCCTCATGGTGTAAAACTTGTTGCTAACATCCTATCTAAATCTGCTCTTCTCTCATTTCAAATCATTGCCCTTTATCCTATCACTGCAGGTCTTTGTGAACAGGCCCCCTCCAGCACTCCTGTTGGTTTCCTTCAGATATTGAAATGCAGCTCTAAGGTCTCCCTGGAGCTTTCTCTTCTCCAGGCTCAACAGTCCAATTTTTTCCAGCCTGTCCTCTTAGCAGAGGTGCTCTGATCGGCTTTGTGGCCTCCTCTGGACCAGAGGACTCCATTAGGACCATGTCCTTCCTGTGTTGAGGGTCCCAGAGCTGGACATAGCTGTCAAGGTGGGGTCTAAGCAGAGCAGAGCAGAGTGGCAGAATCACTTCTCCCCATCTGTTGGCCACGCTTCTTTTGATGCAGTTCAGGATGTCATTGCCCTTCTGGGTTGCAACTGCACATCCTGAGGCAGTCCAGAGCATGAAGCCAAATGCTGCTTCCTCAGCAGCTCTGCAGGCACCAGAGATTTCAATTTATTAAAGTCTGAATTTTATGAAAGACTTAAATCTTAAATTCAATAACATCTAAGCCAGGTGCTATTGAAATCAATGGTGGGACTCACTCCAGTTTACAGGGTTACCAGCCATAAACCAAACATTTGTTGCATCTGAAGCCTTCTTGTTCTTTGCCTTATACTCACACTTCCAGGTATAACTGTAAGCAAGTAAATCTATTTAAAACAAACTTCCAAATATTTGGGGTATCTGCTAAACAATTCTGATCAGATTTAGTTTTATTTTTACATTTTTATGTTGTTTGGATTTTCAGTCGTTGCTGTGAGACAGGCTTACAAATGGTGTGCTTTTGTGTTCACGGGAGAATCACTTTAAATCTGTTTGATATTTCAAGCCCAGAAGTCTTATACATGTTATTTTTATAGTAGAGAGCTCCAAATCCTTTCCTGAGAACAATTAAAATAAGTTAAATTAAACATCAAGTTCTCTGAGGCATTTTAGAACAGTTCCTTACAGAAATTGTTTGTTCTTGGAACATGTCCTTCACACTTGCTCTTAGACAGTGTTTTAAAAGTACCTTTTTATGAATAAAATTATGATGGTACCAGTACCTTTTGTATAATGCCCTCTGATCTTTTACCTATATTTCTGCTAAGGAGGGAAGTTCACAAGCTGTAGTAAAAGTCAGAAGAGCAAACCAAGATCCTTAATTGAGAAAAGCTCAGGTTCAGCAACTTCAGTTCATTTCCAATGACTAGAAGTAGACAAGTGTATGGCTCAGTGCTGGTAGAAATAGGGGCTTTTAATATCACATCAAATAGAACTGGCTGGTCCATGAGTCCAACCTCACCACACTCAACACCCATTGAATTAATCAGAAAAGGGCAGAAGGGAGCCAGCAGTGTGCAAGTCAAGCTGCTGGTGACAGGGAATGCCACCAAAAGACCCTGCCAGGGGTGACTTCTTTGAGTCTGCTTTGTTATTTCTGAGGTTTGGTGCAGATGTACTGGGACCGGCTGTTTAATGTCTGCATGGTCTTGATAGGAGACCTTAGAGTTGCATTTCAACATCTGAAGGAGACCTACAGGAAGGCTGGGGAGGGACTTTTTATAAAGGCCTGTGGTGATAGGACCAGGAACAATAGTCTGAAATGTGAGCAGGGGAGATTTAGGTTGGATATCAGGAGAAAGTTCTTCACAGTGAGAGTGGTGAAAAACTGGAACAGGCTGATCAAGGATGTAGTTGAGGCCTCTTCCCTGAAGACATTGACATTCTAGATCACTCACTGTGGCCCTGGGCAGCCTAATCTAGTTGGAAGTGTCTGACTGCAGATTACCTTTGAGGGTCCACTCCAACCCAATGCCATCTATGAATCTGTGTATTTATGATTTTTATTGTGTGCTTGTTTGATAACTTCTGTTTCCCTCTCTTTTTGTCATCAAGAGTTGTTGCTCTCTCATTTCTACTTGCAGAATGGGAGAACTAGAATCAGAAAGAAACCAAATATGAGACAGATGAGTGGATCAGGCAGAATAATTTCTCAAGACACAGATTTATAAAATACCACATCTCCAGGGAATTATGTGCAAATTGCAGTAAGTTCTAGCGGCATAGGAGCACATACCTCATGACTTTTCCTCTGATGTGATCCGTGATGTGATGTGATTTGAAAAGAAAACAAATTATCAGCCTCCTGAAATAAAACTAGCTTTGACTGAGGTCATGTTTTTGATTACCTGATGCCTTATCCATTTAAGTTATTGTCTTCTACAATGTTTCCACAGGAAGGAAAACTTGAGAAGATGCAGTTAAGAGAACAATGATCTGTTTAGTTTGAGGCAGAGAAGGCTGAAGGGAGACCTTGTCACCCTCTACAACTATCTGGAAGGACAACAGAGATGGAGATGGTCACCCTCTACAACTATCTGGAAGGACAACAGAGATGGTCTCTTCTCACAGGTATTTAGTGATAGAACAAGATGGAGCAGCCTCAAACTGCACCAGGGGAGGTTTAGGCTTGAAATAAAAAAAAAAAAAATCACTGTAAGAGTGGTCAGGCATTGGAACAGGTTTCCCAGAGAGGTAGTGGAGTCATCATCCCTGAATGTGTTTAAAGGTCATTTAGAGGTGGTGCTTAGCGTTAGTGGTGAACCTCCAAGAGTACTGCTAATGGTTCTACCTGATGATTTCAAAGGTCTTTGCCAACCTGAAAGATTCTACAGAAGGAGGAGTAAGGAGAGCACTGCAACATCCCTAGTTCATGAGAACAAAGGACCCTGGAGATGACCTGCACTTGGAGCTATTCGGTACAGCCTTGCAAGCACAAGCTGCTATTGGCAATGTGTGGAATGCTGGGTGCAAATGTTTGTTTCATGCAGTGCCAAGAAACTAGAAGCTGTTCCCTTCATGGGTATGTCCACGTAATCTGTATCAGAAGCTTTGGCACTGATTTGTAAACAACATACATGTCCTCTGATCTCTTATATCCTTTCAGAGATCAAGCAACAGGAAAATCTTTCATCTCTTAACTAACCTGACTCCTCAAAACCCCTATCTGAAATCAGATATTTTTCAACAACGCATCTCCAAAACTCAACGCGCAGCGGCATGAAGGTTGTGTAGAAAGCGACAGCAAAAGGAAGGAGTTTACCCATTTTACAGAGGTGTAAATTACTCATTTTGAAATACACCAGCATTAATATTCTGAAAAGGTTTTCTATTCCTGCTAGCCTACTAATACATGACCCCTGTGCTCTGAGATCGGCAAGGAGCAAAGAAGCTCTTCTTTTATAGAAGTGACTATGAAATGCTGTGACACTGAAAGCAAAGGCAAAGCAACACTACACTGGTCTATCATAGAATCATAGAATGGTAAGGTTGGAAGGGACCTCAAGGATCATCTAGTTCCAACCCCCTGCCATAGGCAGGGACACCTCCCACTAGTACAGGTTACTCAAGGCCTCCTCCAACCTGGCCTTGAACACATCCAGGGAGGGAGCAGCCACGACCTCCCTGGGCAACCTGTGCCAGTGTCTCACCAACCTCACTGGAAAGAACTTCCTCCTAACATCTAGTCTAAATCTCCCCTCTGCCAGTTTAAGCCCATTGCCCCTTGTCCTGTCATTGCAGGACCTTGTAAATAATCCTTCCCCAGCCTTCCTGTAGGCCCCCTTCAGATACTGGAAGGCTACTATCAGGTCCCCTCGAAGCCTTCTCTTCTCCAGGCTGAACAGCCCCAACTCTTGTAGCCTGTCCTCATAGGAGAGCTGCTCCAGCCCTCTGAGCATCTTTGTGGCCCTCCTCTGGACCTGCTCCAACACTTCCATGTCCTTCCTGTGCTGAGGGTTCCAGAACTGCACACAGTACTCCAGGTGGGGTCTGACGAGAGCAGAGTAAAGCGGTAGAATCACCTCCCTTGCCCTGCTGGCCACGCTTCTCTTGATGCAGCCTAGGACTCGGTTGGCTGTCTGGGCTGCATGAGCACACTGCAGGCTCATGTTGAGCTATCCAAACAGCTTTCCAGAAAGATGGACAGGAAACACCATAGATAACTTCTCTAGGTTAATCCTTGCTCATGAAATCAATGTAAATGAACTGGGATTGTTTAAACTGGAGAAGAGAAGGCTGAGACAAGACCTTCTTGCTCTGTATTAGTACCTGGGTTGGTGTTGGTCTCTTTTCCTTAGTATTAAGTGATAGAATGAGAGGAAATGGCCTCAAGTTGCACCATGGGAGGTTTAGGTTGGATATTAGGGAAAATTTCTTTGCTGCAAGAGTGGTCAGGCATTGGGACAGGCTGCCCAGGGAGGTGGTGGAGTCACCATCCCTGGAGGTGTTAAAAGAATGTGCAGACATGGCACTTCAGTTTAATCACAGAATCGTAGAGTGCTAGGGGTTTAAATGGACCTCCAGAGATCATTTAGTCCAATCCCCCTGCCAAAGCAGGACCACCTGGGGCAAGTCACACAGGAACACATCCAGGTGGGTTTTGAAGATCTCGAGAGAAGGAGACTCCACAACCTTTCTGGGCAGCCTGCTCCAAGACTCCAGCATCCTCATAGCAAAAAGGTTTTTTTCTCATATTGAGATTTCTATGATACTTCTTTTTAGATTTCACTGGAGATTTCTTTCTACTTCAGTTTTAACCAGAGAAATTATTCACACTGAACTCATTAATGAAAAAACAAACAAACAAAAAATACAAAACAACCAATTAACCAAAAAACCCAAACCAAAATTACACTGCACAGATGACAACCTTGAAATGAAGGACTGGGAATAAACAAAGCATTCAAATGAAATCTTCAGTCATTCTTCTTTAATACACAATAGATTATGGACACAGGGTGAATTCCTTCAATCCAATTAGGAACCAATATGTGATTACCCTCCTAAATCAGATCTTAAGTGATTTTCTATAAAATTAATATTGAATTTGAGTATGAGAACAGGGGTTTTCTTCCAGTTCTTCACACTTGCCTTCACAATGCACGAGATGATTCATCTGCTTACAGGACTGCGCTCCCAAACAGACGCACGCGGCTGTATTTCCATGGATTCATACAGTGGCTTAGGTTGGAAGGCATGCTACAGGTCATCCAGTTCCAACCTCCTGCCATGGGCAGGGACATCTTCCACTAGAGCAGCTTGCTCAAGGTCTCATCCAACCTGGCCTGAAACACCTCCAGAAAGTGGTAATCCACAACCTTCCTTGCCTTTTCACTTTTTCTCTCTTGCCCTTTATAGTTTCCATACCCTATGTCTGTAAAAAGCAGTTTTATTGAACCAGCAATCATCTAGAAAGCACTGGACAGAGCTAGTCAAAGAATGTGACTGAACAGCTTTCTGTAGCAAAAATTATCAATTTTGTGTGCAAGATCCTAAGATCATAGAAAGGTGTGTGTAGGAAGGGACATCCAAAGGTCATCTGGTCCAACCCTCCTGCAGTCAGCAGGGACATCCTCCACTAGATCAGGTTGCTTAGAGCCTTGTTGAGCCTGACTTTGAATAGCTCCAGGCATGGGACCTCAACTACATCCCTGGGCAACCTGTTCCAGTGTTCCTCCACCACCCCCCTGATGAAGAACTTGTTCCTAACATCCAATATAAATATGTTCTTCTCTCATTATAAACCATCACCTCCTGTCACCGCAGGCCTTTGGAAATAGTCCCTCTGCAGCCTTCTTGTAGCCCCCTTCGGGTACCAGAAGGCTGTTACTAGGTCTCCCTGGAGTCTTCTCTTCTACAGGCTGAACAACCCCAGCTCCCTCAAGTCTGTCCCCATAACAGAGGTGTTCCAACCAGCCCTGATCATCCACCCTAGGATGCCATGGGCCCTCTTGGCCAGGAGGGCACATTGCTGTCCCATGAAGAACCTGCTGTCCACTGGGACTCCAAGGTCTTTCTCCATGGTGCTGCTTTCCAGAATGTCAACCCTTAGTCTGCACTGGTGCCTGCTGTTACTCCTCCCCTGATGCATGATTTGAACTTCATGAGGTTCTTCACACAGCTCTCCAGCCCATCCAGATCTCATTGGATGGCAGAAGAACCTGACAGGGTGTCAGTCCCCCCTCTCACCCCTAGTTTGGTATGAGCAGTGAACTCAATGATACATTCAATATATTTGGACTGGCAGAGAAATTCTTTCACTTCAGCATTGGTTCCCAACTGAGAACTTTAACAAATAATGTCTGAAAGAAATGAAAATTCAAGGGAGCCTACAGGAAGGGTGGAGAGAGACTTTTTCTAAGGGTGTCTAGAGACAGGACAAGGGGGAATGTTTTGAAGCTGAGGGAGAGTAGGGTTAGACTGAATCTTAGGAAGAAGTTCTTCAGTACAAGGATGGCGAGACTGAAACAGGTTGCCCAGGAAGGTTGTGGATGGTCCCTCCCTGGAGGTGTTAAAGGTCAAGACAAGATAAGGCCTTGGATAACCAAGTCTAACGGAGAGATGTCCCTGCCCATGGTAGGGAGGTTGGAGTAGATGATTTCAGAGGTCACTTCCAACCTAAGCCAATCTGTGATTCTATAAATCTGTGATACAGATTTCAAGGCAATTCTCTAAGACTGAGAAGTTTGGTATGGAACAGTCATTTGCCACAGGCTGTTAATAAACTGGTTTTTCTTCTCTGGGAAGGAAGGAACTAAGGACACCTCCTATCTACTTGATAATGTGTTTGTTAACAGCTTCGATTTTGTAGCAGCTACAGAATGGTTTTACTGCCTGAATCCAATTAACTTTCTCAACAAAATGAACTGGGATTACAGCAGCAAGAAGAGGCACCCAGCCCAGCAGTCACCCCTCAATGCATTTCACCCAGAAAAAAGTTCTCGGCAGTGTTCCTCATGCAGTTGGAAGGAATGGTGAGCATTACAAATGCAAATGTCTGAAGTTTACAAATGCAGAACTAAATGAATCAATCAGTGCATCAGAGGGTCAAACACAAATTTGCTTAGGAGGTGACAACAAATCTCACCAGAAAGAAAACAAACAGGAGTTGGTGCCTGAAAAGATCTGCAGGCTTGACTGTACAGGTAAGGACTGTGCAACACAGCCAGGCTAGAGACTCTGACAGCTGCTTTAAAAGCCCATGACCCACAGGCCATATAATGAGCGCTACATGGAACAGTGACCAGGGCAGAGGAGTCAGCACTAATATATCCAGGGCTGGATAAAATGCAGTGTGACCAGATACACGATGGAAGTGATTCTACCCCTCTGCTCTGCTCTCAGGAGACCCCACCTGGAGCACTGCATCAAGTTCTAGGGCCCCCAAAAATGACAGGGACATGGAGTTGCTGGAGCAGGTCCAGAGTAGACAACAAAGATGATAAGAAGGATGGAGAAAATCTGCTGTGGGGACAGGCTGAGAGAGTTGAGACTGTTTAATGTGGAGAAAAGAAGGCTCAGGGGAGACCTTAGAGCAGCCTTTCAGAACTTGAAGCGGGCTGCCAAGAGGGACTTTTTACAAGGGCTTGTAGTGACAGGATGAGAGGGAATGGATTGAAGCTTGAGGAAGGTACATTTAGATTTAGGAGATTTTAGGAAGAAATTCTTTGCAGTGAGGGTGGTGAGACACTGGAACAAGCTGCCCATAGAGATTGTGGATGCCCTCTCCCTGGAGGTGTTCCATACCAGGCTGGATGAGTCCTTGAGCAAGCTGCTCTAATGGCAGGTGTCCCTGCAAATGGCATGAGGGTTTTAACTAGGTGATCTTTAAGCTCCCTTCCAACCCAACCCATTCTATGCATCTATGAATGAGAAGAAGCAAATGGAACCAGACACAACACATGCATGTGGGATGAGGATACCAAAACAATGAGAAAACCTGAAAGCCACACACTTGAGTTACGACCTCAGACAGACATCAGCATCTCAGCTAAGGCTATGGCAGGAAGGATTCTCAAGTAGCTCTGACTTCTTGGGAGCTTTATCAGCACAGCAATTAAGTTATCCTGAATCAGTCAGAGTTATTCTGTAGCAGTCAGAGTTCCAACAGCAATGGTAGTCTGGAGTTATTAAAAAAACATGTAGACATGACACTGAGACATGGTTTAGCAGTCATGGTGGTGCTGATGGTTGGACTTGATGATCTCACTGGTCTTTTCCAATCATTCTATGACCTTATATCTCTCTACAGCTGCCTGAATGGAGATCAGAGCAAGGAGGGGGGCAGCCTCTTCTCCTTGGTGGCAAGTGAACAGGACCAGAGGAAATGGTTCCAAGATGCATCAGGTAAGGCTTAGGCTGGATATTAGGAAGTATTTCTTCACCAAAAGGGTTCCGAAACACTGGAATGATCTGCCCAGGGCAGTGGTGGAGTCACCATCTCTGGGGCACCTCAACCATTGTGTGGACATGGTTAGTGTCGACCTTTCAATGCTGGGTCAAAGGTTAGACTGGATGACCTTGAAGGTTTCTTCCAATCAGATACAGTCTGTGATGATTCTGTAATGGTATCCTCCCTCTCTTCCCATGGCTCACATAAGTTATCTTATCCACACAGTTCCATGTTTTATTTCACAGTGGAATACTGGAAGAACACATTTGTGTATATATCCACAAAATGCACCATTATCATACCACTGGGACCCAAAAACACAAGCCTTAAACAGAAGAGAAGTGGTTTCTCTTTGCTGCTCTGGCCCTGGGATCTCAGGCTAATGAGAGAAGCCTCACTGCACTTCACTCTAAGCTGCTACCTGACCCAGTATATTTGAATTAATACAGAAATGATGCAAAAGGGCTCAGAATTAGACCACTGAACTCAGTGTAATCCCTTGGCTAGCAAAATGAACATAAATACGTGAAAACACCATCAACAACTTAGAGAAATACAGATTTTGCCTTTACTAAAAGAAGTGCAAACAAGAGCTTTAATTTGCATTTCACTTGAGCCAAATTCATTTATGCTAACAGCATGGAGAATTGCTTTCATTTAAGTCTTGCTGCAGAAAAAGCGCATTCATTTTTTTTTTCTCCCCACAGAAGTTTTGGGTTTTATTCCACCCCTAACAAGCCAGTAAATTTAGAAGCTTGTCAGTTTGACATTGGTTAATTTGCAACAAACTGTAAACAGAGTATAGAAAATGGAAACTCTAATAAAGACAGGCAGAGACAAACCATATTTTTTTTGTCACTAGAAAAATATGCATGGCAAGAAATGAATCACAGATATTTGCATTTGTCCCTGTGACATAATGTTAAGTTTAATTACTCCTGTGTGGAGCATCCTATTAGAAGGTATGCACCTATAAATAAATAAATGCTTGTTGAGATAACTGCAGTCTAAACTCTAGTCAATGAGGGAGTGTTCTGGCTGTACCCATTCAGATGCTTCCAATTTACATACTTCGGGAAGCATGTAACACTCTCGTTTGCCTAACTGGCAAGTGACAGAACTATCCTGATAAATATAATTTGTAATCAAGAAATAGAATCATTGAATGCTTAGTGTGGGAAGGGACATTCAAGATCATGTAGTTCCAATCCCCTGCCATGGGCAGGGACATCTCCTACAAGACCATGGTGTTCAAGGCCCCATCCAACCTGGCTTCTAACACTTCCAGGCTTGGGTCCTGCACAGTTTCCCTGAGCAACCTGCTCCAGTGCCTCACCACCCTCATGGGGAAGAATTTCTTCCTAATGTTTAATGCAAAAATTAGTTTCTTCCAGTGTGAAGCTAGGTGCCTCAGCAATTTCCTGAGTCAGAACGTCAATATGTAGGAAGAAAGCATCACCTAGTTTTTATTTCCACTGAGGAGCTGGTCCTAAATTTTATGCTCTTAGTGTTACTCACCCACTGCAACCCTTACTACAGCACACAGTGTTTCCAGTTCCTAAATTCACAGAACAGTTTAGGTTGGAAGGGACTTTAAAGACCACCCAGTTCCAACCTCCCTGCCATGGGCAGGGAAACCTCCCACTAGACCAGCTTACTCGAGGTCCCATCCAATTTGGTCTTAAATATCTCCAGAGAGGGGGCATCTACAACCTCCCTGGGCAACCTTTTCCAGCGTATCATCACCCTCACTGGAAAGAATTTCTTCCTCAGTTCCATTCTAAATCTGCCCTCCTCATGCTTCAATCCATTCCCTCTCATTCTGTCACTACAGCCCTTGTAAAAAGTCCCTTGCCAGCTTTCCTGGAGGCCACTTCAAGTACTGGAAGGTTGCTTTAAGGTCTCCCCAGAGCCTTCTTTCTCCACACCAAATATCCCCAACTCTCTCAGCCTGTCCCCACAGGGGAGGTTCCCCAGCCCTCTGATCGTCTTTGTGGCCTCCTCTGGACCTGCTCCAGCATCTCCAAGTCTTTCTCATGCCGGGAGCCCCAGAACTGGACACAGTGCTCCAAGTCAGTTTCAGCAGAGCAGAGGGGCAGAATCCGGTCTGTCTCTCTGGTAACACAGCTTTCAATGCAGCCCATGACACAGTTGCCTTCTAGGCTGCCAGGGACTGTTGCTGGCTCATGTAGCAATTACTCTGTAGCAAATCATTTGTTGACCAAAGCTTGCCATGAGGGAAGCTCTATAACCATATTCCCTTGAGAAAGCAGTTTGCTGGGTGAAGAGCACTCCTCCTATTTATCCTAAAGTCATTGAATATTTCCATGTGTTTTAAACATTAGCTTTCCTTGCTTGAGGTTGCTTTGTCAAGCATATAATATGTGTAAGAATGTTGTGAATGCAACACTGGGGGCTGTTGAAAGGCTTCGAGAGAAATCTACCACTACCGAAATGATTTCAGTAGCACAGCTACTGATCAGGAATACAAATCAACTGGAACGGATGCCCTAGGCAGTTGCATGAAGAACTGTACATTTAAATATTTAATTATTCATATCCTAAGTATTAAGAGTAGAGATCCTGAACTACAGTTAGTCATAAAGCAGAAGTCAGAAAATAGATCTTTGGTCATTTCCAATCATAGAATCACAGAATGGTAAGGTTGGAAGGGACCTCAAGGATCATCTAGTTCCAACCCCCTGCCATAGGCAGGGACACCTCCCACTAGTACAGGTCACTCAAGGCCTCATCCAATCTGGCCTTGAACACCTCCAGGGAGGGAGCAGCCACAACCTCCCTGGGCAAACTGTTCCAGTGCCTCACCACCCTCACTGGAAAGAACTTCCTCCTAACATCCAGTCTAAATCTCCTCTCTGCCGGTTTAAACCCATTGCCCCTTGTCCTGTCATTGCAGGACCTTGTAAATAATCCTTCCCCAGCCTTCCTGTAGACCCCCTTCAGATACTGGAAGGCTACTCTAAGGTCTCCTGGAAACCTTCTCTTCTCCAGGCTGAAGAGCCCCAACTCTTGTAGCCTGTCCTCATAGGAGAGCTGCTCCAGCCCTCTGATCATCTTTGTGGCCCTCCTCTGGACCCGCTCCAACACTTCCATGTCCTTCCTGTGCTGAGGGCTCCCGAACTGCAGACAGTACTCCAGGTGGGATCTGACAAGAGCAGAGTAAAGTGGCAGAATCCCCTCCCTTGCCCTGCTGGCCACGCTGCTCTTGATGTAGCCCAGGACTTGGTTGCTGTCTGAGCTTCATGTGCACACTGCAGGCTCATGTTGAGCTTTTCATCAACCCAGACTCCAAGGTCCTTTTCCTCAGGGCTGCTCTCCAGCCATTCACCACCCAGCCTGTATTTGTGCTTGGGATTGTGCCTACCCAGGTAAATCCTCAGCCTTAGAAAGATCTTTGAGTGTGCCCTGGTTTGAGATAGATCAAAACAAATTCTGCTCAGTGATTTGACTTCTCATTTCAGTTTCTGCTTAGTGCCAGCACTTTTTGACCACCAAGGTCAAGCCTTTTCTTCAACAACCAAACGCTGAATGTCCAAAATGTTTGAACAACCTATGTCCAAAGAGGATTCTGGTCATTCTGCCTTTAATTCTAATCCGGGTTTCATTGAATCCAGTTTCAGAATCCCACTCCTGAATTTGGTTCCCATGTGCTGTTGAGTCCAGTCTGGAACTTCCCCAGTGCCTGCCCACAGCATCAGTGGTGATGGTGACATCATTGCCATCAGCAGCTGGGTTCCATATTGGCTTGTGTCTCTTTGTCTCCATTTAATTTGATTGTTTTCATTTCCCTCCCAAGTGATTTCTTTCCCACCCCATCAGTTTCTCTCCCTTCTTGCCTTTGGGAAGGCAAAGAGGCTCACAGAGAGCCCCTGACACTCATCCAGTGGCCAGCCCAGGCTGACCCTTGGCAGAGTGGCATCTCATTATAATACCGAGGCCTCAGAAGTATTTGAAGATGTGATACAGACAAACATAGTAGTAAGACATTTAAATAGATAATGACAAATCTGCTGGGACGTTGTTCAGAACCTTGTAGCTCTACTGGGATATACCACAAGCATCCAAAGTCTGCATTGTGCTTCCTCCTTGGTAACCCAGCACAGGGAGATGTTTTGATGAATGAGCATCTCGAGTGCTGGTTCAGATCTTTCTAATAGCTGAGTGGTTTGGTTTTTTTTTTCCCCCCTTTGGCCTTTGCTTTCCCTCCATTTCCCTTCACTAAGTGGGTGTTGTGACACTGAGCTGCTATTTCAGTTACATGGATTAGCTGTAAACTTGCCTGTCGCTCAATTTTTTTCTTCCCCACTCAGCCACAGTGCCTTGTACTGTTTCTGGCAACTTTTCCACTGTTGAAAATAAACCATTTATGGCAAATAAAAATGCAGTTGATTTGGAGAGCGTTACAGAGGCCTTGCATGAATCATTGTTGTCCCAATTCTTCAAACAAATTAAAAAAATTAAGCATGTTGAATCAGGCAATGACTCAATGCATGGTTAAGCCAGGCTTAAATAAGTGTTGATGCTTCTTGTTTTCTAATTGGGCCCATTAAGAATAAATAAACACAGAAGTAATAGGCAAAAGAAGAATGCAATGAGGGAAAGCAAACCAGACAGAAAGAAAACTTATTAACATACACAATACTGAAGGGAAAAGTTTTCTGAATGAAAACACAGAATGTGGAGAAGAAAACAAAGACACAAAGAGAAATGAAAAGCATCTCAGTGAGATGGGCCATCAAGACTCCACCTCAAAATCTGAATAGATGGCAGAGCAGAATGAAAATCCAAATATACTTTTGTAAGTTCTGTCAGTTTTTACTGAACCTAACCAACTGTCTAGACTAAAATTCAAGAACATCTACCATTCTCAAAAGTCACCTGTGTATTGATCACATTTCAGATGACCCAATGCATTTCTGAAACACAGCATCATACATACACTGAATCATTTACAGAATCACAGAATGTTAGTTAGTGGTTGGAAGTGACCTCGAAAGATCATCCAGTCCAACCCCTCTGCCAGAGCAGGATCATCTAGGGCAAGTCACATAGGAATGTGCCCAGGTGGGTTTTGAATGTGTCCAGAGAAGGAGACTCCACAACCCCTACAGGCAGCATCTTCCAGAATTCTGTCACACTCACAGTGAAGAAGTGTTCCTTTATGTTAATGTGGAACCTCCTTGTGGTGGGTTAGGAACTTACACACACCCTATCTGAAATTTACCAGACCAGCTCAGATGGCTTGCAAGCAAGATAAAGAAAAATTTACAAGCATATATACACAACACAGTTACAAGTATTTATGACTATATACAAATTACCAGTAATACAGAAATCTAAATTCCCTCCTGGACAAAGAAACTGCCCAGAAGGGGCTCAAAGCCTCTTTCTCTCTCTCTCTCCCCTCCCAGACAGAAAGCAAAATGACCAGCAAAGCTTACTTGTTATTTGGTTAGCCAAGACAGGTGAAGAGTGAAGCAGAGTGAAGGAGAAGCAAAAGGAAGTGGCATCCCAGAACAAAGTGGGACAAATTGTTTAAATTTTTGCTTTTTATTCCTCTCAGCAAACCAATGAATGATACAGACTTCATCATTATTTTCTTTTCACAACCAATGATCCAATTTCTCTCATTAAAATATTCCAATTAGCCTCAAACCAGCACACTCTTCTGCTCCAGCTTGCACCCACTGTCCTTTGTCCTATTGCTGGACATCACTGAGCAGAGCCTGGCTCCATCCTCCTGACACTGCCCTTCACATCTTTATGAAGATGAAAGAGGTCTCCCCTCAGCCTCCTCTAAGCTGAAGAGACTCAGCTTCCTCAGCCTTTTCTCAGAAGGGAGGTGTTCCACTCCCGTAATTATCTTTCTCCTGTAACCTCCTGGGCGAAGATCCTCTTTCCCCTCAAGAAAGGTGTCTCGTATTTAATGTCAATAACACTGGGGCTGTGTAGACCACGCCACTGTTGACGAACCCAAATTTGTGACAGTGACACCTGCCACAGAGCCACGTAAAAACAAACCACACTCAATTCACTGACCGTGACTGGAAGAATAGAAGATGACCTGTGCCCCAGAAATCTCTCACCACTTGTCATAGAATCACAGAATGGTCTGGGTCATCTAGAGGTCCAAACCTCTAGAGGTCGTCTAGTCCAGCCCCCCCTGCAGTCAGCAGGGACATCCCTACTAGATCAGGTCACCCAGGGCCCTGCCTAGCCTCACCCTGAATGTCTCCAGGGAAAGGGCTTCAACACCCTCCCTGGGCAACCTGTTCCAGTGATCCACCACCCTCATAGTAAAGAACTAAAATTGCTCTTCTCAAGCTTCAGCCAATTACTCCTTGTCCTATTACTGCAGGCCTTTGTAAACAGCTTCTCTCTATCCTTCCTGCATGCCCCTTTCAGGTACTGGAAGGTTGCTAATAGGTCCCCCCGGAGCCTCCTCCTCTGCAGACTGAACAACCCCAACTCCTTCAGCCTGTCCTCATAGCAGAGGTGCTCCAAAGCTCTGATCAATTTTGTAGCCCTCCTCTAGACCCACTCCACGAGGTCTGTGTCCTTACTATAATGAGGCCTCCAGAACTGGACACAGTACTCCAGGTGAGGTCTCACCAGAGCAGATGAAGTGGCAGAAACACCTCTCTGAATCTTCTGGACACACTTATCTTGATGCAGCACAGGATATGATTTACCTTCTGGGCTGCAGGCGTGCACTGTCTGCTCATGTCCAGCTTCTCATCCACCAGCACCCCCAAGTCCCTTTCCACAGGGCTTCTCTAACACCTCATCCCTCAGCCTGTACTGATAGTGAGGATTGTTCTGTCTCAGGTGCAGGGCCCTGCACTTGGTCTTGTCGAACTTCATGAGGTTCACCTGGCCCCATCTCTCCAGCCTGTCCAGGTCCCTCAGGATGATCTCATATACCTCTGGTGTGTTGACACCATCACACAGTTTGGTGTCATCTGCAAACTTGATGATGGTGCCTTTGATCCCACTGTCTATATCACTGATAAAAATATTAAATAGTACATGTCCTAGTAGGGACCCCCGAGGGACACCACTTGTCACTGCTCTCCATCTGGACTTTGAGCCATTGAGCACCACCCTCTGGATGCAACCATCCAGCCAGTTCCTTGTCTACTGAACAATCCACCCATCAAATCCACACCTCTCCAATTTGGCAAGCAGGATGCTGTGGGGGACTGTGTCAAAGGCCTTGCACAAGTCCAGATAGATCCTAAGGCCCTAAAGTCTCTTTTAATCGCTCTTGGGCTAACAGTCCTTACCTTCTCTCTACCTGCATGGAAGATCAGTAACAGGTAATAGTCTGAGGACCACACTAGGCTAGGAAATGTCCTATCAGTGTCCCTAGCTCAAGCTCCAGGGAGACAGCATATTGCCTTGTGAGAAGGGTCGGCCCAATATATTGGACCCCTTGTTCCCCTCAGAAGGGAGTCACCTATGACTATGACCCTTATTTTTTCCCTTATGGCTGATGTTATTATAGGTTTTTCTGAGTGCAGACATGCCTCTGGCATAGGCTCCCCATCATCTGTATCTTCATTTGGCTGGTCTTACCAGAGCCTTACACCTGGTTTTTAGTGGCTCCCTTACCTTGGTTAGCTCCTTAGGAACTCCTTGTTATTGTTTGACTGTCTCTGAAAGTCCAGAGTCCTGTATTTGTTATGTAGGGGCAAGTAGTAACGCATGGAAGACTCGAGGGGATTCGCCTGTGACCTGTTTCCATTCCACCTCATCGTAAGCTGTAACTGGTGATTGAGGTTGATTTGGGGAAAGCAGATGTGACACCACTGGTCTGTCTCTGAATCACACTCCCTGATGCTTCTCAGCTTACTCACCTGCTCTTGGAGGTCTGTTACCAACCAGATGAACTCCTCTGTCCAGGCACTTCTCTCACAGATGAGCTCTGTGCTGTCCTCCTGCACTGATATCATGGCTGGGCACCCTCTGTAGCTGATGCTTGTGTGCCTGCAGGCCTTTCCTCAAACTCGGGCTGGTGTGGGCAGCCTATGAGGAGGCCATCGCTTTGTGCCGGAGACCGTCTTTCCGGCACTGGGCTTGATCTCCTCAACGAGAGACCCACCTCCCTGCCTGTTGGAACTGCCACACAAACTACCCTATCCCGCCCTCTCTGCCGCAGCATGCTCCGGATCGCTGGCGCTGCCTGAGGGCGCTTAAACAATCCGCGGAGAGCGCTTAAATAGTCCGCGCCGCCCGCTTAAATAGTCCGCGCCGCGCCCGCCTTTCTCGCCGGCCGCAACGACTCACAGGGGCGCGGGAAAGCCGCTTGAAAGAGTAAAAAAAGGTAAGCGATAAAGGGCCCTGCCCTCCGAGTTTTTCCTGCCTGCCAAACTGTCGAGGTGTCGGTGCCGCCTCTGGAGGCTGATCTCAGCTGGTTTGCACTCCGATCTGGTTGTGGGCGCTTAAACAGCCCGCGGAGGCCGCCTTGCCGCCCGCGCTGCGCTCGCCTCTCTCGCCGGAGGTACCGGCTTAGAGCGCGCCGCGATTGTGTCCCTGATGCCATTTGGAGGGGAAAAAGAGGAAAGAAAAAACTGTCAGCCGAGTTTGTTCTCCTTTGGCGAGCTGCAGAGGCGTCAGTGTCGGCTCTGGAGGCTGATCTCAACTGGTTTGCACCAGGAAAAGGCAGGAAAAGACCTTTAAGGTTATCGAGTCCAACCATTAACCTAAGTCTACCAAGCCTGCTGCCAAACCGTATCCCTCAGTGCCACATCTATATGGCTTCTAAATATCTCCAAGGATGAGGACTCCACCTCTTCCTTGGGCAGGCTGTTCCAGGGCTTCACAACTCTTAAGAGTGTTCTAAAGTTTAACCTGACGTCTCCTGGTGCAACTTGAGGCCACTTCCTCTTGTCCTGTCACTTGTTCTTCGTGAGATGAGGCTGTCACTCCAGGCTTGTTTCAGGCAGTTGTAGAGAGCTATGAGGTCTCAGCTGCCTTTTCTCCAAACAACCCCAGTTCCCTCAGTTGCTCTTCACCAGACCTGTTCTCCAGACCTGTTACCAGTTTTGCTGCCCTCCTCTGGACCCACTCCAGCACCAGAATGCCCTTACGCTGACAGGACCAAAACTGAACACAGAAATTGAGGTGCAGTCTCACCAGTGCTGGATGCAAGAGGACAATCCATGTCCTATTCCTGCTGTCCACAGTATTGCTAATCCAGGCCAGGATGCTGTTGGGCTTCTTGGCCACCTGGACACACACTGGCTCCCACTCAGCCAGCTGAGGACCAATTCAGCCAGCTGTTCACAAGGGAGAGGGGAAAACCAAGGCAGACATAATCCACTCATCTAGCATGAAACTACCTGTGTTTTGGGTGTGTTTCTGCATGTTCTGTTCTTGCCAGGTATGACTCTGCTCAAGGCTGAAGGCACCAGTACACTGGCTGCAACTCAGGGCAGCAGCATGTGGCATGGGTCACCTTGGGCTGCTGAGCTGGCCAAGCCCAAGGTCATCTCTTCTGCTGATAGAAGTCACTGTGAAGAGTGCCAAAAGAAAGGCCAGGCCCTGGTTTTCCTTTGTGAGCAGCTTTGAAGCTCCACTGCACACCAGCGTGGTTCTAACACTGACCTCTGCATCCTGAGTCAAAGCAGCCACACCACATGGCTCATTCAGGGACAGGCCACAACTGTCTGCCACAGTGTCATTCTTAGCTCCTGGCTCCCTGTCCCTTACCCTGGCAGACAAGGTATGCAGTGTCTTAGTAGCGGACCTGTACAAATGAACCTTCTGGAGTTCAAGATCTGCATAAAACCACAATGTGCAATTCTGATGTCCAGCCAAGCTTCTAAGGTAAAGTTAGTTCATAGGTCCTGATTGCCATTAACCCCCTCCTGGTCCTCTTCTGACCTTGCAGGCATAAACAATCACCTTGGTTACCTCAACAAGGGAAACAGCCAGAACCACATTTATGAATTAGTCTCACTTTCTGACCAGGTCACTCACTGGAGGCTTTGTGAGGTGAATATTCATACTGACAAACCACTGTTTTGATGGTAATTTTAAAATGTCACCAGATCAAGGCATGAACTTGGCATCTGGGAGCTCTGTGCTGTCTGGTGTTCTAAGTGATTGGGGTAGGGCACAAATTACTTTTTCAGTGCTGAGAGAGGAGCTAGGCACAAAACCATCAGACACCTGGCATGTGGTACCCTTCCAATATTTGGAGGTGGCCTACAAGAGAGACGGAGAAGCCAGAAGTCACTCCACGCAGCATGAGGTGACAACATAAGGTGTAATGGCTTCAAAATGGAAAAAGCTCAATTTAGATGAAACATTAGGACAAAATTCATCCCCATGAGGGTGGTGAGGCACAGGAAGAGGTTGCCCAGAGAAGCTGTAGAGGCTACAAGCCTGGAAAGCCAGGCTGGATGGGGCCTTGAGCACCCTGGTCAGGTAGTCAGGAGCACCCTGGTCAGGATGTGACTCCCCTATGGCAGGGGGGTTGGAACTAGATGATCCTGAAGGTCCCTTCCAACCTAAAACATTGTAAGATTCTATGATTTTCCTATCTATAGTCAGGATCTTGTAAACTGCAAAAAGACTGGAGATAAAGTCTACCATTTATGTAGACATAAATGTGCACAATGTAATGGTAAAGTCCTTCAGAATAGAAATCTGAGAATAAACTTTCCAGCAATGGAAAATCTCGGTTGCCACACATGCAAGAAAGTGGAAGGTTTCTCCACCTTAGTATTTTATTAAAGTGAATGTAGAAGGATTACCTTTGATCCTCTGAAGACCATCATTATACAGATGTTGGGAAACTCTTCATACAGTTTTGGTTGGGCTTTCATTTCAGCTGGTTTTACCTCCACAGATAGTGCAGGTGGTAATTCTTTGTGTCCTTTGATGAGAGAACAGACAGTACTGGGTGTCCTCTGGCTACTGCCTGTAGGAAAAAGCGCAAAATCAACAATCAACCTGTGTCTGTTGCACAAAGCATTTGAAGATCAGCTGCCAGCAGATGCATTTTGATCAATCAGGGAGCATTTCCCAGGGCATTTTTCTTTAGGGATCTGTGAACAAAATTGTTGAACACGGGTGGATTTCCTACCAAACTGCTGTTCATTTTTCTTCCCTCTCCCTTAACTGGTAGTCCCACAGGGAACCCTAGGCCTGGGAACTGAGCATGCACATAATCAGCTCTGCGCTGCACATAATCAATCTATAATATCAGGAAATCGAACTAGTATTTCTAGCAAGGCACTGACAACATGAATTCAGCATTTGGGGTTGAAAGATCGGTGTGAACTTCCCTCAGCTAATGACCAAGATTTTTTTCGTCATGATTTTGGACCCCTCAAGTTTTGAGAGTCAGATTTGCAGAGACCTATGAGGGCCAGATTTCCAGACCTTAAGGCATTTGTTTCACAAAAAGACAGAAGGAAAGGGAAGGGGAAGGAAGGGGAAGGTATCAAACTCCTTCAGGTCACCCCCACAATGAATCTGTTCATGAATCCGAGAGTAACAGATCCAGTTTCACATGGATGATCCATGGATGGTTGGATGCTCAGCCATATAAGGGTATACCACGTTCTTCCTTCAGGTGGTTTTATTTTCTCTTCTGTTTCTGCAGTAAAACATTCAATAATTTTTGCTACCTTTGTTTAGTTTAGATCAGGAACATCTTTCTGGCACCTCATTCTAATCTCAAAATGTCAATTATTGCTTCTTCAGACTAGGATCACCCTTTTCTTGGATGAAATTATTAACAAAACCATCCCAACAATTAAGGGATTTATTTTTATGTCTCTCTGACTGAAACTGAACTTCAGGTAGTAAGAGGGATGCTAAGTTATACTGATGATGCTGAGCATTTAATTCACACAAATCTAACCACTTTTTATAGGTTAATTTTTGAATGCTCTGTGCAAAGTTGTAGTTTCAGTGTTACTCACATGTTCTGAATGTGGGTAGGTGCCTGTGCTTGAGATACAGAAGAAATCATATCCTAGCACAATATTTTTTTCAGCCCAAATCTCCCATAGTTAAAATATCTGACCAGATAGGAGGAATGAATTTTCCCACAAGAAGATAATTTGTTCATTAATAATTCCACATTGGGGCAGTTGGAATTCTTTCTAAATTGTAGCACACACTGAACGCTTCTTCCTGAAGCAAAAATTATGATTTTGGGAAAGCTGTAACAAAACACTGCGAACATTTCTCTCCCTGAAATGAAAACACTTTTACACAGGTGTTAAACTTCGTGTCACAAGATGACTATCTGGATTTTTCCCTGTTTGTTTGCTTCTCTGATAGAAAAGGGAATTATTATTTCTGGTTGATCTGAGTATTTTTCAGCATATATATATATATATATATACACACACACAAAATATATATAATGTATACATAATATATATTGCATATACATACACACACACACACATATATATATATGTAATATGTATATTTATTTCTATTCCACAAATTCACCTGCTGTTACCTGGCACTGCCTGTGGTGATGAGAACTGGAAGACAGTTCCCAGACTTTAAACAGCAATATTTTGCCAGCCCTAGCTCCCTAGAGAAAAGATAAAATAACTCACAGCTGATCCTTCAAGCCTGCAGTGATGCAAAAAATCCTTCCTGAGTCAATCAAAGGCTGCTCTAGAGAGCCCAAAGCACACTGGGAAGCACAACCCAATGAAACAATAGTGCATAAAAACAGGATGCTTGAAGCTGAGGAGGAGGGCAGGGAGATTTTCCCTACTACTAGATATTGAAATGTGCTGTGTGTTTCAGTAGCTCAATTTACAACCTCCCCCTGGGAAGGATGAGAGAGCCGCAAAGTGATTAGTGTGGTCCAGACCTGCTGGAGAGGCTGTGAGAGCCTCGCTCCCTGAAAATCACTCCCAACACTTAGTAGATTTTGGTAAAAGTTTAGTCTGGGAAGCTGAAGAGTTTTTAGTGCTAATAAGGTAAAGTTTAGTGAGAATAGGGAAGAGTTTATTTCTAGCATGGTTTACAGCAGCATATCTGTTCTTATCCACCCCAAGAGAGGTCAGTTATTCATCCTCCTGTGAAGAGGGGCAACAAGTCTGTAATCCCCCCCCTTATTTGAGGAGGGTGATAGCATCATGGCAGTGGGTGTGTGGCTGTTCCAAAGCACTCAGGTCATATGATCCATTGAAAACAGGGGGCAAAGAAACACAGAATTTTCCAAAGGCATGTATAGCACCAATTCAGGATACGTTTTGTTTTCAGATCAATCTCTTCTGTTCCGCGCTGGAGCTGAGCAAACAACCTGCTATTAGAGAGGTCCCAAGTGTGCCAAGGTTGAATAACAACTAGGAGTCACCCCCAGCCGTGCCCCTGTGATCCACAGATGTGTCTCTGGAGGCTGCAGGTCAGTGTTGAAATCAGAAAACTATAGAAAGGTCTCGCCAGAAAGTGCTCTGGTCATCAAGCGCCTCAGGCATTGGATTTGGACAAAGCAGCTCCTGCCACCCATGGCCCCAGCCACCACCACTTTGCTGCAGCACTCTTCGGGTGCAGTTTTTTCACCTGGGTGGTGCAGGATTTGCATTCATTTGGATTAAAGCAGCGAGAGCCAGGCAAGATGTTTTACTGATAATGCCAATGAAAATAACATAAAGCTCCCCAAAAGAAAACATTAAACTAGAGCACAGATACCAGGTGATGCTCCAGCTAATGCACAGATCTTCTCTAATGGTGGGCAAGTGAAAGGTTTGTTGTGAAAAGCTTTTCTGGCTTGTGGGAAATATCAATACCACATGCTGGGGTTGGTACTCTCCAAGAAATAAATATTGATTCCCCTCTTTCTTCCTCTACAAATGGCAGACAGTGGCTTTCTGAACTCTGAATCTTTTCATTAATTTCAAGTTGACAGATTCTGTTAGTATTGAATTTTTATTGTTTCATTGTTCTCTGGCTTTCTGCTCCCCTCTGCTCCTTTAAAACGTTTGGGGAGGGTGGGGGTGTTTTCTATTTTGCTTCTTTGTAAGGTAGACAGGACAGCAAAGGAGTAGTTGAAATTAACGTAGCGCTCCCTGTACTGCAGTTTTCTGTCAGGTCTGATCCATCTAATTTTAGTATTACTATCAGGAGCAGTGTAACAGTTTCTTGGAAACACAGGTGCTAGTGATGATAAAACATTCTTACTTAAAAAAAAACAACACACCATACTTTCCTGCAAATCATGCTCTCAGACATATGTTTGCTGTATAATAGTGAACTGTGGACATTATATTCCACTCAGTTCTGCCACTGTGAGCACCAATCTTACTTTCTGTCCAGAAGAATTCGTAATTCCACCAGTTATCCAACAAATATGAGGTCCAAGATTGAAACAGAAAGTCAAGGGAACAGGCAGGCACATGTGTTCCCAATGATCCAGATTCTGAGGTTAACACCAAGCTGTATGGTCTGTTTGTGACCTGGAGGGAAGGGATCCATCCAGAGAGTCTTGGACAGACTGGGCCAACTTGGGCAGCTTAGTGCTGGGCTGCATCCAAAGTAGTGTGGGCAGCAGGACAGGAAAGGGATTCTGCCCCTCTGATTTGCTCTGCTGAAACCTCGCCTGGAGCACTCCCATTCTGGTGCCCCCAGCGTAAGAGGGACATGGAGCTGCTGGAACAGGTCCAGAGCAAGCCACAAAGATGATCAGAGGACTGGAGAACCTCCCTAATGGGCACAGGCTGAGAGAGTTGGGGCTGTTCAGCCTGGAGAAAAGAAGGCTCCGGGGAGACCTTAGAGCAGCCTTCCAGTAACTGAAGTGGGCTACAAGCAAGCTGGGAAGGAACTTTTTACAAGGGCTTATAGTGCTTGGATGAGAAGGAATGGATCGAAGCTTGGGGAAGGCACATTTAGACTGGAGATCAGGAAGAATTTTTTTTACAGTGAGGGTGGTGAGACACTGGAACAGGTTGCCCAGGGAGACTGTGGATGCCCCTCTCTGGAGGTGTTGAAGGCCAGGCTGGATGAGGCCTTGAGCAAGCTGTTCTAGTGGTCGGTGTTCCTGCCCACAGCAGAAGGGTTGGAACTGGGTGATCTTTAGGGTCCTTTCCAACCTAAACAATTCTATGAATCTATGAAAATGCTAAGCAGATTTTGGAGCTAAATGGGAAGGATAACTGCAGAGACTTGGTGGGTTGAGGTTTTTTTTGATGGAATATCCACTATTATTCAATATCAGGTATATGTCATGAGAAGCTTACAAAACAGTTATTCATTTTCCTGAAGGTCATCCAGACACAGCGAGTTCATTTCATTTTCTTGACAAGAGATCTAGGCTTGTTATGTACTGTATGAAACATGACAGCGAGTCGCTGTCCCCCCAATCCATTTCAAGCAGATGTGATTTTACCTCTGAAGATGAGGAAGCAAGGGGAGAGCTAAATCTGATCTGTCTGTACCTGTGCTCACCCAGAAACAGCAACTGAAGGGAAAGTACTGCAGAAATATCCACCTCATTCAGACTGTGCTGCTGTCTGGTTCTGGCCTTGCCAAGATCAGAAGGCAGGCAGAACAGTGAGGGGGTCTGCTTCATGCTTGTGCCCGAGGGCCACGCTGACACCCAGAGACTGAAAACTTTGCTCCCTCAAATAGGAATGAGAAACTGGCACTGCCTAGGGGAATGTGATTTAGACACACATTATCATTTCATTTTTCATTTGTCACAGTATCACCAAGGTTGGAAGAGACCTCAAAGCTCATCAAGTCCAACCCATTACCACAGACCTCAAGACTAGGCCATGGCACCAAGTCCCACATCCAAACACTTGAACAACGCCTTGAACACCTCCAGGGACGGTGACTCCACCACCTCCCTGGGAAGCCCATTCCAGGGAGGCCCATTCCAGACTCTCTCAGTGAAGAACTTTCTCCTCACCTCGAGCCTAAACTTCCCCTGGCGTAGCTTGAGACTGTGTCCTCTTGTTCTGGTGTTGGTTGCCTGAGAGAAGAAGGTAACCTCCTCCAGGCTACAACCGCCCTCCAGGTAGCTGTAGACAGCAAAAAGGTCCCCTGTGAGCCTCCTCTTCTCCAGGCTAAACAATCCCAGCTCCCTCAGCCTCTCTTCATAGGGCTGTGCTCGAGGCCTCTCCCCAGCCTCGTTGCCCTTCTCTGGACATGCTCAAGCACCTCAATGCCCTTCTTAAATTGAGGGGCCCAGAACTGGACACAGTACTCAAGGTGTGGCCTAAGCAGTGCAGAGTACAGGCGGAGAATGACCTCCTTGCTCCTGCTGGCCACACTATTCCTGATGCAGGCCAGGATGCCATTGGCCTTCTTGGCCACCTGGGCACACTGCTGGCTCATGTTCAGGCATGTGCCAATCAGCACCCCCAGATCCCTTTCTGTTTGGCTGCTCTCCAGCTGCTCTGGAAGCAGCATCTTGTATTCTGCATGGATTTGAAAATGCATTTCATTGATGCGTTGATTTTCCTTGTCACAGATTTTTAATTACTGTCTCCCTATCTTATGGCATACAAGAGAATGAGATCTTTGGGAATAGGAGTGCAACTCCCACTTGGGAATGACACATATGCAGACTGACAGAGTAACAGAGGAAGGATGTAGGGGCTTTCAGCATCATTTTTAGCCCTTGTGTTACTAATGTGATGAGGATGAAGCAAGCAGGCCCTTTCAGAACAGAAAACTTCCAGAAGTACCATGTGGAGTCCTGGGCAAATGCAGCAATTAAATGGGGTGTCAAGCATGTATGCTAAGGACAAACAAACAGACAAAACTAATTAGTTAAAATTTGTCTGGGGATTGGCAAATAATAAGAGCTGTGAATTATGAGACAGCTGTTAAGTGTTGCCGAATTTTCTCCTGTCTGTCTTTCTGGCAAGGAAAGTTTCTGAAGAAGCTGAGCTAAGGTTGGTCTTTATCTGTTACCATCTTTGCGGAGCAGAATACTACAGAGATGTGAGAAGCTTTCTTATTGATGATAAAAGACAGGTACTCTCAACAATGTAAATACAGTTCTGGCACAGAATTACAGAATGAGGTACATAGGAAGGAACCTTAAAGATCATCTAGTTTCACCCCCACTACCATGGGGCACCTCTTTCTAGACCAGGTTGCTCAAGGCCCCATCCAGCCTGGCTTTCAATACTACCAGGCTTGAAACCTTCCCTGAGCAGCCTGTTCCTGTGCCTCACCACCCTCATGGGGAAGAATTTCTTCCTGACATCCAACTTAAATCAAGCTTCTTTCAGTTGTGGGGGTTTAGTGAGGTATTATTTCATAGCCTGATTTTTATATATGGGGGAAAAAAAAATGTTTTCTGGGAACAAGAGATGTTGTTTGATAAGATACAACTTGGTCAAATTCTCCAAATTTGGATGTCAAACTCTCTATTGTCCTTTTTCTTTTAAGCCAGCAACTTTAAAAAAAATATTTTTTCACTTCTTTTAGTTTGGACATGAAGAAAACCTTCTTTGCTGTGAGGGTGCTAGAACCCTGAACCAGAGAGCTTGTAGAGTCTCATTCTCTAGAAAGATTTCAAATTCACTGGACACTGCAATTGTGGGCAACCTGCTGTGGGTGACCCTGCTTTGGAGGGAGGGCTGGACTAGGTCATCTCCACAGGACCCTTCCAACCTTTAATGTAGTGGGATTCTGTGATTTGATGGGATTCTTGGTTTAAACTTTCATGTCATTTTTGCATAAATTACTTTTTAAAAATCACTGAAATTTTGTGGCTAGTTTGAAGGAAATGTTCTGATATGATCCATTAAATAGAAAGAAGTTATGTTAAGAAGTTGTGAAAACTTACATGAGTAATTGCAATCATTTTTTTCTTGGCAATGTCTGGGAGAGCTGCCAAAAAAACTCTTTCTGACAAAAGTTCATAAGCACTGCAGTTATAAAAACCATAAATGCGTAAATATTAGTGCCAGTAATAAATCACACAAAGAACATATTTACAGTGATGGAAAAGGTGGATGTTGAAACTGATTTTGCTCCACCATCACTGTGATCACCAAAGAATGCTAAATGTGCTGTAACATTTTATGAAGATGTTTCTGTATCTCCTAAGAGTTCATTCATAGACTCAGAATGGTTTGGGTTGGAAAGGATTTTAAAGACCATCTACATCCAACTCTGCCATAAGCAGGGACACCTCCCACTTGCTTAAGGCCTCATCCAGCCTGGCCTTCAACACCTCCAGAGAGGGGGCATCCACAGCCTTCCTGGGCAGCCTGTCCCAGTGTTTCACCACTGCAAAGAATTCCTTCCTAGTCTTCAGTCTAAATGTGCCTTCCTCGAGCTTCAATCAATTCTCTCTCATCCTAGCACTACAAGCCCTTGTAAAAAGTCCCTTCCCAGCTTTCTTTTACCCCCTCTTTGGGTACTGAAAGGCTGCTCTAAGGTCTCCCTGGACCCTTCTTTTCTCCAAGCTGAACAGCCCCAACTCTCTCAGCCTGTGCCCATTAGGGAGGTTCTCCAGCCCTCTGATCATCTTCGTGGCCTCCTCTGGATCTGCTCCAGCAATTCCATGTGTCCCTTTTGTGCTGGATGCAGAGCTCCAGGTGGGGTCTCATCAGAGCAAAGCAAAAGGGTAGAATCCCTTTCCTGTCCTGCTGCTCTCACTGCTTTAGATGTAGCTCAGGATACAGACAAAAGATTTTAGAAACATAATGCAGGATGATGAACTATCAACTGAAAACACTTCTGACTGTCGCTAAGGTGGCCAAAATCCAACACATGGCACTTTCAGTAAAAGAAATGTACAAACAAAAGCCTGCTAACTTAAGAGCAATAAACAACTTGGAGCTGAGAAAAGCAACAACAACTTCAAGCCAAACAAGATTCTAATGAGACTGTCTCTGAAACACTTGTCATCTGAATGTTCCTGCAATAAAAATGATGCTAAATGCAAATAAGGGGTAAAAGTGGAATGATAGAGGCCTGAAGGAGATGGGCTGCACCCAGATGTAAGGTTTCATCAGCTTTTGAATGCTTAAACTCAGATTTTTCACCAACTAGACCAGCTCTTTACTACTCAATCACAACTTGCCTTTAAGAGGATGTTTTGATTCATACCAAGTAGAATAGGTTTGTAGGAACAAGCAGATGTACAACAATTTTCACCAGGTAAGAACTGTAGAATCATAGAATGGCTTAGGCTGGAGGGGACTTCAGAAATCACCTAGTCCAACTCCCTGCCATGGGCAGGGACCCCTCCCAACTAGATCAGGTTGCCCAAGGCCTCATCCAAGCTGCCCTAAAACATGTCCAGGAAGAGGGCACCCGCAGCCTCCCTGGCAACCCATTCCAGAGTCTCACCGCTCTCAGACTGAAGAACTTCTTCCTAAGATCCTATTCAGCTTAAAACCATTCCCCTTTGTCCTGTTTCTCTAGACACCCTTAGGAAAAGCCCCTCTCCAGGCTTCCTGTAGGATCCTTTCAGATATTGGAAGGCAGCCAACAGTTCCCCCAGAGTCTTCTCTTCTCCAGACTGAACAATCCCAGCTCCCTCAGCCTGTCCTCATAGCAGAAGTGCTCCACCATCTTTGTGGTCCTCTGATCTTACTCCAAATGTTCTATGTCTTCCTTATTTTGGGGACGCCAGAACTGGACACAGTATTCAAAGTGGGGTCTCAGCAGAGCAAAGGGGCAGAATCCCCACTCTTGCCCTGCTGGCCACACTCCTCTTGATGCAGCCCAGCACATGGCTGCCTTGTGGGCTGCATGAGGGCACTGCTGGCTCAAGTTGAGCTTCTCATCAATCAGTGCCCCCAAGGCTTTTTCTTCAGGGCTGTTCTTAACCCAGTCTGCACCCAGCCTGGATTTGTGCATAGGGTTGGCCCACCCCAGATGCAGGACCTTGCACCTGGACTTGTTGAACCGCGTACAGTTGGCACTGCTCTACTTCTCAAGCCCATCAAGATCCTTCTGGATGGGCTACCTGCCCTCAAGTGAGTCCAGCACACCACACCACACAGCTGAGTCATCAGCTAAGGATCTACTCCCTTTATCTTTCAAAAGCATATATCTGATTTACCACTCCTGACCTTAGCCAGAGATCTGTGACTGATGAAGCTGGAGATTCCCCTGAGCATTGGTGACTCGGAAGGGAGCTGGGATTACCAGTGAAATGTGGATAATACCCCCAGTATCACTCAGCAGCCTCTGGCAACTTACAGTGCATTATCACACTTCCCTGCCATTTGTGCCTGGAGGTCATCAATTACTTTGACACACCATTACCATAGGAAAGTAGAGCAAATAATTGATCTCTCCAGAGAAACATCAGAAGTTGCTGTAATAACAGAGATCTACAGCACATGGGAGCAAAGCACTGTTACAAACATGCCTGCCTCACTTGCTTTACTTCTTTCTTTTATCTCTACAGCTAAGCAAAAAAATGGTTTCCTTTCAGGGTCTCACTTCTTGGCTGCTGTTCTTGCATTAATGAACCTGCTGTGGTGGGGAGGCTGGACTAGACGATCTCCAGAGGTCCTTTCCAATCTCCACAATTCTGTGATTCTGTGATTGCACAATAGGTATTTAATATGCTAAAAGAGAAAATTTAGCTTGGCAAAGGAAATTTCCAAGAAAACCATGGAACTGCATGTGTGGGTTTTGGAAGGAAAATAAAAAATGCAGAGTATTAGTCTATCATAGGAGCAAATGGATTTTTACCTTAGTGAAAGAACAGGAGTGGAGCTGTAAGGTGGAGTACTTCATACAGGACAACAGGGAAATAGCACAGCTGTAGAAATGGAAGTCTACTCCCCAGCATAAATCCAGGTGTAAAGCAGCATCGCTGTGACCACTGTGATGTGCCCCTAGCTGTGACAGAGCCGCATCCAAGCTCCAAGAGCTTTTTGACATTCTTATGCTAAGAGCCACAACAATGATTCTTTTCTCTGGACTTGATTTATTGCATAGATAAAGGGATCCTGGGCAAGTTCCTTCCAAGATGTATTTATTCTTCCTTGCTCTGTGGATGATGCATTTTCCTTCCAAAGAAAGAGGCACAGTAAAATCTCTTTTCCAGCAGCCCAGAAGGCAACCATGTCCTGGGCTGCATCGAGGAGTGTGGCCAGCAGGTCAAGAGAGGGGATTCTGCCCCTTTCCTCTGCTCTGGTGAGACCCCACCTCGAGTACTGCGTCCAGTTCTGATTTCCCCAGCATAAGAAGGACACAGAGTTGTTGGAGTGAGTCCAGAGGAGGGGCACAAAGATCATCCAAAGGCTGGAGCACCTCTGCTATGAGGATAGGCAGAGGGAGCTGGAGTTGTTCAGCCTAGAGAAGACTCAGGGTGGGGGGGAGACACACACACCTTAGAACTGCCTTCCAATACCTGAAAGAATCCTGCAGAAAGGCTGGACAGTGATTTTTTCCTAAGGATGTCTAGAGACAGGACAAGGGGAAATGGTTATAATCTGAGGGAGAGCAGGTTTAGACTGGATCTTAGGAACAAAGCCTTCAATATAAGGGTGGTGAGACTCTGGAATAGGCTGCCCAGGGAGCTGCTGTGGATGCCCCCTTCCTGGGGGTGTTCAAAGCTAGGTTGAATGAGACCTTGAGCAACCAAGTCTAGAAGAGAGATGTCCCTATCCATGGCAGGGGAGGTTTGAAGTAGATGGTCTCTGAAGTAGTTTCCAGCCTAAGCCATTCTATGAATCTATGATTCTATTTACGTTACATGATCATCTTGAGGAGGAAGGAACAAAATTCCAGCAATTTCTGAGTCAAACTGAAAACCAAAATTACATCAAGCCTCACCAAGCATTTCTGCAGCTTACTGCCAGCATCTCAGGTTCTATTTTGGCATAGGCAGCAAGGTATGAGATTATAACCAGGTAGCCAGACCTCTGGACACTGTAAATTTGGGCAGTTCAGTTAAATTCCTATTAAACTGTGCAAGTTTACACTAGCTGAAGATGGATCCCCATATGCTTCCTTTGCTTCCATTTCCAGTTGCCCAGCACTGTTAAATGCTGCTAATTAACAGAGCCCATGTGTATCTAGCACCAGTTAGCAGAGAGAAACTCCTTCAGCATTTCATTTTCTTCCCAATATCAAGTACTGTGGAGCACAGATTTGCTTTCCCTAATTGTTCCAATGGCACAGGATCACTGCAGAAGAGAAAATGTTGCATAAAAGCAGCCAGTTAGGACTGATGTTTAACGACAAAGCAGCCAACAAGCCAGCGGTGTAGAACTTCACAAAAACTTCAAGCAATGAAAGCATGACCTAGTTCTTGACTTTGTTACTCACTGCCTTGCTCAACTGTCCTTCCATGAACTGTTTCACTTCTCTTTTTCTCCTGTTCACACTCTGGTTGAAAGTTTGTGTTTGATGTGTAAATTCTTGAATAATAATTATGCAAGAAAATCTGAGTCCTGATTCCTGTAGTTTTCCTAAATGTAGGTAAAAACTTCCTGTGAATAGTACTAGACCAGGTTGCCTGAAGAGACTGTGGAGTCTCCTTTGGAGAGATTCTAAGCCCTGATGAACATCATGATCCTGAGCAGCCTGCTATGGGTGATCCTGCTTTAGACTGGGGCTTGGACTAGGTTGTGGAGTCATTCAAAACCTGCCTGGATGTGTTCCTGTGTGACCTGCCCTAGGTGATCCTGCTCTGGCAGGGTGGTTGGATTGGATGATCTTTTCAGATCCCTTCCAACCCCTAACATTCTGTGCTTCGATATGACTAGATGATCTCCAGAGGTCCCTTCCAAACCCTACCATGCTAGAATTCTGGGATTCTATTTGGAACCACAGCTAGTTTGGTTGTTTCTGCAGTGTTTTTGTACAGGCCTCTTAGAATAGGTTTGAACTGAGTTTCTGAATGACTCAATGAACCCATGCTCATCATTGCTTTGTACCTGATGAGACTGGTATGCACTTAAATTCCATGAAAATTGTAGCTGCAATACAATAGGTATTTTTTTTCTAGCTTTTCCTAGCTGATCATCTCCTTTTTTCCAGCACATGGAAGGAAAAAAATCACACTGATGACTATGAATACATTTACCTTTCAGAAACTCTAATGGGGCTGTGCCTTTCTTTGTATGAAACATATCATTGTTTCATTTGTGGCCAGAACTATTTGAAACAGTGGATCAATACAGTATGGATTTAAAAACTTACACATGTACAGACTCCAGTATAAAGGGGCTGTTACAAAGCAACATACAGAAGCTAAAATTCACTGAAGAGAAATGAATAGGTATGGAAATCAGGACTGAGTAAGGTATGGCAAGCCAAGATTGGTCTACTGTTCATGAAAAGGAGTGGAAGAGAGAAGGAAAGAGTAGGAAGGCAACAAGGCTTGAGGAGGGTCTAGAGCACAAGTCATCTTGACTGTGGGAACTGGGGCTGTTCAGCCTCAAGAAAAGGAGGCTGAGGGTAGATATTCTTACTCTTTGCAAATCTCTGAAGGAATGTTTGAGCCAGGTGGGGAGCTCTGCCTAGTAACAAGTGATAGAATGAGAAGAAATAGAATCATAGAATCACAGAATGGTAAGGTTGGAAGGGACCTCAAGGATCATCTAGTTCCACCCCCCTGCCATAGGCAGGGACACCTCCCACTAGTACAGGTTACTCAAGGCCTCCTCCAACCT
>VWZE01020017.1:74235-102888 GCA_013396675.1 Eubucco bourcierii
CCCAGACCCCCAGGTCCTTTTCCTCAGGGCTGCTCTCTGCCATTCACCACCCAGCCTGGAGTTGTGCTTGGGATTGTGCCTACCGAGGTGCACAACCTTACACTTGGCCTTTTTGAATTTCACAAAGTTGGCCTCAGGCTGTACCAGTGGAGGTTTAGGTTGGATGTTAGGAAGTTTTTTTTCATTGAAAGGGTTCTCCTCCACTGGAACAGGTTTCACAGGGAAGTGTTTATCCCTGGATGTGTTTTAAAGAGGCAGAGATGTGGTGCTGAGGGACATGATTTAGCACCAGATTTGGTAGAGTTAGAGAACTGTTGGACTAAACGATCTAAAAGATCTTTTCCAACCAAAACAATTCTGTGATTCTACGAACAGAAAAGTGAGAGAACTTAAGAAAATTAGATAGAAAGCATGAAAAAGAAAGGAAGAAAGCAGGAATCAAACCACTTGGCAACATGCAAGCACAAAGATGGCATGGGAAAGCCAGGCACAAATGGATTCACAAGTTGGGAATTCTATCAGGTTTTCTAGACTGATGATGGGATGTGACTCTTCATCAGACAAATGCTATCATTCCAACAAGCAATACAGCTGAAGTTAAACAAAAAACAAACAAACAAACAAAAAAAAAAGGTAGCAACACAAAAAGCAAGAAGGAATGGCCACTGAAAGCTCAGGTTTACATTTGTGGTTTTCATCCCTTACTAAAAATATGCTGGGGGCATATGCTGCTTAAAGAACAGAAAACCTTTTAAAAATGAGCTATTAACCCAGCTCATAGCCTCAGCACAAGTGCTGCAAGGTAGCCATGTGTTCAGAGAGCTGAGAGATGAATCATTGCAGGGCTAGTAAGTTGTCCCAGATATTTATAAGCCATCTGTTAAGTGAAAGAGCATTAGGTGTACACAGTGCTAATAATTCTTACATTTGATAATTAGACTCAGCAGGATACATTTGGGAATGGTGCTTTGGAATGCTCACAAAAACACCATCCAAGATTTTAAATAGACGAGGAGATGGTATGTTTGAGCAGGCAATGGGAAGTAAGAGGAGCTGTGCACACTGAGAACGGAATGAGAGAATCACAGAATATATTTGACTGGAAGAGACGTCAAAGATCGTCCAGTCCAAATCTCAATCCTGTACTGAAGGGTCAACACAAAAGCATGCATCTAAGTGCCAGGTCCACATGCTGCTTGGACACCCCTAGGGATGGTGACTCCACCACTGCCCTGGGCAGACCATTCCAATGTTTGAGAACCCTTTCAGTGAAGAAATATTTTCTAATATCCAGCCTGAACCACCCCTGGTGCAGCTTGGAACCATTTTCTCTGGTCCTGACACTTGACATCAAGGAGAAGAGGCTGACCCCTCCTCGCTCCAACCTCCCTTCAGGGAGCTGTAGAGATCAAGGATGTCTCTCCTCTGCCTCGTCTTCTCCAGAATGAACGACCCCAGCTACTTCAGATGCTCCTGTAAAGCCATGTGCTCCAGGCCCTTCTCCAGCCTTGTTGTCCTCTGGACATGCTGCAGCCCCTCAATGTCTGAGGCACCCAGAACTGAACGCAGTGCTTGAGGTGTGGCCTCACCACTGCTGAGTACAGGGGGATAATCACCTGCCCGTCCTTGCTGGCCACAGTGTTTCTAACACAAGCCAGGATGCCATTGGCTTTCTTGGCCGCCTGGGCACACTGCTGACTCATGCTCAGTGGACTGTCATCCAATAGCCCCAGGTCCCTCTCCAAGTTACAGCTTTCCAACCACACATCCCCAGCTCTGTAGCTTACCATGGGGTTGCTGTGGTGCAGGTGCAGGACCTGGCACTTGGCCTCACTGAACTTCATGAGTCTAACCCATGAGCTAACCTGTCTAGATCGCACTGTAAAGCTTCCCTACCCTCTAGCACATCAACACATCCACACAGTTTGGTGTCATCTACAAACTTACTGAGGCATGCAAACATGCCTACTTTATTTTCTCACAACTCCCAAATATGAATTTTGTCAGCAAGGTTTTCTTTGGACTCAGTCAAAAGATTCTCAGAAATCCAAGTAGAAGAGAAAAGCAGAATGCACAGAATGCACTGACAGTCTCAGTGTGTTTTGACTCCAGATTAATGTATTATGGTTTTGTCTCATCTATCATACTCCATTATAAATTCTAGTGGACAAACTCCAGATAAGCAATCCTCAGCCTTGGCTGATCAAGCAGTTCATGTCAGTGAAGATCAGTGACTACAAATCCTGTTCTCAGATCCTTTTTTTGCCCACTGCCTCCCAAAACCCATTTCCCTTTGGAAATGTAGAGTCTCACTGCTGAGAGTTTTAAGACTGAGGACTAGAACTAAATACAGGGAGGGAACTGTCCTCACAGCAAGAATTCCTTTATTAGAGCTAGTGGTATCTTGAGAAGCCTTGAAGACCTATAGGTACATAGCCAGAAGGGCAAGAACCAAGAGGTCTGGCCATATTAATTTGGGTGTTCTATGAATTCAGACTGGAAATTCAACCAGATGAAGTGCAATAAAAACAAATAATGGTTTTACTTCCATCCTAGCACAGGAAGGCTGTAGGTTTTGTTTGGCTCAGGTATGAAAGTTCAGTTTTTGCTGTGTACTTTTGTACACAGTAACAGAACATCATGTTTGGGAAAACCCATAATTCCCCAGAATGGTGCTACAAATCCTTCCACCATGTTAGCATTTAATACCAGTTTCAGTTTCATTCAACCTTCAGATTGAATTTAGTTTGCTACTTTTAGGATTTATGCTTTTAAAAAAAAAATAATTAATACATTGGGTATTTTAGAGTGGACAAGGTTCAGAAATACAAATGTTTTAGCCATCAAAAATGGTGTCAAACCAAGAGGAATGAGAAAACCAGCTGTGAGAAATGCTGTGTTGAGGGAAAGATAAAGAGCAAAATCTAACACAAGAGAAGCAGCTGCATTTGTGTGGAATCTACTCATTTAGCTAACTGAACCTTGTGACAACCCACCTCGTGAGACCTCAGCTGGAGCACAGACCTTAGAGCAGCCTTCCAATACCTGAGGGGGGCTACAGGAAAGCTGGGAAGGGATTATTTACAAGGACTTGTAGTGCTAGGATGAGAGGGAATGGATTGAAGCATGAGGAGGGCAGATTTAGACTGGAGATTAGGAAGAAGTTTCTTATAGTGAGGGTGGTGAGACACTGGGACAGGTTGCCCAGGGAGGCTGTGGATAGCCCCTCTATGGAGGTCTTGAAGGCCAGTCTGGACGAGGCCTTGAGCAAACTGGTCTAGTGGTAGGTGTCCCTACCCAAGGCAGGGGGGTTGGAACTGGATGATCTTTAAGGTTCCTTCCAACCTAAACATTCTGTGAATCAATGACTGTGTGACCTAGCCATGAAAGCCACACTAAAAACTTTGTAGTAGATGTCTAGTGAACATGTTTGTACCCCCAAGATGTGAGATGAAGTACCACTGTGGGTGATTAGATGTGACAGCTTCCTTTTCCTGCAGAAATATCAACTTGTATAAGCTCTTCAACAAAGTGTTGAATTTATTTACCTGGACAGTGTCAAGTTATGCTGCACTGTTCTGAAATTGACAAGTCAAGAGCTACAGGTAAACAGCAGTGGATAATGTAAGAGGACAGGGAATGCCATAGTCAACAAGACATGAAAGGAAATAGAAAGGATTTGGGTGGAGAGTACTTCTTAGGCTAATGTACACAGACAGAGGAAAAAATTTGGTGTTTTTTTCATCAGAGGATTTTTATGGATAGTCTCCTGAGTGCCTTGAAAGAAGCATTTTAAATCTGATAAGCAGAAGTTGAGAGAATAAAATGACAGGAGAAGGCATGTCCCAGAAGCAGGACTTTTCCAAAGAGAGGCAGGGTCCTGATCTTTGGGACTCTGTAAGTAGCAGTTTCTGATTAAGCTGAGCTGGGAGCCTCTGGGAGAAATAAAGCAAAAAACCAAAAATTTCAAAATAGCCTGAATAATAATAAATTTTCAAAGCCATTTATCCTGAAATAAATGACTAATTTATTCCCAGAATTCTTCATCATTTCTGAATAATATACGTGATGAAGTGTGAGAATGATGCTTGATTAAATGAGGTCCCTGGAGTGCATCAGAGGAGATTTAGTCTGGAAAACAGCATCTGCTGTCTCTTTCTCTCCTCTCAATGCCCTGTTGTTCCCACATTTTACAGCACATTATTCTCTTCCATTTTTAACAGAATGGGACAATATTCAGATTTTTCTGTGGTGGCCATACAATGGGTCTTTCAGTGTAAGGGTCTGGAAAATACTGCTGAATACTTATTTATTTTTCCTGGCTGGAATAGTAATTACCTTCTCTTAACCAGTCACAGGTTACACAAATCTAAGTAATTTTCATATATAATAACACCATTTAATCCAGGTGCCTTCTAGCCAGGCTGTAATTTCCCCCATTATTTATAGAATCATAGAATGATAGAATGGTAAGGTTGGAAGTGACCTCAAGGATCATCTAGTTCCAACCCCCTGCCATCAGCAGGGACACCTCCCACTAGTACAGGTCAATCAAGGCCTTGTCCAGCCTGGCCTTGAACACCTCCAGGGAGGGAGCAGCCACAACCTCTCTGGGCAACCTGTGCCAGTGCCTCACCACCCTCACTGGAAAGGACTTCCTCCTAACATCCAGTCTAAATCTCCTCTCTGCCAGTTTAAACCCACTGCCCCTCGTCCTGTCATTAACAAGACCTTGTAAATAGTCCCTCCCCAGCCTTCCTGTATGCCCCCTTCAGATACTGGAAGGCTACTTACTATAAGGTCTCCTCAAAGCCTTCTCTTCTTACTAGTGCATTGGACATAGAGGATCATGGCTTCAGCAAAGCAGTATTGAGCACTGGAACAAGCTCCCAAAAGAGGCTGTGGAGTCTCCTTCTATGGAGACTTTCAAGGCCTGTCTGAATACATTCCTCTGTGACCTGAGCTAGATTGTATGGTCCTGCTCTGGCAGAGGGGTTAGACTTGATATCTCTTTGGGTTCTTTCCAATCCCTGTGATCCTGCGATCTTTTTTTTCAGCCCCTTTAAGAACTGGAAGGCCACCAGAGGGTCTCCCTAGAGCCTACTCCAGGCTGAACAACTCCAACTCTCTCAGCCTTTCCCCACAGCAGAGGTGCTCCAGCCCCCAGATCATTTATATAGCTTTCTCTGGACCTCCCTGAATAGGCTCCAGAGCTGGACATAGTGCTCCAGGTGAGGACTCACCACAGTGGAAAAAAGCAGCAGGGTCCCCTCCCTTGACCTGCTGGCTATACTGCTGGGGATTCAGTGTGAAATAAAACAATGGGGTTGCTTGAAATAAAACAAATTAGGAGATTCTGTTGCCCTACTACTGCTGGCATTCAAGAAGGTTGCAGAAGAAATACTGAATAGAAGAATGAGGGGAAATGTGATGGTGCAATCACATCTCATATTTAAGGGGTATTTTCCACATTCTAAGATGCTTCATTCTCTTTCTGACCTTTTGCTTTGCTCTTCTGGACTATTAGTGGGACTGTTTACTTGGTACCCTCACTAGGCTCTTGTTCTTCCATCACCATCTAATGCCAACCTTGCATAGACTTGCTGGAAATGTATTATTTGCAGTGTACCTCAAAATAACTTAAATGGAGAGAAAATTACTTTAAAAGAACTTGTAAGGTTATCCTTAATATTATATGTTTTCTGTTTGGTACAATCAGGGAAGATCTGGAACAACCTCTTCTGGTTTTCTTCTGTTTGTGTTTTTTTCTCCCTCTAACACAAATTTAGAGCAACCCAGGCTGCAGAATTTGGGTCAGGCTGTGAGAGCTGGGCTTATTCAGCCTGCATGAGAGAAGGCTTCAGGGACACCTTAGAGCAGCCTTCCAGTACCTAAAGGGGGAGTAAAAGAAAGCTGGGAAGGGACTTTTTACAAGGGCTTGTAGTGCTAGAATGAGAGAAGATTGATTGAAGCTTCAGAAGGGCAGATATAGACTGAAGATTAGGAAGAAATTCTTTGCAGTGAGGGTGGTGAGACACTGGAACAGATTGCCCAGGGAGGTTGTGGATGTCCCTTCCCTGGAGGTACTGAAGGTCAGGCTGAATGAGGCCTTGAGCAAGCTTCTCCCGTGGGAGGTGTCCCTGCCCATGGCAGAGGTATTGGAGTAGATGATCTCTGAAGTCCCTTTCAACCTAAACCATTCTATGATTTTATTATATTGTCACACAGTGAACAGCAGTAAATACTGTTCTAGAATCTGAGAGTCACAGAAGAAAAGACTAAAAACCTGAGGAATATCTTTGGACAGCCCTTAGATCCCTCCCCTCTAAAACGTCCCAGCCTGGTACTAGCCTTCAGCAGTGTCCCAGCCCCTTGAACAGGATTTCCATCCCACTTTCTCTTGCTGTACTCACACCATCTGCTAGCGAGTCACAGTGCTCTGGGAACATTCAGTACCTGTGACAGCAGTAGTCTGGCTGAAAGTAATCCTGTTGTAAGTGTTCTGATTCTACAGCAGAATCAATGCCCAAGGAGGGCTGTGATGTAGGTGGCCAGATGCTGCCCAGAAATAGCTTGGGTTTGGTTTGTTATTTTATATTCAAATTCACCATTCACACATTCACAGATTGCATGGGGTTGGAAGAGACTCTCAAAGATTATATTGCACAACACCTGTGGCCTCAGCCAGGACACCTCCAACTAGAGCAGACTGCCCAGGGCCACATTGAGTCTGATCTCAAATGTCTTTGGGACAGGGTCTCAGGCACATCCCTGGGCTTCCAGTATTCACAAGTCTCATTGTGAAGAACTTCCTGCTGATACTCAACCTAAGTCTACCCTGCTCCAGTTTCAAACCGTTGCCCCATATCCTATCACTAGAAGCCCTCCTAAACTGTCCTCTAAGTCCCCTTCAGATACTGAAACATAGCTCTAAGGGCTGAACAGCCCCAACTCTCTCAGCCTGTCTTCACAGGACAGTGCTCCCGGCCTCTCATCATGTGTGACCCTCCTCTGGACCCACTCCAGCAGGTCCATGTCTCTCTTGTGGTGGGCATTCCAGAGCTGGACACTGCAGGTGAGAAGAGAAGAGTGACAGAATCACCTCTCTTGACCTGCTGGCCAGGGCTCTTCAAACACTTCCAACACACACTGCTGCTTCAGCAGCACACATTTTCTCCCTGCCATGGATGACATTTGATTAGAAAGACAACAATTTTTACAGGAAGATGTTATGCCAATATTAACTAGCAACAAAGATAATAGCAAAGATAAAACTGCCATCAAGTTATTACAAGGCTGTAATTTTGTTGAGCATTTTTATGAAATTATAAAATGGGATATCATCTCTGTATCTGATTATGAGCAGCAACACATCCCTGTGAGTTAATAATGACAACCCTGTTTTCACTTGTTGACAGTCTGTGACTAATTGCAGTCTGAAGAGAATTAAAACAGATCCATTCAAACCCAGCCATCTAAAGAGAGGTATCACACTTAACACTTATTTACCTGGGATTGCAAGGTCTCTGTAACTTATTTGGATATCTCTATTAGGTGGTAGCTCCTTAAGGGAATGAAAACAAAAGAGTGTTGTCTAAAAAGACACTTTTTTAGTAGGCCCTCTTGTGACAGGATAGGGAGTGATGGTTTGAAATAGAGAGATACAGACTAGATAGAAGGAAGACATTTTCTACAGTGAGGCTGAAGAGACACTGGCCCAGGTTGCCCAGAGAAGTGGTATAAGCCCCACCCTTGGAACCATTCCAGGTCTGGTTCTTGGGGGCTCTGAGGAACCTGCTCTAGTTGCAGATGTCCCTGTTGAATTCAGGGGGGTTGGAACTAGATGACCTTTTAAAGTCCCTTCTAACCCAAGCCATTCTGTGATTCTATTACCATCTATCCAACATCTGAGAACCAGACTCTGCCCCAATGACAGTTTTTGTTTCTTAAAACTGGATGATCTCTGCTCTAGTCCCAGGGACAGGATATTTTCAAGGGCTAGAGTGCATTGGGCATTCTCCCAGAGTATTTTCCAGTTTTGTTTCAAATGAAAGGAAACAGGGTCATGCTCTGGCAGCATTCTGTGAGTTGGATCTGGGGAAAGCGGAGATGCAGCACAGATTTGCTTCAAAACCACAATAATCATCTGCGTTAGGTCAGAAATGCCTTCATGGTGTTGCATAGGAGCTGTAATACTAAACCTGACTGGTTAGTTGGGTAAACAGGCATGACAGAATCTTATCTCAGACATTTTATCACCCAGCTTTCAGAAAGGATATCTCTGTTTAAAGAACAGGCACTTTTATCACAGCAGAAGGTTTTTTATTATTTTTATCTGGAATGTCATTTGAAATGCAGGCTCGGGTGTGTTCTTTAGTAAGCAGGCATCACCACTGCTTCTAAAAGTCCCAAATATTGTCTGCAAGATAAAGCAAGGCTACACAAACATTTTTTCCCTCCTCCTATCAACTTTTTTTTTTCTTTATCAAAATGCCATGTCTGATTTCTTTTAAATATCATATTTAAACTGTAGCTAGTGGCAGACATGACAAGCAAGCATTCTACCCACTCTGGATAGACCTGGTTCCACCCGAAAACCATCGTGAGGCTCCCTGCCTGGCAGTGTACTTTAGATAATTAATTCTGTGCTATTCTGCATTTTGATTACAAATTTTAGACCCAAAGAAGTTGAGAAGTAAGGGCAACACCAGGATCCTGGGCTGCCATCAGAAGAGTACTGCCAGGTTGCACAGAGAAGTTGTGGAGGTTCCAAGCCTGGAAGTGTTGAAAGGCATCTTGGATGGGGCCTTGAGCAGGCTGGTCTAGCAGAAGGTGTCCCTGCTCACGGAAGAGGGATTGGAACTACATGGCCTTTACGTTGTGCCTCCCCCTTGACTCAGCACTGCTGAACCCTTGGAGTGTACAAGAGGGACAAGGACATGCTGGGGCAAGTCTACAAACAGGCTGCAAAGATGCTGAAACGATTGAAGCATCTGACACAGACAGGAAGGCTGAGAGAGCTAGGAAATAGAGAATGCATTGGTTTGCAAGTGACCTCTAAAGGTCATCTTGTCCAACTCCAACTCCTTGCAGTAAGCAGAGACATCCCCAACTAGATCGGGTTGCTCAGAGCCCCATAATGCCTGACCTAAAATGTCTCCAGGGATGGGGCCTTCAACACCTCCCTGGGCAACATGTTCCAGTGTTCCACCTCCCTCATAGCAAAGAACTTCAATGATCAGTCTCAAGAAAAAAAAGCTCAATGGAATCTCCATACACAGAAATGCTGGCAAGAGGAATGAGAAGGGGTACAAACTGAAATACTGAAATTCCATTAGAAAAAAAACAAAACCAAAAAGCAAATCTTTGATCACCACTGTGAGCTCTATCCATCTTATCCACTCTATCCATCCTTAGAGATACTCAAAACTCAGCTGGACATAGAATCATAGAATGGTAAGGTTGGAAGGGACCTCAAGGATCATCTAGTTCCAACCCCCTGCCATAGGCACAGACACCTCCCACTAGTACAGGTCAATCAAGGCCTCGTCCATCCTGCCCTTGAACACCTCCATGAAGGAGGCATCCACAACCTCCCTGGGCAACCTGTTCCAGTGCCTCACCACCCTCACTGCAAAGAACTTCCTCCTAACATCCAGTCTAAATCTCCTCTCTGCCAGTTTAAACCCATTGCCCCTCATCCTGTCATTACAAGACCTTGTAAATAGTCCCTCCCCAGCCTTCCTGTAGGCTCCCTTCAGATACTGGAAGGCTACTATCAGGTCTCCTCAAAGCCTTCTCTTCTCCAGGCTGCAGAGCCCCAACTCTCTCAGTCTGTCCTCACACCAGAGCTGCTGCAGCGCTCTGAGCATCCTCGTGGCCCTCCTCTGGACCCACTCCAACACTTCCATGTCCCTCCTGTGCTGAGGGCTCCAGAACTGCACACAGTACTCCAGATGGGGTCTGAGGAGAGCAGAGTAAAGCGGTAGAATCCCCTCCCTTACCCTGCTGGCCACACTGCTCTTGATGCAGCCCAGGACTCGGTTGCTGTCTGGGCTGCATGGTCCTGGGCAGATCTTACTCAATCTGACCATGTTCTGAAGAGGGAGTTGGACTACATCGTCTCCAAAGATTCCTTATACAATACTTCCAAGAATAGTATCAGATGAATTTCCGTGGTATCAATGAGGTTCTGAGGCAGACTTCTTTTGAAAAGTTTATCAGGAAGCATTAAATGTATTTATTTAAATATCTAATCTCTTCAAATTAACAGTAAAGGCTTAATATAAACGGAGATTGGAAAGGATTTAGCAAATCAGTGTGCAAAGTGACAGGTTAATTGCTCTGTGCATCATTAAGCAGCACATTTATTTGGCAACAAATAATTTAACCAGTGAAGTCAGCCTGTTAATGAAAAAAAAAATAAATTTAGACATTTCCTTATAGTTTGGTGAATAAATTCCATTAGTGAACTTCTTCACAATCAGTCTTCTTTCAGCATTCATTCATACACTCAAATAATGTTTTGGTTTGGAAGGGGGCTTAAAGATCATCTAGTTCCAAGCCCACTGCCACGGCCAGGGACACCTTCCACTAAACCAGGTTGCTCAAGAACTTATTCAACCTGGCCTTGAACACCTCCAGGGAGGGAACATCCACAAGCTCCTTGGGCAACCTGTTGCTCCTCTGGACACACTCCATCAGGTCCACGTCTTTCTTATGTTGAGGGCCCCAGAGTTGGACACAGGTCTCCTGATGAGGTCTCACCAGAGCACAGCAGTGACAGAATCACCTCTCCATCTCATGGTGATGCTGCTTTTGATGCAGCCCAGGATCAGCATCTGCCTTCTGGATTGCAGGTGTCTGTTGCTGTCTCATGTTCAGCTTCTCATCCACCAGCACCCTCAAGTCCTTTTCTGCAGGGCTGCTCTCAATCTCATCATGTCCTAGCGTGAACTGATACCAAAGGTTGCCCCAACCTAGGTGTAAGACCTTGCACTTTGCATAGTTGAACCTCATGAGATTCTTCTCCACCCTCCTCTCTGGTCTGTCCAGGTCCCTCTGGATGGCATCCATCCCATCCTTCACTCTTATCAGTCACACCACTCAGCTTGGCATCATCAGCAAACTTGCTGAGGGTGCCTTAGTCTCACTCTATATTATTGGTGAAGGTACTGAACAGTGCTGCTCTCAGTATGGACCCCTGAGAGACACCACTTGTCACCCATCTCCATCTCAATATTGAGCTGTTGACCTTTGGATTTGATCATCTAACCAATTCCTTACCCACTGGGCAGTCTGACCAGATATCTTAGACTAAGATGCTCCATATTCCACTGAGAGGTGTTGCTTTTAAGAGATTAAATAAGCTGTTAATACAAAAATTCAGGAATTTCATCCTTTGCTCCCCACATATACATAATTCTCACTCATTTTCATAAATAAATATTGATCCTTCTTTGTGTATCTATTGAGACTAATTGAGACAAGAACTTAGTATTGACCAAAACAAAGGGGAGGTCAATAGTGACATTGAAGGAAAATGCATCTTCATCTTGGCTGAAACCAGAAGACAGTAAGCCAAATATTTACCCCAATTAATTTGTCCTTTCAAATTCTTAGAGATTCCATTAAAAAAAAAACCCAAAACAAAACCACAAACCAACCAAACAACACCCCTCCCAAAAAAAAAAACAAACAAAAAAACCCAAAACCCAACCAACCAAAAAATCTCCTATTTAGTGTATGTAAGACACAGTGATTAGCTGAAATGAATCCTCTCTATTTCGGCTCTTTGAAGAGAAGATGAGGCTGTTTTATGCTGGAGGGAAGGGATGTCATCCAGAGACACTGAGACAAGATGGAGAGGTGGGTCCAAGCCAACTTTATGAAGTTCAACAAGGTTAAATCCAAGGTCCTATATCTGGGTCAGAGCAATTCCAAGAACAAATCCAAGCTGGGCAAGGAGTGGCTCAAGAACAGCCTGGAGAAGAAGAACTTGAGGGTGTCAGCTGATGAAAAACTAAGCATGAGCCTGCAATGGTCACTGGCAGCCCAGAAGGTGTCTGTGTGCTGGGCTGCATCCAAAGCAGTGAGAGCAGGAGGACAGGGAGGGGTTTCTACCCCTCTGCTCTGCTCTGCTGGGACTCCACCTGGAGCACTATGTCCAGCATAAGAGGGACAAGGAGCTGCTGGAGTGAGCCCAGAGTGGGGCCATGAAGATGATCAGAGGGCTGGAGAACATACCTTATGGGGACAGGCAGAGAGAGTTGGGGATGTTCAGCCTGGAGAAGAGAAGGCTCTGGGGAGACCTTAGAACAGCCTCCCAGTTCCTTAAGAGGGCTACAAGAAAGCCAGGAAAGGACTTTTTATAAGGGTTTGTAATGATAGGATGAGAAGGAATGGATTGAAGCTGGAGGAAGGCAGATACAGACTGGATATTAGGAAGAAATTCATTGCAGTGAGGGTGGTGAGACACTGGAACAAGGTTGCCCAATGAAGTTGTGCAAGTCCCTTCCTTGGCGATTGAAAGCCAGGCTGGATGAGGCCTTGAGGAAACTGGTTTAGTGGAAAGTGTGCCTGCCCATGGCAGGGGGGTTGGAACTAGATAATCTTCAAGGTCTCTTCCAACCCAATCCATTCTATGAACCTATTAAATCCATCCCACCACCACTGTTAGACTCAGTGGTTGGGATTTACTGGTCTCCAAAAGTCCTGCTAGGGCTATTTTGCTGGTGTGAATGTGTTATGCAGTATGAGAGCCACCCTAGGGCAACATTTAATCTCAGTTTTACTAAGAGCTGTTCTGAAAAAAATGAGAAAAACTATTTAAAGAAGAAAATAAAGGCATGATCCCCCTTCTCTGCAATCTTTGTCTGTGCTGTATGTTGCTGAATGGGTGATATATGATTAAGTTTCCAACAGATAAATGATGTAAGAAGGTCTGGATGACCTCTAGTTATCCTAACCAACCTTTATTATTCTGCAATTCAATAGAGAAAGGCTGGCATGACAAAAATCCCACATCATTATACACTTGGAAGCAGAGTGCCATAGCTAAGTAAAGCCCCATTCAGTGGCTCTCTGACAGGAAGAGTTATTTTAAATCAGAACCAAAGCTGTAATACTTTTTTTCCCCCTTTTTTTCTTTCTCTTTCCTATAATTTTAACTTAAAATTATTCTTGTATTCAAAACCTTCCTTAGTTAGAAACAGAAGCCTTGCATTTGGTGTAGAACAAACACTCTGCTTACTGATATCTGAGTCATTATTTTCCTTGTCATTTAATCTGACCTAAATATGCAGCCTACGATGACAAACATATTACAAATGAGCAATAGGTGACATTTTAATGACACCTTCTATGAAACATTTTATCATCATCTGTTCTGGGTATTCTATAAATTAAACATGCATTCATCTGTGCATAAATATGCTTCTCTGCAACTCCCTGAAAGGAGTTTTGGAGTGAGATTGGGGGTTGGTGTTTTCTCTCAAGTAACTAGGGATAGGACAGGATGAAATGGCCTCAGATTGCACCGGTGGGGAGGTTTAGGTTGGATATTAGGAAAATAATTCTTTCCTGAAAGAGTGGTCAGACATTGGAACAGGCTGCCCAGGGGAGTGGTGGAGTCACCATCCCTGGAGGTTTTCAAGAAATGAGATGTGGCACTTCAGGACATGGTTTAACGGTCATGATGTAATCAAACTGACAGATGGACTTGATCTTACAGGTCTTTTCCAACCTTAATGATTGTGTGATTTACCATATCACACTTGGAAAACCTCACTGGGTATGTTTAAAAGGCAGCCTTTACCAGATGAAGAGGTCTAAAATACATTTCACAGGGAGAAAGACTTTGCTGAGAAGAAGCTTCTCTGTTTTAATATTCCCATTTGCTTGTGGCCTGTAGTCACATGTCCCTGGCAAAGCCTGTTACAACACTATTCCCAAGGGGGAAAAGCCCAGAAGGCAAAAGGGATCTAAGCAATCTTGTGCCTCACTTCAAATAAAATCTCATCTTCTGAGCTGTTCCTTTTCACTTTGTTTAACTTAAAAAAAAAAAAATCCCTTTACTTATATGGTTTGGATAGCCTTCCATCCTTGTCACATTTTAGGGGAAGAGGAAAATCACTGCAGAGATTGACACGTTAATTTGGATCTGTCAAGAATGAAATATCTGAATGAGAACAGGCTGTAATCAGGCATGGGAAAGTTAACCCAGCTCTTAACACCAGATTCACGTGAGGAAAGAATTAGGAAAAGTCTCCAATGAGCCACAATGAAATGAAATCATATGTTTTACTTAGTTTGGGTGGGATGGTTTGGGAGTTACCCTCCCCCTGCCCCAAAAATCACCCAGACTAGACTCAGGCAGCTGGAAGTTAAACAGTGAAGCTTTATATTCACAGCTTAGCACAATATACAAGCAGATATTTACAATATATTACAAAATGTATACAGCTATATACAGAAATATACGAGTTAAAGGCAATACAGAAATGTAATATCCCTTCCAGAAATCAGAGTCCCCAGGAGGGGCTCCCAACCACCCTTCCACCTTCTTCCCACCCCTCTACCTTACCTCAGGGTTTGCCTTATGTGCAAGGTGAGTTTGGAGGATCAGCCAGGGGAGTTAGTAGCAGAGTGATTAGTTGGGTTACACAGCCACAAGCAGAAAAGAAACACAGACTCTGACAGATAGAGACACTCTGTGTTATCTATGTTTGTGTCCTATGTTTTTACACATCTAAGCAAGATTGTGAGTGAAGTAGATATCACTCTTGTTTCCTTTTTACAGCCTATAGTCTAATTTTTCTCATTAAAATATTCCAATTAGCCTCAAACCAGCACTGTATCTGGAACAGTTTTCCCAGGAAGATTGTGGATGCTCACTCCCTGGAGGCGTTCAAAACCAGGTTGGATGAGGCCTTGAGCAACCTGGGCTAGAGGAAGGTTTCTCTGCCCACGACAGGGGCTTGGACCTAGATGGTCTTCAAGATCCCTTCCAACACAAACCATTCTATGAATCTACGAATCTCTGAAATTCCTGATGGCAGAGATACTAAGCCAAGTCCCATTTTGACACATTTTGCTTCTATTTCAGTTCTATAACAAAACTTTTCCGTTAAACTTGGCAAAAGGAAGGTAATTCTGAAGCCTGGTAATCATGGATCTGCCACATTTTGATTCCTCACAATCTCTCTAACAAGTTAGAGCACTGAGATAATGTACAAGGGACAATAAAAACTAATTGTGGTTGCTATGAAAACAACCCTTCCTCACCTGAAGTCTGCAGATCTCTGGGGAGGACAATAATCAGTGCTTTATAAAGAAAAGCCATTGAGATTTGGCTTCTTTGTGGCTAAGGAAGAAGTGCTCATGCCAGCTATTCCTGGAGCAGTCAGTAATGACAAGAGATGAGCAATAAAATCACAAATCCACTGCTGGATATTTTTGCATAAAATCATGGCTCTTCTTGTACATTTATAAATGTCAAGTGTGGCTTGCCCCAGATGTATTGCAACACTGAGAAACAGGAGAGGTTTTCTCTCTAGTTTATTGGAAAAGTTCAGTGATTTGGTTAAGAAACTCAGTTAGGCTGCAAATTTAGTTATTTGATGAAGAAGTTGCTTATTGATACAGACATGAATAGATGGGCAGACAAAGAGTTATTCCTCCAAAAGGAAAGGTTTCCAAATCCTTGCTTAATTGTATTTCTGATTAGCAGAGGAGAGAAAAGAGTTATCGTGGGCATGGCTCCAGCTCTGTAATCACGAAGTCGATTCTAACTGAACGAGTGTGGAAGTGAATAGTCAAGGGCTCATACTGCAACAGCCAGAAGTGCCAAAAGGGAATTCCCTCCACCAAGGACCGCTAGAATTCAATGCTTTGTTTCTCTGCACTGGCAGAGAAATTGGCAGAGCTTCACTGACCTCCTTTTGTAGAAATGTTTTTTCAACACACCGGGTGGGGAAGTTTTGTCTAAAACCCTCTTCTGTAAAACAGCCTTAACAACAAGAGTTTTAGTTCCTCGAAGAATATGAACAACTCCCTCTATTTTTGAAGTTAAACAGAGGTCTTCAAATGTTGTGACCCCAAGATTAAAAAACCAAACCCCTACACCTCACAAAAATGGCTGAACAGCAATTCATAGATTCATAGGATGGTTGGGGTTGTAAGGAACCTTGAAGATCATCTAGTTTCAACCCCTCTGCCATGGGCAGGGACACCTTCCACTAGACCAGCTTGCTCAAGACCTCATCCAATTCCAGATACTACATTAAAGAATTTAAGATCTTCAACTAAAGCTTGCTCAGATTTCATTTACCCCTCGATAATTACTCCAGTAACATTGATCAGGATGAAAATTTCCCTAAAATATTACAAGGTGCTTAGACAAGTAATCAATTTTATCACTTGCAGGGTAACTGCTTCAAGTAGTTACTGCTCTAGGAGAGCAGAACTGTGTCATTATTGCTGAAGACAGCTGTGGAATTTGGCAGAATTGCTACATGGTGACCTCCAAACCAATTTACAAATAAAGACCCACAAAGCAATTAGAAGCCTCCAATGATTAAAATTCTCTCCCTGTCTGTGAAACCTTAGAGAGGTCTCTGCCAGTTCCCCGCCCTCAGGGTAGAAAATCATCAAGTCTGAAGTAACAGAAGTAGGTTGACTGAAGGTAGTAGTATTATACTTTCTTACCTTCTCTACAGTCATTGAGAGATGTGTTCATTGAGAAGAAATTAAGGGCAGGAGCCTAAATTAGCTGTTCTGATCAGCCATGCACAGAAGTGCATCATGCAGGAGAGAAGATTCACTAGGGTAGAGTGGATTTTCCTGGTGTATCACTTCAGTGCATCTCACCATTTCTTTTCCAGGAAACCATGGATAAACAAAGTGACCTAATCACGTTCTCTAGGTTCAAAGTGCACCTTTGGGCTTACTACAGTTTTACCGTGTATGCTATTACAGAAAGTATATAAAAAATTGCCCAGGTGAATTCCCATGGCCAAATAATGACTGCTGTACCTCCAGCAGGCTCAGAGGAGATCAGCCATGTATATCCCCTGTACTCTTTCAGAGATTCAAATGCAGCATACAGATCTCCTTCCATACTGATGCCCACTGACATACACCTCAGTCACAGCTTCACAGATTGCATGGGCTTGGAAGGGACTCTCAAAGGTCATCTTGTCCAAATCCCCCTGCACTCATCAGGGACATCTCCAACCACAGCAGGCTGTGCAGAGCCACCTCCAGTCTGATCTTAAATGTCTTCAGGGACAGGGCCTCAACCACATCTCTGTGCAACCTGTTCCTGTATTTTACCACTCTCATTGTGAAAAGCTTCTTCCTGATGTCCAACCTAAATTTATCATGCTCCGGTTTCAAACCATTGCCCCATGTCCTATGACTAGAAGCTGTTCTGAACAGTCCCTCCCCAGCCTTCCTGCAGGTCCCCATCGTATGTTGAAATGCAGCTCTAATGTCTCTATGGAGTCTTCTCCAGGCTGAACAGCTCAAACTCTCTCAGCCTGTCTTCACAGGAGAGGTGTTCCAGTCCTCTGATCATCTGTGTGACCCTCCTCTGGACCCACTCTAGCAGGTCCATGTCTCTCTTGTGCTGGGCACCTCAGAGCTGGACACAGCACTGCAGGTGAGGTCTAACCAGAGAGCAGAGTAGATTAAAGAGGACTGTCAGGAAGTTTTAGCATTCAAATTAAGGGACTTGTTTTCCTTAGTCTCAAAGCATCCGTGGACCCACTTCATGAAGGTTCATGGAATTACACCAGAAATTAATTGGGTCTTCAGTGCTCAGAGTGTAAACAATGGCATTATTTAGTGTGTTCAGACCTCTGTGGTCTTAATGAACTGATCAGATTATTCTATTTAGAGGCTCCACAATGATGAGGATCATTATGTATTGTCAAAAGATTCAGCACGTAACATTCATAACACTGGAGCTTCACTGAAGTATCCTAATGTTAGGGGCTGACAAATTAAGCAGCCTTAGCATCCTCATTAGGTCTGTCAAGCTGAATTGCTGTGTGTTTTGCCTTAGTTAATGGCCTGGCTGACCAACAGCAATTCACAGCTGATGGCAGAGGAAGATCATCTCATTAAAGCAGCTGAATGAGTCTTTAAATAGGTACCATGGAGCGAAAAACTGTTCAGCTTTCAAGTGGGGGGCTCCTCTGTATTATAGAATGGTAATAACAGAATCAGTTAAGTTGGAGAAGACCTTAAGGATCAAGTCAACCATTAACCCAACACTACCAAGTCTGATGCTAACAAGTCCCTCAGCATCACATCTATACACCTTTTAAACACTTCCAGGCATGATGATTCAACCACTATCCCAGGCAGCGGGGTTTCTTCTTTCAGGGAAGAATTTTTTCCTAAACCTTGCCTGATGCAACTTGAGACCATTTCCTCTCATTCTATCACGTGTTCCTTGGGAGAAAACACCAACACTCACCCAGCTTCAACCTCCTTTCAGGGAGCAGTAGGCAGCAGTGAGGTCTCCATTCAGACTCACAGATTCACAGATTGCATTGGGTTGGAAGAGGCCCTCAAAGGTCATCTTATCCAACTCCCCTGCGCTCAGCAGGGACACATCCAGCTGATCAAGCTGCCCAGATCTCATTGACTCTGACCTTGAATATCTCCAGGGACAGGGCCTCAACCTAGGCCTCAATCCTAGGCAATGTGTTCCAGTATTTCACTGTTCTTATTGTAGAGAACTTCCTCTTGATATCCAGCCTAAATCATCCCTGCTCCAGTTTCAAACCACTGTCCCTTGTCCTATCACCACAGGTCCTTCTAAACAGTCCCTCCCCAATCTTCCTGTAGGTCTCCTTATTGTAGAGAACTTCCTCTTGATATCCAGCCTAAATCATCCCTGCTCCAGTTTCAAACCACTGTCCCTTGTCCTATCACCACAGGTCCTTCTAAACAGTCCCTCCCCAATCTTCCTGTAGGTCTCCTCAGATACTGAAATGGAGTTGTAATCCCAGTTCCATCAGTTGCTCCTCAGAGACTTTGTTTTCTAGACCCTTCACCAGCTTTGTTGCCCTTTTCTCAACATGCTCCAACACCTCCATGTCCTTCATGTACTGAGTCCACAATCGAACCCAGTACTCAAGAGGTGCTGAGTATAGGAGGACAATCACTGCCCTAGTCCTGTTGGCCACACTACTGCTGATCTAGGCCAGGATGCTGTTGGCCTTCTTGAACACCTGGACACACTGCTGGTTCATCTTCATCTGGGCTGTCAATCAATATCCCTTTCTCTGCTAGACAGTTTTCCAGCCACTGCCCCAGGCTTGGAACATTACAGGTTGTTGCTGAAACCCAGATGCAGGACCCAGCACTTAGAGAGAAGATTCTTTCATCTGCTTAGAAAGAAACAGGCACAATAAGAAAAAAAAAAAAAAGTGTTTCCAGTGCCTAATACAAAAATGAACCAAACTCTTTCTGGACGATGGCTACAACCCATTCACACTGCTCCATACACAACAGAAACAATGAAAATACCAAATATATGGAAACAGCTATAACAGCTTCTTTGGTCTCCTAATAAAAGGCCTAGAGCACCTCCCAGCCCTTCTAAGCCTCCTCTGAGACATCCAGTCTTGTGTTACTGATAACAGTCAAGAGACCAATGACTGATCTTTAACCCTCACTGTTAAAGAAGCTTTAAATACATTTAGTCAAGATGAAAAGAGAGGATTTTATTACTTTATTTTAAGATTTATTTTATGATCTATGCACTACGACTATTGTAGTTTTAAGTCTTGTAAACCTTTCTTGTTGCAGTTAATGCTGTTAGTAAAGACTTGAAACGGATATATTATAACTCTGCTTATGCTTGTAGATGCTGAAAGCCATTATATCCTTTTAAGTGACAATTCATTTTCCTTTGAAGAACCTTCTACAAAAGCAGAAGCAACATTAAGGTGTATACAAAATGAGCAAAACAAATAAAGTGCAGCACTATTCATGACAAGGTTGGGGGTTTTTTTTTGTTTTTCCTCCTCCTGTGTGTATGATTTCTCCCCGTAGTAATTAAACCGTGACAAGCTGCCAGTGGTGGAACAGCGTAATTCAACATAATTTAGGCTCACTGCAGTTCTTTAATTACATGTATTTACCAATGTATACATAAGGTGCAAGGACTTACATCTTCTAAAGCAATTTCTTATTAACATCTATTCTGAAATTAATAAAGCAAATTTGTTCTGTTTATTTTTGGTGGATCCACAGAATCACAGAATGTTAAGGGTTGGAAGGGACCTCTAGAGATCATCCAGTCAAACTCCTCTGTCAGAGAAGGATCACCTAGGGGAGGTCACACAGGAATGTATCCAGGCAAGTTTTGAAAGCCTCCAGAGAAGGAGACTCCACTACACCTCTGGGCAGCCTGTTCCAGTGCTCTGGCATCCACCTCATAAAGACATTTCTCCTCATGTTGAGGTGGAGCCTGCTGTGTTCCAGTTTGTACCTGTTTTTCCCTTGTGCTATCACTGGGCACCACCAAAAAGAGTCTGGTACCTTCATCCTGACACCCACCCCTCAGATATCTATAGATATTGATAAGGTCCCTCTCAGCCTTCTCCAGACTAAACAGTCCAACCCCTCTGCAGTCAGCAGGGACATCCTCCACTAAATCAGGTTGCTCAGAGCCATGTCTGGCCTGGCCTTGAATGTCTCCCAGCATGGGGCCTCAACTATCTTCCTGGGAAATCTGTTGCAGTGTTCTATCACCCTCATGGTAAAGAACTTGTTCCTAACATCCAATCTAAATCTGCTCTTCTCTCATTTCAAACCATTGCCCCTTGTCCTGTCAGTGCAGGCCTTTGGAAACAGTCCCTCTACAGCCTTCTTGTAGCCCCCTTCAGGTACTGGCAGGATGCTATTAGATCTCCCTGAAGCGTTCTCTTCTCCAGGTTGAACTGCCCCAGCTCCCTCAGCCTGTCCTCACAGGAGAGATGCTCAAGCCCCCTGATCATCAGTGGCCCTCCTCTGAACCTATTCCATCATGTCCATGTCCTTTCTGTGTTGTGGGCCCCAGAGCTGGACACACTCCTGGTGAGGACTCACCAGAGCAGAGTGGCAGAATCACATTTCTCCAACTGCTGGTCACGCTGCTTTTGCTGCAGCCCTGGATCTGATTTGCCTTCTGGGCTGCAAGTGCCCATTGCTGGCTCATGTCCAGCTTCTCATCCACCAGCCCTCTCAAATCTTTTCTGCAGAGTTGAACATAATTTCCTTTCCTTCAGCACACAAACATATATTTTTCTAAACAAAAATACCACAAAGCAATTTACTAAATGACTGAAAATTCCTGCAATCCCAAGTCTGGTTAATGCTTTCATTCACTGTGGCTCAGAATAATTAAAAAACATTACTGCCAGTGACAGTATTTTGAACTTCATTAAATCTTGTGATGAACCCATCCCCTATCAGTTTGGCATATGAGTGGTGGGAGGATTGCTCAATGTAATATCTGCTAACTGTCGTCTCAGGAGCACTGAGCACTGTCCCCCATGGTGACCTTACTGACAGTTGTAAAATAGAAAACAAAGTAAGTTCACTCTATGTGAAATACAGATTTTTCTGGCAGGGCTGATCTTTAACACTTGCAGTGCTGAGAATACATTGCTTCAGCCTTTGCCTCATTCATTGCACATGTACCTCTGCTCAGGGTTGAAATTCAGCCCAGAGAAAACTACAGCCTTATAGGGAAGGGTTGTAGAGATGTGGAGATGCAGGACAGGGCTCCCTTCAGAGTCCTTCAGCTGTATGCTGGCCTGGGCTCCAAGAAATCCACTCTAGGTAGCACTGAACTGCAAGATACAGAGCTAAAGCTGAACATTGAAAACATTTCTAATATTCAGCTCAAAGTCTGAGGTAATTCTTTCAAAATACAAATAAAAAGCCTCTGTAAGCTACCGGGGCCTTAAAAAAAAGAAATTAACTTCAAAGATGTCCTTTTCTTTAAGGCCAACTGAAAACTGCAGCCATCCTGAGAGGAGACCTCATATAATAACAATAAAGTCTCTGAAAAGCCAGGTCACTTGGCTCAGCAGTAAGCACAGACACTCCAGTAACATTCCCTGGGCATGGAGAGAGAACTTCCGAAAGGGAATGGCAACAACTTTTTGATAGCAATGACTTTTTTATAAGATACCCTCCAGAAATTCTCTTTCCTGTCAGTTACACAGATGCTTTGTACAGAGATAGTAAGGCAATTTGAAACATCTGAATTGCAGAATCAGCCTAAATGGCATTTAAATCCAAATAACAAACTGCATGAAGGTTTGAACGCTAATGACCTAAGAATTTTCACCTCTCCGCCTCCAATGTAACCTCTGCTTTTGGCAAAATCTGCTATCATTTTCCTTCCTCTTCCAAGAACCCGATCCCAAGGTAGCAATTATTTCACATTGGCATCTTTTAATGTGCTCAGAGGATGAAGGAGCTGTGAATATCTTTGTATATCTAAGGAAAAACTTCTCTGCTGTGTGGGTGCCAGAGCCAATGGAGCAGGCTGTCCAGAGAGGTTGTGGAGTCTCCTTCTCTGGAGAGGTTCCAAACCCACCCGGACATTGTGATCCTGGACAAGCTGCTGTGGGTGACCCAGCTTTAGCAGGGGATCTGGACTGGAAGGTCACTTCAAACCCACCCCTCCATGCTGGGATTCTGTGATATCAATGTACCATTTAGCAAGCCATCAGCACAGATAAGAGTGATCCATGCCTGGTTGGCATGCAGTCTCACTGCATTTCTATTCCAAAATTCAATACCCCCTTGATGCCTGACCAAACTAGCTATTAGTTGTCAAGGCACAGTTAAAATGGCAAAATAAAACCTGCAGATTTAATCAGCATTTCCATGGCAGCTGAAACTATGCTGCTTAAGGGCTGGAATGGGCCGCAATAAAACCGAGTTGCCTGTGTATCCCCAAAAATTGATTCCTGGAAGAGCAAACACAACAGCTTCAGGAAATAACATTTAAAAATATTAAACCATGGGGCTCTCAGTTGCCTTAAAACATGGGCATAAAATCTGAATCACTTTTAGGAGCATACCAAATGTACCCATAGATGTAGTTGGAGAAAATAAATTTTGAAACGGAGGTTTTGTTTGGAATAGATCTACTGAACAACCTCGCTGAGTGACTCTTCCCAAAGGCTACTATTTCTGGGGAAAAAAAATTTAGTTAATTCATCCTAGTGCTTTGGATGGTTTATTTTTTTGTTTCACAGAATCACAGAACGTCAAGGGCTGGAAGGGACCTTGAAATATCATCCAGTCCAACTCCCCTGTCAGAACAGGATCACCTATATCATATCACATAGGAATGTGTCCAGGTGGGTCTTGAATATCACCAGAGAGGGAGGCTCCACAACCCCCCTGGGCAGCCTGTTCCAGTGTTCTGTCATCCTCACAGGGAAAAAAATCCTCCTCATGTTTCCATGGAACTTCCTACACCTCAACTTCCACCCATTGCCCCTTGTTCTGTCACTGGGCCTCACCAAGCAGAGCCTGGCTCCATCCTNGGAAAGCAGACACAAGCCTTGGTGCCTCTCAGTCTATCACAGAGACATTATACTTGGCCTTATTTTGCACCCGGTTTTGGTTTTGGTAAACACAGTTCACCGTGCTAGGCATGTGCATCTCCCTTTTTTGGTGAAATAACTTAGGATTGGTTCCAAGGCTGTTGCTATTGGTTTTGGCTGTTGCTATTGGTCAAAGACACTCAACAAAATGCTTAAAACCCTAGCCAAGTTGTTTTGTTGTTGCTGCCTTTGTTTTGTCCGCTACCTGTTTGCATTGCTTTGCACCACACATAGCTGGGGACTTGCCTCCCCCACGACTGGCAGACCTGACCCTGGCTGTGTTCCGCACTGAATCAGCTCACCCCACGCTGGGATACAGCTGCCCACTTGAGCTCAGCCCAGCCCAAGGCCGTTTGACTCTGGCCGAGCCTATGTCATGACCTAGCAACAGCCTAGCAATGAGTCGCGATGCTGAGCCCTGCCAGCCTGCCACTCCAGCCTGAGGACCGACTCCTTTGCTATACACAGCACCCGATTGGACTGCTCCAGCCTGGAAACCTGGATCCTCCTTCGCCCAGGTGTCTGACCATTCTGATGACCTCCTGAGAGCTGTGGAGGATTTGCCTCACGTCCATGGATCTTCTCGGCAACCTGCTCAATTTGAGCTACGCTAGCAGCAAAACCCCACCACATCATCACCATGTGGAAGGCCACCACATGGCTGGGACTATATTTTCCCTCCTTTATGCTGCTACATATATTTTTGGATTAAAAATATTGAGACTCTGACCAGTGAGCAAACTAAATGTCTTTTCTAAAGTTTGTGAAGGTTTACGTTTAACCATTAAGCAGCACTTTGTGCTGCAGGACTCTCCACTTGTTTAAATTTTCAAAAACCTTTTCTAAAATCATATAAAACAATGTGATTATATATATATATATCTATGTATATATACATATATATAAAAAAATCATAGAATGATAGAATGGTAAGGTTGGAAGGGACCTCAAGTATCATCTAGTTCCAACCCCCAGCCATAGGCAGGGACACCTCCCACTAGTACAGGTCACTCAAGGCCTCCTCCAACCTGGCTTTGAACACCTCCAGGGAGGGAACAGCCACAACCTCCCTGGGCAACCTGTTCCAGGGTCCCATCACCCTCACTGTAAAGAACTTCCTCCTAACATCCAGTTTAAATCAGTCCTCTGCCATAAAAAAGATATATATACACATTCTGCAAAGATAGTTTTACCAACTGCATAATAGAATCTGTACATGTTGATTGTCAATAAGTTTGGGGAAATCTTCTATATCTATACCTATATATCTCTATCTCTCTATCTCTATCTCTATAGCTATAGCTATATAATAAAATATTTAATAATTTTATATTGACCCTCATTACAATTCACTTATAACCCAGATTCAAACCCCTCCTTAACACTCAGTCTCTCCTCATTTGTTTGTTTGTTTTCGGGAAATGCCTCATAATTTTAATTTTATGGCTACAGAAAATAGTACTTTCTCAGCAGTACAATGGATTAAAAAAAAAAATTGAAAAAGTTGAGCAAATTCATCCTTGAGGTGGTGCTTTCATGAATGCTTGAAGTTCAGACATGATGTTAAACCTGGACTGTTGCCATCATCCCAGATACAGCAGACTTCAATAAGATATTAAGTATCCAATAATGATTTAAAAGATAAAATTCCCACATAGCAAGTGACAGGATGAGAAAACACGGCCTCAAGTTAAGACAGAGGAGGTTTAGTTTGGACATCAGGAAAAAATTCTCCCCTGAAAGGGTTGTGAAGCCCTGGAACAGGCTGCCCAGGACAGTGGTGGAGTCACTGTCCCTGGAAGTAAAAAGAAGCTGTGTAGATGTGGTGCTGAGGGACATGGTTTAGCAGCAGACTTGGAAGCGCTGTGTTGGTGGTTGGATTTGATGATCTTGAAGGCCTTTCCCAGTCTGAACAATTTCACAATTCCATAAAATATTGGGAACTGCTGCCCATCATGAAAATTGTTCTTGCAAGTATGCTTAGTGAATGTTGTATGCTCAAGGGGTGAGCTACCTGTGCCTTAAGAAATGCACTACTTCTTATCAACAATTTCCTTGTAAAGTTACTGCAGTACTTTACAGCTTTCAAATACACAGTGTGGTAGTTTGAGGGGTCCTAGGTTCCCCCTAAACAAAACCATAGGGACAGAGGCCCATCCCAGGGGGATGGACCTGCTTGTTGCAGGATACTGTAATATTGTTATTCTATTCCTTTTCTAGTATCACAGATTAAAAGTGCTTGACTGCACTTCCCCCCTTCCCTTCCCTACCTCCCTTGCTTCCACTTCTCTCTGGGAACAGCACATGTTCCTCTTATCTCACAGTTGGTGGGGGGGTGCTGGTAAGCAGGCAAGGTGGCTTCAGCCTACCTCACAGGCCAACTGGGAGGGAGTGCAAGGGGTGGAAGATTCTAGAAGCCAGTTTGGGCCTAGTAGATTTTATTTATTTTAATCAGATTCTACCTGATTGCCTTTTATATATGCTCTTATAAACAGAATTTCTCTCTAAGCTTCCAATCGGTGTACAGTGTCCTCATTCTTCCTCCCAAAAAGGGGTAAAAGTCAATTCTGTCTCCAGAATGGCGCATGTTTGTGGCCCAAACTGGAACACAGAGTAAGATCAAGAAGAGTAGATTAACAAGCTGATGGGCCAGCAAGGCCACAATACGCAGACTGGATTGGAAGATGTGGAGTGGGCAGCTGTAAGGAAGGCTGTTTTATCACACCTTCTGCCACGACTGCCAGCCTGCCTCTTCTGTAACTCACAGAACATACTGCATCTGAATGACCTAGTTTCTGCTCATTGAAGAGAGTGGATGGAAATCTGGCAATGACTTGTTATACCTCTTGTTTCTTTACATTTTAATGCCACTCTTCACCATTCATGTTGCTCTTATTGCCTGCTCCCTCAAGAAATAGGCATAGTAAGATCTGGGGGGGTTGTATTTTTTTATACCATGTAAAAAGTTCCTTGCTCTTCTTTTGGGTAAATTTGTAAATCAAAGTTAGAAATATCCTCATTAGCAACCTATTCACATTTATATTTTGCATATTCTTGATGAATAAGACACTGAACCTTGATCTTAGATTAAAGCAAAACAGAGGTCATCCCCATATACTTTCCTGCTGCTTCTTCCAATGGTTAATTAACTTCAGCTAAATATCCCCAAAACTGCTGAATAACGGAATAGTTTGGGTTAAAAGGCACCTTAAAGATCATCCAGTTCCAAGCCCCCTGCCATGGACAGAAACATCTGCTATATGACCAGGTTGCTCAAGGCCCCACCAAACCAGCTTTGAAAACTTCCAGGCTTGGAGCCTCTGATTGAATTTGGTTTGAATTTGCTTTTGACTTTCTCTTTGGTTCTAGTTCTTACCCCTTCCCACTCCCCTAATCCACTGCATTTTCTCCTGTAAACAAGTCACATCTTTGTTTTGATGTCTCTTTAAATAACTTTCTACACCGAAGGGCTTTTGTTCTTTCAGTCTATACATTGTGCTGACAACCCACCTCTGTGCAGCCTGTTCTTTTCCTTCACTGTACATGAGCTGAAGTAGCCATCAAGTCTGCATTGAGAGATGTCTCAGAATGGAGGTGCAGGAGAATTACTCCTGCACATGTAGGCATTCAGAAGATGCACCAACTGAATCTCAGATTGCATCTAATTTGACATTATGGCCTAATTCAGCATGCAGTTAGCCTTAGGTAACAATCACAGCCCACGGTCATGTTGTGCCACATCATGTGTTGCCGAAAAGCTGTTGTTCCAGTCTAACACAGAAGCCTGGAACTAAAATTATCCTGTTGGAAATGCCTCAATGATCACAAAACCTCCAGATATCAGCTAATAGAGATGTCACTTAACAAACAAGACCCTTTTTGATTGCTAAGCACAGAGGGCCTGACAGCTCTCCTCTCTCACAAAGGCTCACTACAAGTCCTCATGCTCCATAACCTCTTGCTGAACGGATTCATGCTGGGTGAGGAGTAGCTCGAAAGCAGTCTGAGTCTCCCCTCTTCCAGCTTTACTCCATTCCCCCTTGTTGTATCATAACAACATCTTGAAAATGTACCTCTCCAGCACTCCTGTACCCGCTTCAGGCACTGGAAGGCTGCTCTAAGATCTTCCCTTTTCTTCTCCAGACTGAACAGCCACAATGCTTGCAACCTGCTCCCATTGAGGAGGTGCTGCAGCCCTCTAATCATCTTTGTGGCCTCCTGTGGACTTGCTCCAACAGTTCCATGTCCTTCTCATGTTGGAGACCCCAGAACTGGATGCAGTGTTCCAGGTGGGGTCTCAGCAGAGCAGAGCAGCAGGCAGAATCCCCTCCCTGTCCTGCTGCTCACACTGCCTATGATGCAGTGCAACACGGCTGTCTTCTGGGTTACCAGCAACCATTGCTGGCTCATGGTGAGTTTGTCATCAACTGACATCCCCTAGCTCTCCTCAAGGTTGCTTTTGAGCCACTCCTCACCCAGCCTGTGTTTGTGCTTGCAATTACACTGACCCAGGTGCAGGACCTTGCACTTGGCCTAGCTGAACTTGGGCCCACCTCTCAAGCCAAGTCCCTCTGGATGGATCACTTCCTTTCAGCATGCCAGCTGGACCACATAGCTTGGTGTCATCCACAAACTTACTGAAGGTGCCTCAATCCCACTACCCATGTCACTGCCGAAGATCATAGAATCATAGAATGGTAAGGTTGGAAGGGACCTCAAGGATCATTTAGTTCCAACCCCCTGCCATAGGCAGGGATACCTCCCACTAGTACAGGTCACTCAAGGCCTCATCCAATCTGGCCTTGAACACCTCCAGGGAGGGAGCAGCCACAACCTCCCTGGGCAACCTGTTCCAGTGCCTCACCACTCTCACTGTAAAGAACTTCCTCTTAACATCCAGTCTAAATCTCCCCTCTGCCAGTTTAAACCCATTGCCCCTTGTCCTGTCTTTGCAGGACCTTGTAAATAGTCCCTCCCCAGCCTTCCTGTAGGCCCCCTTCAGATACTGGAAGGCTACTATCAG
>VWZE01020017.1:103013-160965 GCA_013396675.1 Eubucco bourcierii
CCAGACTCCAAGGTCCTTTTCCTCAGGGCTGCTCTCCAGCCATTCACCACCCAGCCTGGATTTGTGCTTGGGATTGTGCCTACCAAGGTGCAGGACCTTACACTTGGCCTTGTTGAATCTCATGAGATTGGCCTGGGCCCACCTCTCCAGCCTGTCCAGGTCCCTCTGGATGGCATCCCTGCCCTCTAGCAAGTCAACTGTGCCACACAGCTTGGTGTCATCTGCAAACTTGCTGAGGGTGCACTCCATTCCTCTGTCCATGTCCCTGACAAAGTTGTTAAACAGCACTGGTCCCAGCACTGACCCTACATCCTTACACCTGTTCTACAGCAACTTCCGTGGCGTTTCAAGTGACTGCATGAAAGGACACTGATTTTACTCCTGAATTCTGTTTGAAGCCTTCAAGGTACACGAATGCCACTGCCACACAGGCACCTCTGGTAAATGGTCTGGACACAGATTTGACAGCCTCTGTGTGCTAAAGGGCATGGTACTCATTCTACACTCATAAAACACAACAAGGCAGGAAGAACCCCCACCCACTTCATTAAAAATAAACTATCTCACTAATGCAGCACCACTTTTGGAATTTTCTTTCTAATACAGCAATTACAGGAATCATCACTGCCCTAACTTTTAGAATTTTCTTTCTAATATAGCAATTATAGGAATCATCACTGCCCTAAACTGACTCTTCTGAACATCAGATTTCTCCTTGTGTGGAGTGCTTTGACATTAAAATAGACTCACTGGCTAGCTGCAGAGCTGAGGAGCCACACACTATTCCCCATGTATCTTTGTTTAGTGGCTCTGCACAACAGATGGAATTTTATGTCATGCAGCATTAGGCTACTGTTAAATTTTAATTTCAATGAATGGTCTTTGTACTCTTTCTTCATGCACACCAGGGATATTTTAGGCATCCATTTCCCTTCTAATTAGCTTTTATTGCTGAATTCATTCTGAATCTCTGGAAGTCATTAGATTCTCAAACATTCACAGCTGAATTTACTTACTCTCTAATAAAATTAATTAGTTCCTCAGAAAAAAAGTGGCTACATTTGCTCTACCTCTATATATGTAGGTTAAGTATTGAATGTCTGGAAGTCATAGGTTCATAGATTCACAGAACGGTTTAGGTCAGAAGGAATCTTAAACATCATCTAGTTCCAACATCCCTGTCATGGACAGGGACACCTCCCACTAGAGCAGCTTGCTCAAGGCTCATCCAACCTGGCCTTCAACACCTCCAGGGAGGGGACATCCACCACCTCCCTGGGCAACCTGTTCCAGTGTCTCACCACCCTCACTGGAAAGAATTCCTTCCTAATGTCCAGTCCAAATCTGCCCTCCTCAAGCTTCAATCCATTCCTTCTGATCCTATCACTACAAGCCCTTCTAAACAGTCCCTCCTCAGCTCTTCTGTAATCCCCCTTCAGTTACTGGAAGGCCACTCTAAAGTCTCCCCAGATCCTTCCTATTTCCAGGTTGAACAGCCCAACTCTCTCACCCTGTGCCCATTAGGGAAGGTTTCCAGCCCTCTGATCATCTTCATGGCCTTCTCTGGACTTGCTCCAGCAGCTCCATGTCCCTCTTATGCTCAGGGTACCAGAACTGGATGCAGTAGTGAAGGTGAGTTCTGAGCAGAGCAGAGGGGCAGAACCACAGTAATCCTGGCTTTTATCCTTATCATTAATGTCACTGTTTCTCAGGCTGAGGCTTCACCTACGTAACTTCAATCGAAGCCTGCTTCAAGGACTTTGTCTCCTAGATTATGACACAACATCACTTCTACATATATCTGTCAAAAAACTGTTACATATTGTAAACTTCCTTAGAATGATGTGTTCACTGTAAAACTGTCTTAGCCCTAAAGCCTCAAGCACTGGTAAATACCACTTAAGAAACTCAGATGATCTATGCTGATGAATGGTGTTAAGAACTTTTAATTGGTCTGTTTGAAAGAAGAGAAATAACCAAGGAGGAAAGTGGTAAAAATTAGGAGATCTTGACAGTGATTTACTAGAAGAAAGTATCTAGAATTTTTATACTTCTGGGAAAAGAAAAATAAATAAACCTTAGAACAGGAATCATTCAGGTTGGAAAAGACCTCCAAGACCACTGGGTTCAACACTGAGTCTAACACTGCCAAGGCCACCACTGAACCATGTCCCTCAGTGCCACATCTACACATCTTTTGAACAGCTCCAGGGATGGTAAGTCCACCACTTCCCTAGGCAGCCTGATGGAGGACTTAACCACTCTTTCTGTGAAAAAGATTTTCCTAACATCCAAAATAAACCTCCTCTGGCACAAACTGAGGTAATTTCCTCTCATCCTTTCACTGTTACCTGGGACCAACATCCACCTCCTTTCAGGGAGTTGTAGAGATCCGTAAGGTCTCATCCCAGCCTCCTCTTCTCCAGACTAAATATACTGCTCCCTCAGTCACTTCTCACAGGAGATGTGCTCTAAGCCCTTCAGTAGCTTCGTTGCCCTTCTCTGGAACTGCTCCAGCACCTCAGTGTCTTTCTTTTAGTGAGGGGCCCAAAGCTGAACCCAGCGTTCCAGATGTGGCCTCACCAGTGCTGAATGCAGGAGGGCAACCACTTCTCTGGTCCTGCTGGCCATTCGATCCAGGCCAGGATGTTGTTGGCCGCCTTGGCCACCTGAGCACATGCTGGCTCATATTCAGTTGGCTGTCAACCAAAATCCCCAGGTCTTTTTATGCTGGGCAGTTTCTACCCACTCTTCCCCAGAGCTATAGTGTTCATGGAGTCATTTTGACCAAAGTAATGTGCCTATTTTTGCTATTTTTTAACATTTGGAGAGTTGCTTCTAAAAAGTCTTGGGGAGCTTAGTGGCACAGCAGCATTAAGCTCTAATTTATCATTCTGCTATAACTGAGAAAATGAAGAATTTACCTTCAGGGGAGAGGCAGAGAAAGATTTCTTATTGTATGGACTACGGCAGAATATTTATGACACTAGTTAAGAAATCTTGACAGCTTCTGTGGTAACCTCCTATTTGAAGAAGTGTAAACTTTTAAGTGTAGAAGTGGTTATACATAGCTTCTACACAAGTAATTTGCAAAATATTAGGATATTTTTAGTAGTGAGAAACTCAGAGTTGAGCTTAGCATATAATTAGTTTCCTTAATACTTCTCATACTATCAACACACAAACAGCACTACTTTAGAAGCTAATGAGGAACATGCTGTAGAGATTTGTATCTATTCATGTAGCTAAATGTGCAGGATCCTAGGGCAAGAACAGATGCGAGCACCATGAAGCAAGGGGAAGTTGGCCAAGCAGCTATGCACAGTATTAAGCAGTTCAAATTAACTAGTCAACTGAGTGTGTCCCCTTTAAAAGCTTTGGTTTGAAGTCACTTCAAGGTTGTATCAGAACAGTAATTTTGATATTCTGCAGGGTTTTCCAAGTTTAATCCTTTTCAAGTAGTTTTGTTCCACGGGTAAAAGGTCTTTAATCATTCCATGAGAAACGGGGAAACAGAAACACTTCTTTCATCAGTCTTCCCTCTGCTTAGGGGGAACTGCAGCTTAGATACACAGCATACAAGACTGAAAACGTATCCTAAAACTCACTTGATCATTTTTTATTTTTTTTACTGAGAAATAATACTGAAACTTAATACATTAATTAAAAAAAAGGCGGTACAGAAGTAGCTTAAAGAATTAGATCACTCAAGGAAATTAAAAGGCCAAATCTACTTTGCCTGTATGGAACAACTGATAGAAACAAAAGCAAAAATGATTCCAAATGGTATTTTCTTTCACTTCTTCATCATTATTTCCAGGCAATGCTTTGTCACAAGATTAAGACAAAACAAGTCAATGTATTTATAGAAAGTGTTTAAATATGCACGATCGTGAAGTATGGCGCAACCTCATTTTATCTTATTCAGACTCATAAAATGTGAAATAAAATTCTATTTTCCCCCAATTCAACCTTTTCTAAAAGGAAATGCTGACTAAAACAAAAGAATCACGCAAACCAGATGATCAGAATAAAAGGAGCATCTGAAGTAGGGATGCTCATTGAAAAGCTTTCGTTTTTTTTCCTCAACAGCAATTATGTGGTTTTGGTTTTTGTCAGTTTTTTGGTAGTTTTGGTTTTGGGTTTTTTTTTTTCTTTGTTTGTTTGTTTTTGGGGTGATTTTTTTTTTTGCATAAATAAGTTCAAACAATGGCTAATAGAGATTTATTCATGAATTAAATAGTCTCAAGAATTCAAGATGGTCAAAAATGAAATAATTAAAAAGAAGCCACCTGCTCCCATTAGCATGCCTAATTTCCTCTCTGCTTTACAGAGCCATATCCCTCATGAGCATATTCCACATCTCCTTTGATGTACTTTCCCAACACTATTTATTTTTTTCCAGTCTTCAATTTTCACTTAATCATAGAATCTTAGAATGGTTTGAGTTGGGAAGGACCTTAAAGATCATCTAGTTCCAACTCTCTGCTGTGGGCAGGAACACCTTTTACTAGACCATCTTGCTCAAGGGCCCATCCAGTTTGGCTTTGAACATGTGAAGGTTTGGGAGTTCCCCCACCCCCCACACTTTGTAAAATGACCCAGACTAGCACTCAGTCAGCTGGAAGTTAAATGATGAAGCTATATTTACAGCTTTGCACAATGTACAGCAGATATTTACACTATATACACAATATCTACAGAAATATACAAGTAAAAGGTAATACAGCAACACAACTCCCCTCCCAGAAATCAGAGAACCCAGGAGGGGCTCCCAACCACCCTTCCACCTTCTCCCCAACCCTGTACCTTACCCCAAGGTTTGCCTTACATGCAAGGTAAATTAGGAGGATCGGCCAAGGGGGTTAGAAGAAAAGTGGTTAGTGAGGATTAATCAGCAGAGGAGCCAGAGCCCAGAAGCTGCTAGATCCCACCAGCAGCTCCTGCTCAAGCAAGAGCCAGAGAGAGACTGACTTATCTATTGTTTTGGTTTGTGTTCCCAAACAATTCTCCAGCAAGCGTATGAGTGAAGTAGACATCATGATGTTTTTCTTTCACAGCCTATAGTGTAATTTTCTCTATTAAAATATTCTAATTAGCCTCAAACCAGCACAGAACACTTCCAGGTTTGCCACCTCCACAGCTTCTCTGGACATCCTGATCCAGTGCCTCACAACCTCATGGGGAAGAATTTCTGCCTAATGTATAATCCAAATCCAGCTTCCTCCAGTTTGAAACCATCACCTCTTGTTCTGCCATCCCCTGCCTTTGTAAAAAGTCCATCTCAAGCTCTCCTGCAGGTCCCTGGAAGGCTGCTCAAAGATTTCCCCAGAGACTTCTCTAGGCTGAACAGCCCCAACTCTCTGAGTCTGTCCCCACTGAGGGGGTGCTGCAGCTCTCTGACCATCTTCATAGCCTCCTCTAGAACCACTCCAACAATTCCATGTTATAAGAACGAATAATCTTCATTCCAGCCACATTTTAAAGAAGTTAAAAGATTACTCAGACTTCCTGGTTAGCAAACCAGGGCTGTATTGGGTTTTCAAGCTGATTTATATCCCTGAAGCATGTGCAATTTTTGCTTTAAAGCACTGAGTTAACAGTTCCTTGAAACTTTGAGTACTTCTCTTTGAAGTAACACATGACAGCATTTCTCTTTGAAACATTCAAACCTGTTTCTGCTACTTGTGGGCTATAAAGTCACTTCTCCACCAAAACCCATATGCTGCAGCTCTGTATCGTTGGTACCTTTTCAAGCCTTTTTTTTTTTTTTTTTCTTCTGCAGCTTTTGTTTGGGATCATTTTATTGTGTCAGTTACTAACAGGCCTCCCTGGATTGTCATCCTTTATTGCCCATTCCTGCCAGCTGCAAAAATACTGGCTTCCTTTTTTAATCACAAAATGAATTGTTGCAGGAATGGGGAATGCTACAGTTTCCTCCACATAACATTCTCCAATCAGAAAATTATAATTTCTCAGATGCAGTAGCACAATATACTAGGAAACAGCTGCATAATTTAACTTAATTGTTAAGCAATATCTCATTATAGCCAGACAGTAAATTCAGCATCTCCCATCTCTTTGTGTGTGCCTCTAGTCTTTTCAGTGCTTGCATCACGTTCACTTTCTGCTCCCAAAGGTGCTGGAAAAAGTCATATTTGTGATAAAAATGAATTTAATCTTCTTTCAGAACCAGTTTAAATTCATGGTAGATACCTAATATTCAGATTTATAGGAAAGTAAGTCCTTCTAGATAACCCTGCAATGTTTAGTAGCAGATATTCATCTAGGTTTTTTAAACAAATCTGAAATAAACATTCCATGTCCATGATAAGTGAAGATTCAGTTTGGAATTACATCTTAAGTTCCAAAGGCCTGTGACAGCAGTAAATATTGCTCAGCGGGACAGAGGTGGAGAGCTGCCAAAAGAGCACAAGCCAACATGAATGTGTGGTGAGCACCTAATGTATGACTTGTTGTAAGACACTGTGAGACAAGAAACCATTTGTATGCCCCATTGGTTTGTCTTCATCTCAGACAATATAATTTGTTGCATGAACTTAAGTCTTCCAGTACCTGAAGGGGCCTGCAAGAAAGCCAGGAAGGGACTTTTTTTGCAAGGGTTTGTACTGATAGGACAAGGGAGAATGGGTTGAACCTGGAAGAGGGGAGATTTAGGAAGAAATTCTTTCCAGTGAGGGTGGTGAGACACTGGAACAGGTTGCCCAGGGAGACTGTGGATGCTCCTTCCCTGGAGGTATTCAAGGGCAAGTTGAATGAGGTTTTGAACAGTCTTGGTCTAGTGGAAGGTGTCCCTGCCTACGGCAGGGGTGTTGGAACTAGATGATCATCAGTGTTCCTTCCAATCTAAACCATTCTGTGAATCTATGACCTGGATCAGGCCACATTGGCAGGGTAACATCATCTCTTCTCTAACACACAGTCTAGTCCTTTTGCCTGTCTTTAATGTGCCTTAATGAAGCTTTCACCCTAAACTAGTTTTGGTTTAGATTATCTTCACTTCTCTAGGTTGAGGGAGGAAAAATCTCCACTCAGTTTCTCTATTATATCTATTTTGTGTTTAAGTAACTATTCCAAACATGCATCACTTCTATTGTCTAACCACTTGTTTAGATATCTCTACAACATTTTTATTGTCTCATGAAACAAAACCACAAAAAGCTGATAGAGTTGCTAGCAGTTTAACCATGTCATCAGGTATTGCTGCTGCTGGATCCTGCCTCTTTGGAACAGACATTTTCTTGTGTTTTGAATGTCTGCATTATCACAGTTAGGAATAACACAGATTCACAGATGTCACTGGGCTGGAAGGGACCTTTGAAGGTCACCTTGTCCAGACCCTATGCATTCAGCACGGACACCTCCAACTAAAGCAGGCTGCTCAGGGGCACATGAAGTTTGATCTTTAATGTCTTCAGGGATGGGGCTTCAACCACATACCCAGGCAGCCCATTCCAGTATTTCACCACTCTCATTGTGAAGAACTTGCTCCTGATGATCAACCTGAATTTCTCCTGCTCCAGTTTCAAACCACTGCCCCTCATTTTGTCTTAAATAATTGTACATTTCTCCCCTGTATTGTGCTGGTTTGAGGCTAATTGGAATATTTTAAAGGAGAAAATTATATTATAGGCTGTGAAAAGGAAACAATGGTGATGTCTACTTCACTCATAGGCTTGCTGAGATGTTTAAGAGAAGAACTCAAAACATAGATAAGTCAGTCTCTCAGGCACAGAGTCTCAGTCTAGCAGCTTCTTGCCTTCTCTCTGCCGAGTATCCTCACTAACCACTTTCCTTCTAACTCCCCTGGCCGATCCTCCAAGCTCACCTTGTGCATAAGGCAAACCTTGGGGTAAGGTGTAGGGGTGGGGAGAAGGTGGAAGGGTGGTTGGGAGTCCCTCCTGGGGTCTCTGATTTCTGGGAGGGGAGTTGTGTTTCTGTATTACCTTTAACTTATATATTTCTGTAAATATTCTTGTATATAGTGTATATATCTGCTTGTATATTGTGCTAAGCTGTAACTAGAGCTTAATCTCTCAACTTCATCCAACTGGGTCTAGTCTGGGTGATTTTACAAAGTGTGTGGTGGTGGTGGGCATGACAGGGAACTCCCCAACAATCACATGTATTCTTAACCAATGGTTCCTGTATTTTCTGAGAGAAGGAAAAGACTTTACTGAAGTGGAGATAACTCACCCTCCAACCTTCCAGAAGAAATCACCTGGAGCACGGTCTCTTTAATCCTGGAAATAAAGCAGATAGCATCTTCATTTTAAGCTTACTTTCAGTCAGGCTAGAAGCATACAGAACTCATTTTGAGTGAGGTCAGAGGAGTAAATATGAAGAACAACTGCCTACATTCCCCTCTAAGTTAAGACTTCTATAGAGAAACACTCAATAGAGTAGGAAAACTTCCATGACCTTTTTCCTTGCCAGTTCTATGTGGTTTAAGCAATCAGTAATTAAAGCTTTGCTATACAACTATAGCCAAACGTTAACACAAATTAAAGCTCAGCCCTTTGTAAGAGGTTGTGAGGTTTTGCTCCTTTATTATTGTTCAATGTTTTGTTTGAGGAGATTAAAATAAGATGACTTGAATTAAAAAAAAAAAAAAGCAAACAAAACAAACAACAAACAATACAACAAACCACCTAATACTGGGAATCTGAAAGTGTTTTGCCAGAATGTGTAATTGCTGATAACACTCAACCAGCCCTGCCACTGCTGCTCCGTGAAATCCTCTACCTGCTGAAACTTGGTCACTTTCTAGTGGTTTTTTTGGCACTACCAAAAAAACCCAAACATTAAATACAGAATTTTAGCATATTTAAACCCTTTCATAATCAAATGTTGGGGTTTCTTTTCTGATTGTTGCACAGTAGCACTTCATTAAAACAACCTGGGAAGTTCACAACACAGATTCATAGATTGCATGGGGTTTGAAGGGACCTTCAAAGGTCATCTTGTCCAAACCCCCTGCACTCAGCAGGGACTCCTCCAACCACAGCAGGCGGTCCAGGGCCACAGTGAGTCTGATACTGAGTATCTCCAGGGACAGGGCTTTGACCCCTTCCTTGGGGAACCCATTCCAGTATTTCATCACTCTCATAGTAAAGAACTTCCTCCTGATGTCCAAACTAAATCTACCCTGCTCTGGTTTCAATCCATTACCTCTCATCCTATCACTACAATCCCTTGTCAAAAGTCATTTCCAGGTTTTCTTGTAGCCCCCTTCAGGTACTGGAAAGCTGTTCAAAGGTCTCCCCAGACCCTTCTCTTCTCCAGGCTGAACAGTCCCAACTCTCTCTCAGCCTGTTCCCATGGAGGAGGCTCTCCAGCCCTCTGATCGCTTCATGGCCTCCTCTGGATCTGCTCCAGTAGTTCCATGTCCCTGAAGAAATCACACCTATGTAATTAGGAGATTAATCCAGTCTGCTCAAAATGCTGAAGAGTGACAGCTATTGTTTTCATAGGGAAGCTCTCCCCAGAACACTGTTTGTCAATCAGCTGGTGTGAAATACTTGCTTATGGCTCTAATAAAATCTGTGGGTCTGCTTACAAGAAGGAAAACAAAACCAAAGAAACTCAAACCACTTTTGTGGTCAGTGTGACATCTCTGTAAGCAACAGCAAAAATCTGAAATGTAAAAGCTGGAAACAATGACTTAAATAAGTGTAACTGATGTCTAATATGCTAAGGCAAACAATAACTCCATTAGCATCTTTTGCAGTTCCCTGATACCCAAGCACACTTATCAACAAGGAACCAAGTCCTCATTCTGCATGAATTAACCTTCATCTTTATCTCTGGGAGTTTCTGAATGGCAAACACTATAACAACCATCGAGATTAAAATGTTAGCCCCAAGTCAGATACCTGATACAAAGGAAGAAGCTTTAATTCAACTTCTAAATTGCTTCGATAATGTTACATTCAACTTTTTCTGCATGGATAAACATTAATTCATCCAGGAAAGAAATGCTGCCATGTTTAATTCAAGAAATTAAAAAACTTAGTTATTAAAAGACCTTCATTTAGCATTTCCTTTGGTATTTTATGCCTTACTTGGTACAGAGATGCATCAACAGGCCGTGATAAATAGGTTAAACAAAGCTGTACAAATTCTACCCAAATCAAGCATTTGGGTTTTTATTTCAACTGTTTTTTACACAGGCAACTGTGATAAAAAGAATTGGCCTAAATTTTAGAGCAGAGGAACACAAATGCTGCAGTTCACTGATGGGTAGGTAACAACTAACAAAGAGGGCTCTTGAAGCCTAGGAGGTTTAATCCTCTTCTTCATCACTAAATTGAGGTGTTCATTAAAAAAAAAAAAACAACAACCAACAAACCAGGGAATTGACTCTTGATAAGAAAGGTGCTAATCAAAAGCCTGCTAAATCACAGCCTGAAAGTCTCTGCTCTGACAAATGGCTCCTAAAATTGCCCTTTTATTTTGAAAAAAATAGAGAATTAGAAAACTGCAGAGAATTAAGTATAGAGACTAAAACAGAGAATAAAATATAGAGACAAAAAAGGAGAATTAAACAATTCCCTGAACTGCTTTAAAAATATGCTGACTTCTACCAACTGCCAAGTGAACAGTCCCTTGAAATAAAACAAATCAGCATTAATCTGATTTAATATGATCTTTATTAAGGGAAAAAAATATAGCAAAGCCCACACACTGTGTGTAGAAAACTTAAACTGTTATGGAATTTTGAGCTTGATTTCTCCAACAAATTCTTTAAACATCCACATTCTGTAGGAGATTGTATCATTAGCAGAAATAAATCCTTCCCCACCAATTAGAGAACCCAACATTTTTATTTCTTCTTCTATAATTTAATTTTGTGCTCATTACACAGATAATATTCCAGCTCGCCACATCCCTGCTGCACCCCCTGTGAGATGGGTTGAAAGGGCTCTGGCAGCAATCTAAATTCAGGGAGTTTAAGGTAATAGGTTGTCCCAAAGGGGCTGGGTAATAAGGAGGAAAAGATTTTTCCATCAAGTTCAAGAACTTTCTTTCTCAGTTTCAAATTAAGACATGTGATTTTAATCACTGCTCTATCTCTTCTCTGCCCCTCCAGATTGAGTAGCACAGTGTTCTTGCGACAGTTCTTAAGTGAGTTTTAGGGATTCATAGACTGATAGAATAGTTTGGGTTGGAAGGGACCTTAAAGATCATCTAGTTCAAACAACTCTGCCATGGGCAGGGACACCTTCCACTAGGCCAGGTTGCTCAAGGCCTCATCTAACCTGGCCAGTGGCCATTGCTGGGTCATGCAACAGCAACTCATGAGTTTTTCATCAACTGACATCCCCAAGTCCTTCTCCTCCAGGCTGCTCTCCAGCACACTCCTCGTCCAGCTTGGATTTGTGCTTGGGATTCCCCCAACCCAGGTGTGCTGGTTTGAGGCTAAGTAGAATATTTTAATAGAGAAAATTACACTATAGACTGTGAAAGGAAAACATCATGATGTCTGCTTCACTCATACGCTTGCTGGAGAATTGTTTGGGAACAATAACCAAAACATTAGATAAGTCTCAGTCTCTGTCTGGCTCTTGCTGGAACAGGAGCTGCTGAGGTGGTCTAGCAGTTTCTGGTTCTCACTCCTCTGCCAATTAATTTTCACTAACCACTTTTCTTCTAATCCCCCTGACTGATCCTCCTAATTTACCTTGCACGTAAGGCAAACTTTGGGGTAAGGTACAGGGGTGGGGAGAAGGAGGAAGGGTGGTTGGGAGCCCCTCCTGGGGTCTCTGATTTCTGGGAGGGGAGTTGTGTTGCTGTATTACCTTTAGCTTGTATATTTCTGTAAATATTGCTGTCTATAGTGTATATCTCTGCTTGTACATTGTGCTGAGTTGTAAATAGAGCTTCATCTTTTAACTTCCAGCTGACTGAATTCTAGTCTGGGTCATTTTACAAAATGTGGGGGGGCGGGAAACTCCCAAACCATCACACCAGGTGTAGGACCTTGCACTTGACCTTGTGGAACTTCATGAGGCTGAGCCTACCTCTCCAGCCTGTCCAGGTCCCTCTGGATAGATTTCTCCCTGCCTATGGCCATTTGAGCTAGATTTCTAGCTCAGACATAAAAAAAAAAATTGTGAACAGAGAAACTTAGAAGTGGAAGCTCTGAGTGGAGAGGTGAACATTCTAGGGATAGGCCATATAATGTCAACAGTGGATAAGTTAATATAATTTCATTGGAGCATCAGGAACTTTATGTCTGGAAGCACAGCTTGTATCTCTCCCTTTCTGCTTCTGCTGCTTCTGCTGCACTTGCTGCTACTTTCCCCTACTGCTGTTTTGGCTGCTGCTGCTTCTGCGGCTTTGCTGCTGCTTGACCCCTTCCCCATCGTCCTAAAGGTTATTATATTTCTATAGTAGTTTATTCTCCTTAAACTGTTATATTTAGTTTAAACTATAAGAAATACAATTTCATTTTCCCTGACTTTTAGAAAAAATCTATGTTGTAGTGAGTTTAGTCTACTGGGGAGGGATTCGCTCTAACCCAGTACAGCTCTGGCATGTCAAACAGACCACACAACTTGGTGTCATCTGTAGACTTGCTGAGGGCTCCTCAATCCCACTGTCCATATCTCTGGCAAAGACCAGTTTTTCTTTTAAGCTGGGAAATTCAAATGAGCATTTGGCAAGAAAGCTGCATTGGATTCTGTGTCCCAGACACCTTTTTGACCCAAAGAAATACCACATTCATCCACTGAGAAAACTATTTTGAACAGAGAGTTCCAGGCCATTGAAGAAACGGAGCCATTCCTTTCTGGACAGAGCTTTTGAAGTGCCATCTGTTAAGAGCATTCTTCCTTTTGCTCTTATTTCATTTTTATGCTTTGAGTTTAATGCCAGAAGCAGTCTGTGAGCGGACAAAGATTCATTGCAACCTTCATCTCTCAGGTGTTTGCCTCAGCCACTTCCAGTTTCTGTTTCTCTCTTGGGTCATACTGATTCCACAGACCTTCTACTGTTGAGCAGCCAGCTCTAAGGCAGTTTTTGTGATGGATTTACACAGGTAGGCAACAGTATCAGAGGAAAATCCAAGCCATACAGCATGGCTAATCATCCACATCCCAGCTGTTAGTAGATGTCCAGGGTATGCCTGAGGAATCCCAGCAGCTAATGCAGCAATCATCAAGTGCTTGCCTCACAGCCTGGGACTAGGAAGCTAAAAAGATAAAGCAAATGTGATTCTGCACATTACAAGCTGGCTTTAAGGTATCAGTTGTGTATCAGAAATGCATAGTGCAATCCCAGATCAGAAACCTGAGGCAATAGCACTTTCCCCTGAGCTGTCCTGTCTAGGAAGTGGTATGAGCCCCAGCCACTGTTACAGTCCTTGTCCACATGAGAGCTGGACCAGAAATGATTCTGCTCAGTGCTGTGACTTCCCACCTCAGGCTCTGCACACTGAGTCACTTCCTGCAGTTCAGGGCAGGTTTGCACAGCCAGGGGTTGCTGCTAGCAGAGAGAAACTGACGGAAGAGTTCCTGCCAAGGGCTGGGCTGCAGACTAAGGGCACTGCCACAGCTTGTGCATCATACAGGGGTGCAGTAAGTAAAGGTTGGACCTGCGGGGAGGAGCAGACAGGATAGGTGACCCTCAACTGTCCAACAAGGAATTGCATCCCATGGACAGCATCTTCAACAGAAAGTTGAGGGATCCCCAGGGTCAAGCCTCTTCTCCACTGGCCAGTGTCCCGGAGGACTCTGTCCTTTCTGCCTTCCATCCCAATCCCTGTGTTTCTGAATGCAGTTCCAGAATACACCTCCTGAATCTGGTTCTTGTCTGCCACTGAGACTGGGACTTCATCACAAAGCTTACTATAAAACAGCACTGGAAATATTTTTTTTTAATCCATGTGTGCCCCTAATTTAATCTTGTACCTTCAAGAACATCGTCACAATTTATCTTCTTGAAGAAGTCTCCAACCTCAAAATCTATCTATGTGATATTTAACTCAGGGAGAGGTTGATGTTCATATAAAAATACCCCCTTAAATGAAGCTTTTGTCCTCACCTCATTTTCCAGCTGGCTTTTTAGTGCAGGCAAAGCATAAGGCAGGCACATAAAGACTCAAGTAGGGTTTCGTGGTGCCTCATAAATAAAAATGCCTCTTCCACCTCAGTATGGACTTTTTTATCACACTACCTAGTCTGGAGGACGTAGGTATGGTCACAGATACAAACATGGCTATTCAGAGCTGCACTGCTCAGCGTTCACAGAGAAGTGAGCAGGCTGCTCCCATTTAGCAGTGACACTGCTGAACAGTAGTGGTGATTCTCCATGGGAATGAAAAGAACTCTGGACGCACAACCTGAACTCAAGAAGATGCATTAAAGGAGTTTTCATCAGATTTTTAAGTATTCCAGTTGACAAAGACAACAATCTTCAATTGTTCTTTACTAAACTGCCAAGTCATGGAATCACAGAATGGCTGGAGTTGGAAGGGACCTCTGAAGGTCATCTAATCCACCCACCCTGTAAAAGCAGGACCACCTGGAGCATGCTGCACAGGAGCACTTGCAGGTAGGTTTTAGAAGTCTCCAGGAAGGAGATTCCCAAGCCTCTCTAGGCACCCTGTTCCAGTGCTCCAGTAACCTCATGGGAGAGAAGTTTTCCCTTATGTTTAGGTAGATCTTCCTGTGTACTAGTCAAGTTAAGGAACTTTTGTGTCTTGTAAAACCAAGGAGGGGGACAGGGGATGGAGGACTGAGCTGTTAGTATCAACTATAATTCCTTTCATTTTTCAGGAGAATCACAGATTCGCTGAGGTTGGAGAAAACCTCCAAGATGGAGTTGAACTGTTAACCCAGCACTGCCAAGTCCATCACTAAACCAGGTCCCTAAGTGTCACATCCACACATTTTTTGAACACATCCAGGAACAGCAATTCCGCTGCCCTGGGCAGCCTGTTCCAGGGCTTTACCGCTCTTTCAGTGATTTTTTTTTTTTTTTTTCCTAATACCCAACTTAAAGCTCCCCAGGTATAAACAGAGGTTGTTTCCTCTCATCTTGTCACTTGTTTTCTGGAAGAAGAGCCTGACTCTCACCTTGCTACAACCTCTTCTGAGGGAATTGTAGAGAGTAAATGAAGCTGGTTAGAGCACAGTCACTCATCACACTGCTTCCTGCTGTTAATGCAGCAGCTGCTATCTAAGCAAACAGAACATGACCCAGGAGAAGAGGGCCTTCCCTGAAACACTTGCTGCTACTGATAGGTCTTGCTGTATTATTTGATGTTACACACTCAAATGTATGTGTACACTAACACGGTGTGACAAAGACAGAAGCAGTTTCTGTATCATCCTGGACAGAAGGCAGTGAGGAGCCTCTGGGGAAGGATTTGGTACATCCATTACAGAGGAAGATTCATGGATTCATAGAATGGTTTGAGTCTGAAGGGATCTTACAAATGATCCAGTACCAACCCTCCTGCCATGGGTAGTGATATCTTACACTAGAGCAGCTTGCTCAAGGTCTCATCCAGCCTGGCCTTGAACACCTCCAGGTATGGGACATCCACAACCTCCTCAGGCAACCTGTTCCAGTGTCTCACCGCCCTCACTGCAAAGAATTTCTTCCTAATCTCCAGTCTAGAACTGCCTCCTTCAAGCTTGCAGAACCATTACAAGCCCTTGTCAAAAATCCTTTTCCAGCTTTCTCATAGTCCCATACCAGGTATTGAAAGGCTCCTCTAAGGCATGGGCCCACCTGTCAAACCTTTCCAAGTCCTTCTGAACGGCCTCCCCTCCCACTTCAAGAAATATTAGGAGCAGACAGCAAGTTTTTCCTCTCTTTTCAGACCTCTTGGAAATTTTGGTCATACATGACACAATTTTTGTACTTGCCAGACCACAACAATTTAGCAGAGAGAAAGCGCAATACAGGTGCAGCCTGTTAAGTCTCTCTAAAGGAACTGTCAGACCTCAGAAAACAATAACTAAATTGAATATATGACTGCATTAAAATTAAAGGGGAGAAAAAAAGGAAATTCAAACCTGTTTACTGACCTGAAACACTGGGGAAAATTAACCAGAAGCCAAATCATCTTGTTGTACCATTTACATAATTAACCTAGCCTGGCTGAAGGCATCTGAGTTACAAATAAAATAAAACGATGCTTTGGATTCTTGGCCTGGTTTGCTGAATGATTTGTCCACATAACTTGCAGGTCCTTTTTGTCTGTAAGTTCACATCCACCTCAGGACCTTGCCTATTCTCAGGATAAAGAATTCTTGGCTTCATCCAAGAATTTTTGAGTTTATTTTTGAATGTAAAGTTTCAAAGCTGTGTAGCAATGACTGGGAGTTTTAGGAGAAGGCAGCAGCAAGAATAAATTGGCTGAGTGAGAAATGGCCCAAAAGCAGGTTGGAGGAAGAACTTGGGGATGTCAGCTGATGAAAAACTCACCATGAGCCAGCAATGGTTGCTGGCAGCCCAGAGGGCAGCCCTGTGCTGGGCTGTGTACAAAGCATTGAGAGCAGCAGGAAAGAGAGGGGATTCTGCCCCTTTGCTCTGCTCAGATCTCACCTGGAGCACCAGGATGCTGGAGCACCCAGTTCTGTTGCTCACAGCATAAAAAGGACACAGAATTGCTGAAGCAGGACCAGAGGAGCCACGAAACTGATCTGAGGGCTGGAGAACCTCCCCTGTGGGGACAGCCTGTGAGAGAGTTGCATCTGTTCAGCCTGGAGAAGAAAAGGCTCTGGAAAGACCTTAAAGCAGTGTGATGGGCACCTGCAGGAAGGCTGGGAAGGGACTTTTTACAAGGGCTTCTAGTGATGGTATTAGAGGGAATGGTTTGAAGCTTGAGGGCAGATTTCCACTGGAGATTAGGAAGAAATGGGGCTAGTGAGACACTGGAACCAAAGGAGGTTATCTTCAAGTGAGATGTTGAAAATGCAACAAATGTTTTTTTTCTCATTTTTTGGTACATCTTAGTTATTTTGAACATTCAAGTTCACTATTTTCTTCTGCTTACAATTTCTTTTCCAGACTTTTATAGTAGTTAAGTAAAATTATCTAAATGTTAATCTAACATTAAAATCTAATTCAGAGCATACACTGACATAGCAAGTATAAAAATGTCTGTTCTCAGGTCATCATTTCATATAATCATAGAACCACTAGGATCAGAAAAGACCTCTAAGATTATTGAGTCCAACCATCAACCCAACACCACCAAGACCCAAATCATGTCCCAAAGTGCCATGACTACACATTTTTTGAACAGCTCCAGGGATGGTGACTCCTGCTTAAAACCACGACAGCTGACCACTCTTGGAGGGAAGAAATTTTTTTCCTAATAGCCAACCTAAACCTTCCCTGGTACAACTTGAGGCCATTGCTTCTCATCCTATTACTAGTTACTGCAGAAGAGACACTCACCTGGCTGCAGCCTCCTTTGAAGAACTAGTAGAGTGAGAAGGTCTCCCCTCAGCCTCCTTTTCTCCAGACTAAAAAAACCCAGCTCCCTCATCTGCTCCCTCACCAGACCTGTTCTCCAGACCCTTCACCATCCTCATTGTCTTCTCTGGACAAGTTCCAGCACCTCAATGTGCTCCTAATACTGTGGTGCCCAAAACTGAACCCAGTACTCAAGCTGTGGCCTCACCAGTGCAAAGTACTAGGATACAATAGTGTCCCTACTGCTGCTGAATATCCAGGCCAGGATGTTGTTGGCCACCTGGGCACATGGTGATTTATGTCCAGCTGCCTGTCCACCAGCATCCCTAGGACTTTTTCTGCCAGGCAGTTTCCAGCCACTCTGCCCTGTGTTTATGAGGTTGTGGTGACCCAAGTGCAGGATCTGGCACTTGGCTTTGTTAAACGTCACACAGCTGACGTCAGCCCATTAATCCAGATGTCCCAAAGCTATGGAGAGAAGAGCAGATATGAAGTATGACCCCAGATTCCCTTTCCCATGCAGAGCCTTTCTGCTCCAGTGCAATTCAGTGCACATCAAAGGTTGATGTGTCATGCACTGGAGTGCTGAGTGTAGCTGATATGAAAGCATCTGAAGGAGAGACCTCTGACAGCAGCTATGATTTGTTTTCTGCAAGTAGATATCTCTTTATTCTTTGAATAGCAGAAATATGTCACCATTTAAGAAGAAAACACTGTTTAAATGGGAGGGGTTTGGGTGGGGAATCTTCCTGCATCTGTGCATACTAAAGCTGTCACTTCTAAAATGAATTATCTCCCAGAACAAGGGTAATGACTTGTCACCTCTTCAGTTTGCTCCTCTGCCCTTTCAGTGTGGCTTGCAATGGAAATGCAGCACTCTTAGCAGCACAAGGCTCAGGAAAAGCCCTCAAGAAGGGAGAAGGCATGTTGAAATGCAGAGGAAATTATTCTGACAAACTCGTGTTTCACAGTCATTCATTTCTGAATCCCCTGTCTCCTTGCTTAAAAAGGTTCTTTCTGCTCCATCACCTCTTTGTCTGCATCTCTTATGTGGCTGAACAGCCTCCCACCACACACTGTACCATCCACAAGGATCTTGACAGGCTTGAGAAGTGGTCCTGAGCAAACCGCATGAGGTTCAACAAGACAAAGTGCATCTGGTCTGGGCCAGCTACTGGGTTGAGAGTAGCCCTGAAGAAAAAGACTTGAGGGTGTTGACTGAGGAAATTCACCATGAGCCAGCAGTGCTCTCATGCAGCCCAGAAGGCAGCCGTGTGCTGGGCTGCATCAAGAAGAGCATGGTCAGCAGGACATGAGAGGGGATTCTGCCTCTTTATTCGGCTCTGCTGAGACTCCACCTTGAATACTGCATCCAGTTCTAATGTCCCCAGCATAAGGACACAGAGCTGTTGGAATGAGTCCAGAGGAGGGCCACAAGGATGATCCAAGGGCTGGAGCACCTCTGCTATGAGGACAGGCTCTGGAATAGGTTGACCAGGAAGGTTATGGATGCCCCCTCCCTGGAGGTGTTTAAGGGTGGATTGAACGAGGAGGTATTGGCCAGTCAAGTCTAGTTGAGAGACATCTCAGCCCATATCAGGGAGGTTGAAGTAGATGATCTGGGTTGATGAAAAGCTCAACATGAGCCTGCAGTGTCCACATGCAGCCCAGACAGCAACCAAGTCCTGGGCTGCATCAAGAGCAGCGTGGCCAGCAGGGAAAGGAAGGGGATTCTACCCTTTTACTCTGCTCTCCTCAGACCCCACCTGGAGTACTGTCTGCAGTTCTGGAGCCCTCAGCACAGGAGGGACATGGAAGTGTTGGAGTGGGTCCAGAGGAGGGCCACGAAGATGATCAGAGGGCTGGAGCAGCTCTGCATTGAGGACAGGCTACAAGAGTTGGGGCTCTGCAGCCTGGAGAAGAGAAGGCTTTGAGGAGACCTTATAGTAGCCTTCCAGTATCTGAAGGGGGCCTACAGGAAGGCTGGGGAGGGACTACTGACAAGGTCTTGCAATGACAGGACAAGGGGCAATGGGTTTAAACTGGTATAGGGAAGATTTAGACTGGATGTTAGGAGGAAGTTCTTTGCAGTGAGGGTGATGAGGCACTGGCACAGGTTGCCCAGGGAGGTTGTGGCTGCTCCCTCCCTGGAGGTGTTCAAAGTCAGATTGGATGAGGCCTTGAGTGACCTGTACTAGTGGGAGGTATCCCTGCCTATGGTAGGGGGTTGGAACTAGATGATCCTTGAGGTCCCTTCCAACCTTACCATTCTATGATTCTATGATTCTGTCTCTGAGGTCCCTTCCAAGCTAAGCCATTCTATGATTAAAAGTAAATTCAGCAGTTTTTTTTGGGAGGGTTCTCCTGTGCTTCAGTTCTTTAAGAACCAAAGATGTATGGTTTGAATTTGCCACTGCTACACGGAGGCCTGTGCTGGTTTGAGGCTAATTAGAATATTTGAATAGAGAAAATTACACTATAGGCTGTGAAAGGAAAACATGGTGATGTCTATTTCACTCTTATGCTTGCTAAGAAATTGTCTGGGAACAATAACCAAAACATTAGATAAGTCAGTCTCTGATTCTTGCTGGAACAGCAGCAGCTGGGGCGATCTAACAGCTTTCTCGCTCTCACTCCTCTGCCGATTAATTTTCACTAACCACTTTCCTTCTAACCCCCCTGGCCGATCCTCCAAGCTCACCTTAAGCGTGAGGCAAACCTTGGGGTAAGGTGTAGGGGTGGGGAGAAGGTGGAAGGGTGGTTTGGAGCCCCTCCTAGGGTCTCTGATTTCTGGGAGGGGAGTTGTGTTGCTGTATTCCCTTTAATTTGTATCTTTCTGTAACTATTCCTGTCTATAGTGTGTATCTCTGCTTGTACATTGTGCTGAGCTGTAAATAGAGCTTCAGTCCTTAACTTCCAGCTGACTGAGTTCTAGTCTGGGTCATTTTACAAAGTGTTGGGGGGCAGGGAACTCCCAAACCTTCACAAGGCCACATATAATTCCTGGAAGGACTCACTTTGATCAAAAGCAGGATATGTTTATTTTGACCTCTTACAAATATTCTGCTCTATTAAACCGTGAGGTATTTTTCTCTCTGAGCCTCGTTACTCCAGGAGGATTGACTCAAATTCTGCATCCACATATCTGAAGGGTTGGTGTTAAGAACAGTGATTTAATCATCTGCCTGGTGAGTGAGCCTAATTCCTATACAATCAATTTAGTGCATCATTTTAATTGAAAACCACCTAATTAGATAATTTACAACCAACATTGGTAAGTTAGACAGCTAAACCTAAACTCTGTGAAAGGTTTCTTTTCCAGTCTAATTTGTACTTGTGCAAAGTGAAAGTGTTGAGGGTTTTTTACCTGCTGGAGAAATACTGGACTTAAATTGTTGTAATTAAGAATGTGAGCAATGTGCAGGCTGAGAATGATTTGCAGCAAAACAGCTTTGTTCTAAAGCTAAGGCAAAGCTCAGTGAGATAGTGGTGGGAAATTAGGTTCTTCAGGACAATTACCACAGAATCATAGAACGTTAGGGATTAGAAGGGACCTCAAAAGATCATTCAGTCCAACCCTCCTGCCAGAGCAGAATCAACCAGGGCAGGTCACACAGGAACATGTCCAGGAGGGATTTGAATGTGTCCAGAGAGGGAGACTTCACAACCTCTCTGGGTAGTCTGCTCCAGGGCTCTGGCACCCTCACAATGAAAAAGTTTATCCTCCTGTTCCCATGGAACTTCATCTGCTCCAGCTTGCACCCATTGCCCCTTGTTCCATCATTGGACATCACTGAACAGAACCTGGCTCCTGACACTCACCTGTCACATCTTTAAAAACATGAATAAGGTGATCCCTCAGTGTCAGTAAGACAGAAAGTGTCTGAAATCCCTTCACTTAGATTGCTTCCAAAGCTATCAAAACTAACCAACCAAAGCTACGAGACATGTTTTCCACATTTTTGATTTGGCCTTTAATTTCAAATGCTTTTATCAACCAGCTCAGACAATAAGCTGGAGAAGATACAGGAACCCAGAAATTTCATCTTTTTCTGCTCACAGTCTTTAATTTCCTCTGGTGTTTTCAAGTTTTGCACTCAAAATTAGAGGTTAGTTGAGCAAACATTATACACATGACTTAATAAAGACCTTCACATGTGGTATGCAAACCCTTGCCACCCTAACTCACCTTTAGGCCTGTTGTAAACTCAGTGTCTTACATGAAGGTAAAGCTTTTCTAATAGCACTTTCAACCAGTTATAAGTAAACAGGGAACAAGACTGGCCAACATATCAAATAAGTGAGCACTGGAAAGGTCAAGATGGTTTGATTTACAGTATTGTCATGCTGTGTGGGATGTGAGAGGCATCTCAATGCTCCTTGTACATTCCACAATGACAACATCTGTAATGAATAGGAAACAGCATATTATGAATTCATTCTGCTGATGATAATTGTAATGAGAATAGTGAATGGTACAACAAATCTAATCCATCTTCCTGACAAATTCAAAATTCGAATCTTGTTGCAATCACATATTCACAGATTGCATTGGATTGGAAGGGAACCTCAAAGGTCATCTTGGCCAACTCCCCTGCAGTCACCAGAGACAAATACAAATAGAGCAGGCAACCCAGGGCCACATCGAGTTTGATCTTGAATGTTTCCAGGGATGGGGCCTCAACCACATCCCTGGGCAACCTGCTTTAGTATTTCACCACCCTTGTGAAGAACTTCCTCCGGATGACCAACCTAAATCTCCCCTCCTCCAGTTTCAAGCTAATGCCCCTTGTCCTATTGCTACAATCCTGGGGTACTTTTCAGATACCTTCTAAAAGAAAACTAAATATGAGGTTTCGAGGAGATCTTATAGTAGCCTTCCAGTATCTGAAGGGGGCCTACAGGAAGGCTGGGGAGGGACTACTGACAAGGTCTTGCCATGAAAGGGTAAGGGGCAATGGGTTTAAACTGGAAGAGGGGAGATTTAGACTGGATGTCAGGAGAAAGTTCTTTAAAGTGAGGGTGATGAAACACTGGAATAGGTTGCCCAGGGAGGTTGCGGCTGCTCCCTCCCTGGAGGTGTTCAAGACCAGGTTGGAGGAGGTCTTGAGTGAGTTGTACTAGTGGGAGGAGTCCCTGCCTATGGCACGGGTTTGGAACTAGATGATCCTTGAGGTCCCTTCCAACCTTACCATTCTATGATTCTATGATTAAGGAACAAACAGAACTATTTTATTTCCAAGGGCTGTTAAACCCATAGTTACCGTAAAGTTGTGTGATCTGTGTAAATCTTATACAAAAACCATTCATTCAATTATATGGGATTTTCCTTTTGTAGATTCACAGAATCATTTAGGTTGGAAGAAGCCTTAAAGATCATCTAGTTCTAACCCCCCTGCCATGGACAGGGACACCTTCCACTAGAGGAGCTTACTCAAGGCCTCATCCAACCTGGCCTTTCATATCTCCAGGGAAAGATGTTCAACCTTGCTGGGCAGCCTGTTCTAGTGTCTCACCACCCTCACTGCAAAGAATTTCTTCCTAATATCCAGTCTAAATCTGTCCTCCTCAAGCTTCAAACCATTCCTTCTCATCCTATCACTACAAGTTCTTGTAAAAAGTCCATTCTCAGCTTTCTTGTAGTCCCCTTCAGGTATCGGAAGGCTGTTCTAAGGTTTCCCCAGAGCCTTTTCTTCTCAGGCTGAAGAAACCCAACTCTCTCAGCTTGTTCTCACAGGGGAAGTTCTCCATCCCTCTGATGTTTGCCATGGCCTCTTCTGGATCATGTCCCTACATGTCCCTCTTATGCTGGGGGCACGAGAACTGAACCCACTGCTCCAGGTGGAGTCTGAGCAGAGCGGAGCAGAGGGGCAGAATCACCTCCCTCATTTCATTTCAGCACAGCATGCTATTACTTCAGTAAGAGAACTTTAAAGGTCATCAACTCAAAATCATGTATTAAGAGAAGGCAAGTAAGAGAACTGGAAAAACTTGAGTTATTTCAACAATAAGCAGATGTTCTGTATGTAGGATAATAGGACACAGTGATGTATTGCATTTAATAAACCTAAGTGTGTAAAAAAATCAAACTCTCCCCTAAGAAAAACCAGGCTTAGTTACTTTGCAGATTTCAGAGCCTTTTCCTTAGGAGCATGAGGGAAAACACAGTAGAACAGCCCCTGTAAATTCCAAGGAAATAGCTTCTGTCCTCACAGTCTTACTAGAAACAAGAACCTCAATATTTGCTTGTGCCAAGTTATTACAGGGTCTGCCTAAAAGTTAAGCCCCCTCCTCCCCCAAGCAATCTACCATTTCACTTCTCAAAGCTGAACTGTAGTTCCACAGCAGTCCCTTGCAAAAATTAGGCTGAGTGACCTTGCTGGGACCACAGGACATCAACAGTGCTAGCTAATAACTCCTGCCATTCACTCTGTTTACAACTGGTGACATTGATACGGGTCTAAGGTTCCTCAAACCACTCTCAGAAACATGAATTTAAGTCCAAGGGCCACTTCTCTGAGATCCCCTGCCTTTGGCACACCACAACTTTAATGTTTTCTGGCTTAATGTCATTATTTTTTCTGTTATCCAGGTAACCAAATCAAGTCTGGTTATAGTGCTGCTCCCATAAATGAGGAGGACTCATTTAACAGATCATTTCTTGTTAAGTTTATATCATATAATCATAGAATGGCTTAGACTGGAAGGGATGTCAGAGATCATCTAATTCAGTCATCCTGCCATGGGCAGAGATGCCTCTCAACTAGACTTGGTTGACTGAGGTGTTATCCAGTCTGTCCTTAAACACCCCTAGGGGAGGGGGCAGCCACAACCACTCTGGGAAACCGGTTCTAGAGTCTCACCACCCTCAGACTGAGGGAAGTTCTTCCTAAGATCCAGCCTAAACCTGCTCTCCCTCAGCTTCAAACTGTTCTTCCTTGTCCTGTTTCTAGACATCCTCATGAAAAGTCCTTCTCCAGCCTTCCTATAAGATTCCTTCAGCTACTGGAAGGCAGCTCTAAGGTCCCTCCAGCGTCTTCTCTTCTCCAGGCTGAACAATCCCAGCTCCCTCAGCCTGTCCTCATAGCAGAGTTACTCCAGCCCTTGGATCATCTTTGTGGCCCTCCTCTGGACTTGCTCCAACAGTTCTATATCCTTCCTATGCTAGGGATACCAACACTGGATGCAGTATTTGAGGGGGCAGAATCCTCTCTCCTGCCCTGCTGGCCACACTCCTCTTGATGCAGCCCTGGACACAATTTGCCTTCTGGACTGCATGAGCACACTGCCAACTTCTGTTGAGCTTCTTCCTCAATCAACACCTCCAAGGCTTTTTTTTTTTTTTTTTTTTTTNAAGGTTTTTTTTTTTTTTTTTTTTTTTCCTTCTTTCAGAGCTGCTCTCAACTTACTTTGCACCTAGCCTGGATTTATGCCTGGGGCTGGCCCCAGTTTACAGTGTTGCTTGGCTGCACACCAGTTCTGCATGTATCTTGTTGCACAGCTGATTCTCTTGTAACCGTGGTGCTGTATCGACACAAATTTATGATGCTGCTTAAGATTTACTTTGGGAATGATTCATTTCATTTTCAAGTGTAATTTGTATTCTAACAGGGCCTGTTCTAGTAAATGCAGAAAGGATCCTCTAAAAGGTTTGCATAAGCAAAACTAAAAATTATAATGACAGTCCCTAATTTTCATGGATGCACTTTTAATAGAAACGCTCTAGCAAACAGCAACAATTTGCTTTCACTTGTAGAATTAAAATGACTTGGTATGTTGATGGCATTGAATTAGTCACCTGTAAAAGTCATGGGTGTTGACTATTGAATTTTTTTAAAAGGTCTTTATTGATTTTTAAGGAGAAAATGTATTTAAAAGGTGGCCTACTAGTGTAATGCTGTTCATTATAAAGTGCTAAATAGCTGAAGGGAACTACAAGAGTATCTGGGAAAAGAGAATCTATTTTTAACTAATTAGCTTGGAATCATTTGTCTAGCTAATCCATGTTTTCAATCTATAGCAGTGTTAGGGATGTAATTGAAAACCAGCCTTCTAGTGACTGTGCAGGCTGCCCTAAATAGGAGAAGTTGCAGAGCTCCTGAAAGGGTACAAAACCTGCTGCCAACTGGTATGGCAGGACTAGGAACACGAGGTCACTGAGACACCCTGAAGTTGTGCACATCTGAGTTAGGTCCTGCACTGCAAATCAAACATCATCATGTTAAAACCCTAGCACTAACAAGATCACAGCAATTAAAGATCTTAAACTAATAAAATATTTTAGTTTATGTAAACTGTATCCCTATAAGCAGGATAGCTTTTACACGGCCAGTAATGACAAACGGCTTCAATTTGGGAACAAAAAGCCTTGTAAGACATTTGGGGAGCAATGAATTCTACTAGACTCCTGTAATTTCAAACTTGCTGTAATGATCTAAATGCTATTGAAGTTTCAACTCTTAAATGCCTTCTTTAGCTCACCCACATAATAGGGCAGTAGAAGAGAAAGCAAACGACCTTCCTCTTCACTTGCTTGGGGGTTTGTGATTTAAAAGCAATTGCTATTGCAGTCCATGAAGAGGCTGAATAAAGTGTGGCTCCAGAAAACAGGGTGGCACAAAGATCATAAGATGCACAAAGAAGCACCAAACAGAAACTGTAAACAGACAGACCACACAACCAAAGCTTTGTATTAAGATAAGCCAACTAAACAGAAAACGTTCCCAAAAAGAAATGAGTTATTTAGCAGACATCCAAGAAGTGCATGTGGGTCACAACAACCTCACACAGCTGCTGAGCAGAGAAAGACCCTGGAGGTGTTGGTCAATAACCAGCTTAATATGAACCAGCAGTGTGCTCGAGTGGCCAAGAAGATCAAAAGCATCCTGGCTTGGATCAGCAATCAAGTGGCTCACAGGAGCAAAGAAGAGATTGTGCCCCTGGACTCAACACTGATGAGGTGGCACCTTGAGTACTGGATTCAGTTTTGGGGCCCTCATTACAAGAAGAACTTGAACAGGCTGCCCAGACTGAGTGACCTGGGACTCTTTAGCCTGGAGAAGAGGAGCCTGGGGGGTGACCTCAGCCATGGTTATAAAGATGTGCAGGGCAGTGTCAGAAGGACAGAGCCAGGCTCTGCACAGTGATGTCCAATGATAGGAAAAGGGGCAATGAGTGTAAGCTGGAGCAGAGGAGGTTCCACATGAACATGAGGAGAAAACTTCTTCCCTGTTAGGGTACCAGAGCCCTGGAGCAGGCTACCCAGAAAGGTTGTGGAGTCTCCCTCTCTGGAGATATTCAAAACCCACCTGGATGTGTTCCTGTTTGATCTGGTACAGGTGATCCTGCTCTGGCAGGCAGGTTGGACTGGATGATCTTTTGAGATTCATTTCAACTCATAACATTTTGTGATTCTTTAATTATGAGTTGTTGGAGCATGTCCAGAGAAGGGCAACAAAGCTGATGGAGGGTTTGGAGAAGAGGTCTGGTGAGGAGAGCCTGAAAGAACTAGGATTGTTTAGACTGGAGAAAAAGAGGCTGAGGGGAGTCCTCATTGCTCTCTACAATGCCCTGAAAGAAGACTGGAGTGAGGTGGGAGCTGGTCTCTTCTTCCTAGTATCAGGTGATACAATTAGAGGAAATGGTTTCAAGTTGCACTGAAAGGGTTCTCAAACACTGGAACAGGCGTTCCAGGCAGGTGGTACAATCCCTGCCACAGGAGGTGCTTCAAAGAGGTAGAGATGTGGTGTTGAGGGACATAGTTTCATGGTTTAGTGTAAGACTTCATACATAGTGTACAACTTCATAAGAGTTAGAGAACTGTCGGACTCAATGATCTTGAAGATCTTTTCCAACCAAAACAATTCTGATTCAGAAAGTACTCACAATGTTTGTTACCTTCTTTCAATTTTCATGGTATCAAACCACTGGACACAATATTCCAGCTGTGGTCTCACCAGGACAGAGTAGAGAAGGAGGAAAACCCCTCCGGACCTACTAAACACAGCCCTTCTAATGCAGCCCAGGATGTCATAGGCCTTCTTAATCACAGTGGCACAGTGCTGGCTCATGGTCACCCTTCTGTCCACCAAGACCCCCAGGTCCCTTTCCCTAATGCTTCTCTCCAACAGTGCAATCCTCAAACTATTAATGTTATTTCCTTTTACACTTCTATTGTTTGAAACATTGGCTCAATGAAACCACCCAGTATGGGTGGACAGAGTGAGTCTTCAAAGACAGCATCCAAAAACTACTGAATTCAGCCGACACAGAAAAGTGTCCTTTAATCTCTATGCCCTTCTGTGCTCCTTTGTTCCAACACTATGCAATGTAGGCACTTAATTTCCTTACCCTTTAAAAAGGGGCAGTAACATGGCAGCAAAGAGTTTTGGAGCTTTGGATCTAGTAATTACAGCTGCATTCACCATACAACTGCTGTGCCACTGTCTGCCTTTGAAGAACTTTATAACAGTTATTTATTATTGTTTTCTCCCACAAAGAAAATAGAGCAGAAATACTTTTAATTATCTGCTAAGAGGAAAGCAAACATTTCTGAGAAAGATTAAGTATCAAAACTAGTCAGCATTACCCCAAGAAGAGGGAAAACAAAAATCAAACCCAACCAACAAACAGACAAGTAGCATTTACTTAATTTTATTTGTATTTCTAGAGTTCTGCAGAAGTCAGTCATATTTTAAGTAACCTTCACTTAACTTTACAATAAAGACTGTAAGTAACACCCTAAATGCACCAAGCCTGAACATCAGTGAAGTAGACAATGCAAGCACTCCAACACCTTGGTTCTAGCTCTAATTCTCCATTACTTTCTCCATTACTATTTTAATGCATCTCTAATTCTCACAATAAGAGAGACCTGCTCGAGCAGGTCCAGAGGGGGACCACAAAGAGGGCTAGAGCACCTTGCCTATGAAGACAGGCTGAGGGATTTGGGGCTGCTCAGCCTAGAGAAGAGAAGGCTCTGGGGACACCATAGAGCTACATTTAAGTATCTGAAGGAGACCTACAGAGAGACTGTTTAGAAGGCCTTTTGGTGACAGGACAAGGGACAACGTTTTGCAGCTGGAGCAGGGGAGGTTTAGGTTGGACATCAGGAGGAAGTTCTTTATTATGAGAGTGGCGAAATACCGGAAAAGGCTGCCCAGAGATGTGGTTGAGGCCCCATCCCGGCAGACATCCAAGATCAGACTTGATGTGGCCCTGGGCAGCCTGCTCTGGTAGGAGGTGTCTCTGCTGACTGCAGGGGAGTTGGCCAAGATGACCTTTGAGGGTGTCTTCCAACCCAGTGCAATCTGTGAATCTGTGAACAACAATTTCCACCTCAGTTTTCAAGCACAGCTTTGATCCGTTATTTTTATATACTGTCCTCCATGAAAAAAATACTAATTTATTATACCACAGAATTTAATAAGTCTGGGCCTCAGAGAGGACTGCAGCAATACCAAAATATTTTGTTTCCTTCCAGTAACTTTCCCCCAATACCTACGTGTCTTTCTCATCCTTTGAAAGATGCTGATGCTTGGAAAATTAGCTCCTGCAGTCTAAGTTGTTATGAAAAAACCTGAAAGATCCACACTGTACAAGACCTATTTTGTTCCTCTGCAACACCCTGAAAGCAAAACTACTTTTTGCAGGGTATCAGCATTGATATATTTAGCCAATCTATTTTTCCTGAAGCAAAGTGACTGATATTACAGTGTGTTGTGTATTCCTCTGGGGTGCAAAAGTTTTTCTTCTTAAGTCCTATGGGATCCATTTGTGTACAAAAAAGCAAGTAGTGCCAGGGATTGAAATTAATTTCTAAATAAATGGGTTGTGAGCACAACCTGCCAGGCAGAGGCTTTAGGGAACCTTTCTTCTTTGGGCGTGTTCCTGCCACAGTTCTGTTTTTCACCTGGGAGTTAGTTCTACTCCAACACAAGGACACAGCAGTGCAGGGGAATCACACAAACACACAATCGCGGAATGTTAGGGGTTGGAAAGGACATCCAGAGATCATAACTAAGCCCCTTGCAAAGCAGGACCACCTAGGGCAAGTCACACAGGAACACATCCAGGTGGGTTTTGAAGATCTCCAGAGAAAGAGACTCCACAACCTCTCTGGGCAGCCTGCTCCAGGGCTCCAGCACCCTCACAGCAAAGAAGTTTTTTCTCATGTCAAGATGGAATTTCCTGTGATTTAGTTTACATCCATTGCCCCTTGTCCTATCACTGGACATCACTGAAAAGAGCCTGGCTCCATCCTCCTGACAGCCACCCTTCAGGTATTTGTTGACATTGATTAGATCCCCTTCTCTTGCCCAGACTAAACAGACCCAGGTCTCTCAGCCTTTCCTCATAAAGATGCTCCAGGCCATTAATCATCCTTGTATCTCTCTCTTGAACTCTCTCCAGTAGTTCCCTGTCCCTCTTGAACTGGGGAGCACAGAACTGTGCACAATATACCAGATGGTCTTACCAGGGCTGAGTAGCAGGAGAAGAAATCTCCCTTAATCTGCTAGACACCTTCTTAATACACTCAAGTATATACTATTGGCCTTCTTGGCCACCAGGGCACATTGCTGTGCCATGGATAATCAACCAGGACTCCAAGGTCCTTCTCTGCAGAGCTACTCTCCAGCAGGTCAGCTCCTAACCTGTACTGATACAAGGGGTTCTTCCTCCCCATGTCCAGGACTCTACACTTATCCTTGCTGAACATGAGGTTCATCTTTGCCCATCTGTCCAGTCTGCCTAAGGCTACAATACTTCCGAAGGCCAAATGTTCCATGAAGTTGCTCCACTTAACCGAGTCTTTGGGAGTAGAAAACGGGACATGGGTGCTGGGTCAAGGGTTGGACTGGATGATCTTTGAGGTCTCTTCCAAACAGATATATTCTGCAATTTTGTGATTTTAGTGTCTTTGGAACTTCTGAGGCATGGTTATACAGGTCCTGTTACACTGCATAGATGATAGGAAGAATCTCCCTTTTCACTCGACCTCCCTGGGAAATTGTTTGTAGTGGGAAGATCGGTTTGGTTTGGGTTTTTTTATTTTTGGAAATGACTGTCAATCATTGAATTAGCCTTGTATCTTCAACAGCATCTTGAACAATAAGAGCTCCTATTTTTTTATCCCTTTAACTGAAGGGGATCTCTCAGCAGGCAGTTCAGTGTGACTGGCCATCATTTAACAACTCACACTCTCCAATTCATTCCCCAAAGGTGTAGAATTGAGATTAACTTTTAAGAATGGGACAGTAACATAAACTGAAATAAGAGAAAGCTCAGAAAGAATTCATCTTGGCATGACATGGTCTCTGGGGAGACCTTAGAGCAGCCTTCCAGTATCTGAATGGGGCCTGCAGGGAAGGGATTTTTACAAGGGCTTGTAGCAATAGGATGAGAGGAAATGGATTGAAGCTTGAGAAGAGCAGATTTAGACTGGAAACTGAGAAGAAATTCTTTCCAATGAGCATGGTGAGACACTGGAACAGGTTGCCCAATGAGGTTGTGGACGTCCCCTCCCTGCAGATGTCCAAGACCAAGCTGGATGAGGCCCTGAGCAAGCTGCTCTAATGGAAGGTGTCCCTGTCCATTGCAGGAAGGTTGAAACTAGATGATCTTCCAGGTCCTTTCCAACCCAAACCATTCTATGAGTGCATGACACAGCCTGAACAGACAGACAGAACCTCGTGACAACTTGCTTGTGGAAAGCACTTCTTGTTACTGTCACCTGAAACATTTGGATATTGAACCTTTAGGCCTCTTCCCACCTCTGTTTCTACTTTAATTCTTTTAAATTCCCTGTGAATCAGCATACCAAAGGTGATTGAGTGCAACATTGTTTTTCAAGAAGCCAGAGATATCAGCTATTTTTTCCCAGTTCAATCTACCCATCCTTTGCAGCATGAAGAGGATACAAATCTGCTCTGATGGGAGGACTACTTAAATAAAACCCAAAGCAACAACAAAAGCTGTCTCAGGCAGCAACAGCAGGCCTGTGTTTTGCCATGCCATGCCCAACCACGACACCCTGTGTGCCCTGCCAGGACACAGACCTTCCAGACCTTCCATCCCTTCAAGGATGACTGTCTATTTCCTTTTGGATTTTTTTTTTAATTTTTTTTTTCCTGGGAGGATGGCATGAATGAGCCTGGTTTTGCAAATGAGTCACATAGCACTGCCAACCACCTAATAATTTCAGTTATTTACAAGAAAATAGTAGAACTGTGGTGGGGGTGGAAATGACAGTCTGTCACAGACAATGCTAGATAAGTTGTTTAAATCTTCTCTAGGCATGTTCTAATTTAGCTCATTATTAATTTCCTGCCAGGAAATCACTGCCCTAAACCTCTCTTTAATTCAGACATAAGTCATTCTAAACTCTCCTGCAGACAGCTGATTGAACCCAAGACTTTTGTCTCATTACAAAGCCCAGATGCTCTCAGGCAGAAGACTGTTGGAGGCATTTAATATTTTGAAATGAAATGCACTGTATAATTAATTGAGTCTGAAATGCGTTGTTCATCACAGAATTAGTTTATCTTTTCAAGAGTTTTCTGGCTGTATGCAATCAATCATTCACATTTCACAAACTGCTGTAGGTTTATGAATTTCCACTTTTGATACGATTGAGTCCTAACCCTGCTGCAAAATGAATACAAAACACCATCTGAAGGCAAACGGAGTGAAACCTCTCTTGTTTGATCTGCTAGAATAAAATGTTAGGTCATTAATCACCCTCCTCTTCATCAGTTCTCATTTTTGCCAGTGGATGATTTGTATTCCAGCCATGTGGGGTAATACTAGCAGAGAACAAATAAATCTGAACTGACAAAGCAGGAAATACTTCCTAATTACCCAGACTGCCAAAGAGGGCTTGAAAGCAGAGACAAAGAAAACCCACTAAAAAATTGCTTTGTGAATCGTTTGGTGATTCAATTATTGCTCTGTGAACCCTTTGCTCTGGTGAGACTCCCACCTTGAATACTGTGTCCAGTTTGGGGATCTCCAGCATAAGAAGGACACAGAGCTGTTGGAATGAGTCCAGTGGAGGTCACAAGGGTGATTCATGGGCTGGAGCACTTCTGCTGTGAGGACAGACTGAGGGAGCTGGGGTTGTTCAGCCTAGAAAAGACTCCAGGGGGACCTTAGAACTGCCTTCCAACAGCTGAAGGGATCCTACAGGGCGGTTGGAGAGGGACTTTTCCTAAGGATGTCTAGAGACAGGACAAGGTGGAATGGTTTTAAACTGAGGGAGAGAGAGTGGGATTAGACTGTCTTTTAGGACGAAGTTCTCCAGGACAAGGATGGGACTGTTACTGCAGTGTTGGCTGTAATCTTTCCATTTACTATGTATGAGGGAACATGGGTTTTGTTTTTCTGTAAAAAAAAGGTGCTTGGTGTCATGCAGATGACACTGTTAGATGGGAGTGTTGGTCTGTTTAAGGGTAGGTAGGCTATACAGAAGGACCTGGATAGGCTGGATCGATGGGCCAAAGCTAATGGGCTAAGTGGTGGCTTCTGCACTTGGGTCACGACAACCCCATGAACAACACAGGCTTGGGGAAGAGTGTCTGGAAACTGCGTGGTGGAAAAGGAGTTGAAAGTGTGGGTTGACAACTGGCTAAATATGAGTCAGCATGTGACCAGGTGGCCAAAAAAGCAAACAGCATCCTGGCCTCTCTCAGGAATAGTTGGCCAGCAGGATCAGGGAAGTGGTTGTCCCCTGCACTCAGCACTGGTGAGCACACACCTTGAGTACCGGGTTCAGTTTTGGGCCCCTCACTACAAGAAACACATTGAGGTACTGGAGCAGGTCCAGAGATGGGTAATGAAGCTGGTGGAGGGCCTGGAGAATAGGTTTGGTGAGGAGCAGTTGAGGGAACTAGACTTGTTTAGCCTAGAGAAAAGAAGGCTGAGAGGAGACCTTCTGTCTCTCTACAACTCCCTGAAAGAAAGTCTGAGTAAGGAGTCTGTTCAAGTCTTCTCCAAAGTAATATAAAACTTCTTCACTGAAAGAGTTGTCAAGTCCTGGAACAGGCTCCTCGGGGAAGTGGTTGAATCATCATCCCTGGAGGTATTTAAAAGACACACAGGCACGGTGCTGAGGGACATGGTTTAGAGCAGACTTGGTAGTGTTGGGTTAATGATTGGGCTTGACGATCTTGAAGATCTTTTTCCAGCCTAAACAATTCTATCTCAGAATCATCACAGAATGGCCTAGGCTGCAAGAGACTTTAGAGATTATTTAATCCAACTTCCTTGCCATAGGCAGGGATGCCTCTCAACTAGACCAGGTTACTTAAGGCCCCATCCAACCTGGCCTTGAACATCTCTATGGAAGGGGCATCTATCTGGACAATTTATTCCAGAGTCTTGCCACCCTCATAGTGAATTTCTTCCTAAGATCCAATCTAATCTATGATTCTACACATGTACTAAAAACTACCGTGTGCAAACTACTGAGATAGGCTAAGAGGCTAAATTTGTCTCCACTGTTACTTTGCACAAGAAAGAGTGAAGAAGGTTCTCTGACCAGGCCTTGCGTGCCCTAGAAAAGCTCTGCATTTCCTTTCTCCAGAGCCTTTGTTACCAAGCGGCTGATGGCTGTAAGAAAAATGCCCTCAGTAGAAATAACATGTTATACTCCACTAGGTGCTCTAATAACAGCCCCAAGTCTTTTAGGAGCTCTTGCTGGTGGATTTGTGCTGTTTTGATGATAGTTGTCGATTCACAGTTCCTCAGACCATTTGACAACCGGGCCCCCACTGTGTTAGATAAAACATGCACTTTAGCTTTAAAAGCTCAAACCTTTAATCAAATCCCAAAGGCTATAGTAGAGGTTTCTGAATCGCTGTCAGTACGACTTCACTCACGTGTTCTAGTCTGACAGCCTGAGAAATACTGTCTTAGCTCTGCAGTATCAAATGGAATTAGCTTAAGTAGAGTGGCAAGAATTGACAAGGAGAAACCGTTTTCACTGCCTTCTTTCTCTCTTCACACAGAGAGCAGTGTGCTGTGCTATCTTTGGACTGCTTCTGCTTCTTTCAGCACAAGCCTTAAAGTTTCTTAATCTTCCCTATCTTAATTTTAATGACAGATATTTTGGGGGTTTTAACAGAAAACAGACAGACTGATAAACTAATACTTAAAAAAATCCTGACAACTGCCATAGAAGAGTCAGCAGCTGACATTCAAACTGATTAAATTGCTTGTGACTAATATTCCATTGTACCACAACATCTTTAACAACCAACCTTTAACACTCTTCCTCAAGAAATAAATGTAATATAGAATTCATCAGACATAGAAAAAAAAAAAGGCAGAATTCAGAAGTCTGCATTTCTACTTCCCATTCAGGACCCAAACATTCCATCACAGAATGGTTTGCATTGGAAGGGACCTCCAAAGGTCCTCTAGGCCAACTGCCCTGCAGTCAGCAGGGACATTCTCCACTAGATCAGGTTGCTCAGAGCCTTGCTGACCCTGACTTTGAATAGCTTCAGGGATGGGGCTTCAGCTACCTCCCTGGGCAACCTGCTGCACTGTCCCATCACCCTTATGGTGCAGAACTTGTTTCTAACATCCAACCTACAACTCCTTTTTTCCCTCCCCTCCCTTCCCCTCCCCTTCCATAATTTCTTTCCTTCCATAAGCTTTTATTATGAAACCAGGAACCTCTGAGACCTTTAACAAGATCAACTAAAGGAAGCAGCAACCAGTTTGGGCGCAGCTGCCAGTCTCAGAGGCTTCCTGCTGAAATCCCTTTGGCATGGTCATCCATTTGTATTCACTGATCTGCCAAGAGTGGCTTTATACCCATGCAAAAGGCCAAATCCCAGGCTGAAACTCTGCACCTAGCCTGGTTCAGTACCAGACTTTTACAGCCAGAGTAGGGTGTTATATTACAGCTGCCAGAGTCCAGCTACAGTGACTCTACTGAATTACTGCTCCAAGCAAAAACTTAAATCCACTAGTCACTGAAAGTACAACGCTCTCATAACAGCATTATATAACAGATATAAACCTCTCAGTGCTCTAATGCAATGCACAGGTGATGCTAAATTAAAAATCTGGAACACCACAAGAGGAAAGAGACAACACAACAGGTACCCAGGATTAAACTTCCCAGAAAATAATGAAAGGAAGAGCATCAAAGAATGCAGACAAATCATGAGAGGAAAAGAACTGAAGGATGAGAATCCAGCATATGATAGTGAAAGATAGAAAGGAATAATATATCCAGACATGAATTAATGATATAGCCAGGGAAAACAAAAGGTGCTGTAGACACCTTTTAAGGAGCAGACGAGAGGAAGCAAGGACATGGAAATACCGTGTTTGCAGTTCGGAACAACACACTTCCAGAAAGCAAGTTAGGAAATGGAGTTTAACAAAAATAAATGTTTTAAAAGACAAAAACAGTGAAAGAACTGATGCGTGCAATTAACAAAAAAGAGATCAAATAAAGCAATTACCAAGCAAAAAGACTAACAACCCTTGAAGTATTCAATGGGTCTTAATGCAAGGAATAACAATTATTTGTTGTGGTACATGAAAAACACAGAACTCAAACGAGAAAAGGGGAGGCTGAGTGTCAGGAAACTCTGCAAGTGAGTTTACTACAACGCTGAGCAGCCTTGCAAAGGATTCATTGAAATCAGAGCATCAGCTGAGACTGAAACATGAAACAGACATGAGAAAGTACATCCCTAGTGCATTTCTTCAGCTATTTTGACAAAGGTACGTAAATAGCTGGGGAGTCGGTGAATCTCCAACTCATTTAATCAATTTTGTCTTTAAGTGATTGCCCAAGAAGTCAGTTACTTTTGAACTATAAAGAGGTAGAGATTCATACATTCAAAGAATGGTTTAGGTTGGAAGGCACCTTAAAGACCATTCAGTTCCAACCACCCTGCTATGGGCAGGGACACCTTCCACTGGAGCATTTTAACAATCCCAAGCACAAATACATAATCCCAAGCACAAATCCAGGCTGGGTGGTGAATGGCTGGAGAGCAGCCCTGAGGAAAAGGACCTTGGAGACTGGGTTGATGAAAAGCTCAACATGAGCCTGCAGTGTGCACATGCAGCTCAGACAGCAACCTAGTCTTGGGCTGCATCAAGAGAAGTGTGGCCAGCAGGGCAAAGGAGGGGATTCTGCCCCTTTACTCTGCTCTCTTCAGACCCCACCTGGAGTACTGTCTGCAGTTCTGGAGCCCCCAGCACAGGAAGGACATGGAAGTGTTGGAGCGGGTCCAGAGGAGGGCCATGAGGATGATCAGAGGGCTGGAGCAGCTCTGCTATGAGGACAGGCTGAGAGAGTTGGGGTTCTTCAGCCTGGAGAAGAGAAGGTTTCCAGGAGACCTTAGAGTAGCCTTCCAGTATCTGAAGGGGGCCTACAGGAAGGCTGGGGAGGGACTATTTACAAGGTCTTGCAACAACAGGACAAGGAGCAATGGGTTTAAATTGGCAGAGGGAAGATTTAACTGGATGTTAGCAGGAAGTTCTTCGCAGTGAGGGTGATGAGGCACTGGCACAGGTTGCCCAGGGAGGTTGTGGCTGCTCCCTCCCTGGAGGGGTTCAAGGCCAGGTTGGATGAGGCCTTGAGTGACCTGTACTAGTGGGAGGTGTCCCTGCCCATAGCAGGGGGTTGGAACTAGATGATCCTTGAGGTCCCTTCCAACCTTACCATTCTATGATTCTAAGATTCTATGTTCACAAAGCAAGTGCCACACTGCAAATCATGAGCACAATGTGTAGGCTGAAACAAAACTATTAAAATACAAGTAACACTAAATAGAGATCCATTTCCAGATAACTCTGGAATAAGATTGATTGACAGCTTTCAAAAATGAATCTTTGCTTTTTTTCCCCTTTATTGGTGAAAATGCTTCTTTTGCCTTTTGTATAAACGCTATTGAGCCTATCTATAGACCTCAACAGAAGTCCCTCACCGGACAGCTCAAGCTTGGCCTATCTATGCAGGTATTGCCTTGCATTTCTTCCTGAGATCAGAAATCTTTTGCCCCAAGCTCTTCTCCACCAGCTTTCAGTAGACAGCACGTATACAGGGTCTCAAGAAGGTCCTGCTCTGACTGCCACTTCAGTAAATCCAAGACAGACTATGTCACTTGCTCTGTTATTGAATGGTACAATCAACTTAAACCTTTTATTTCAGGGGACAAGCTAATAAATCACAGTAGCTTCAGATGACCATTAAACCTGTCAAGACTGCACTTCTCTACATAAACTCCTTGTGATTCAACTCAACACAGGAATTTTAATCATGGCCACATGTAACGCCAGCCTGACCTTCCCAGTCAAGGAAGGGCTTGCCAGTAAGCATTGAGATGACCTAACCTCTAGGGAGAACACAAAAAATAAAATGAGTATGAGTTTAGACTATGTGCTGGATGATGTGGAACTGCATTGTGGCAATACTGCGTGCCCCATCCAAAAAGGCAAGTATACCCTGCACATGGGGAAAAAGAAACCCCTGCATTAAGAAGAGTGTCCCCAACAGGTCAAGGGAGCTTCTCCTCTACTCTGCCCTAGTGAGGATACTTCTGGAGTCCAGTGCTGGGCTCCCCAGTTCAGTAAGGACAGGGAACTACTGGATAGAGTCCAGGGAAGGTTGTGAAGATGTGGAGGGAACTGAAATATCTATCTAAGAAGGAAAGGTAGAGAGACCTGGGGGTGCTTAGCCTGGAGAAGAGAAGACTGGGAGAGGATATTATAAATGCATATATATATATATATATATATATATATATATGGAGGTGGAGGTCATGAGGATGGAAGTGGGATCTTCAGTGGTGCCCAGTGACAGGGCAAGAGACAAAGGTTACAAATTATTACATAAGAGGTTTCATTTGAACTTAAGGAAAAATAACCTTTCCTGTGGGGATGGTGAAGCCCTGGAGCAGGCTACCCACCTTGGATATGGAGTCTCCTTCTCTGGAGAGATACCAAACCTGTCTGGACATTGTGATCCTGGGCAACATGCTGTGGGTGACCCTGCTTTAGCATGGGGGCTGAATTGGTTGATCACGAGAGGCCTCTTCCAACCTCCACCATAATGGGATTCTGTGTTTCTGTGTATAGTGGGAATGTGACTGGAAACTGGCACTGCAGCTTATTGTCATTTATCATAAAATGATACAGTTTCTGTACACATCATGTCTGACACGGGTTCAGAGGGCTGAGCAGAAGAGTACAAAGACAACCTTCTAATGAACACTACAAGTACTAGGGAAAAAGAGCGATGGAGATAAACTGATATTTTGTAATTGCTAGTTTAATGGTATAGAAGATGAAATCATGAAATCAGAAGTATTACAGTGAGATTAATATAAACAATACTACTGGTACAAAAAATAAACTCAGAAAACCTTCTGAAAATTAAGCATCTCCCCTGGAGTTTGGTTGAACATTTTCACAGAAGTTGAACTCCTGTGTGACCTACCAAACCAATCATGTCGTGATCCATTTGTTTTCTGGGTTTGTTTTTTGTTTTGTTTTGTTTTGTTTGTTTGGTTGGTTGGTTTGTTTTTCACTTTTAGTTATGAAGGCTCTCTAGAACTACCTGAAAGGAGACCGGAGTGAGGAGAGGGTCAGTCTCTTCTCTCTGGAAACAGTGATAGGACACCGAGGGAGCTTTAGGTTGGACATTAGAAGAAACTACTTCACTGAAAGGGTTCTCAAATACTAGAACAGGTTGCCCAAGGAGGTCATTGAATCCCCATCTCCAGAGGTGTTTCAGAGACAGAGATGTGGTGCTGAAAGACATGGTTTAGCACCAGCTGTGGTAGAATTAGAGAATGACTCAATGATTTTCATAGAATCATAGAATGAACCAGATTGGAAGAGACCTCCAAGATCATCCAGTCCAACCTATCACCGAGCCCTATTCAATCAAGCAGACCACGGCACTAAGTGCCTCATCCAGTCTTTTCTTGAACACCTCCAGGGATGGTGACTGCACCACCTCCCTGAGAAGCCCATTCCAATGCCAATCACTCACTCTGTGAAGAACTTCCTCCTAACATCCAGCCTATACCTCCCCTGGCACTACTTGAGACTGTGTCTCCTTGTTCTTTTGCTGGTTGCCTGGGAGAAAAGATTGACTCCCACCTGACTTCAACCTCCTTTCATGTAGTTGTAGACAGCAATGAGGTCACTCCTGAGCCTCCTCATCTCCAGGTTGCACACCCCCAGCTCCCTCAGCCTCTCCTCACAGGGCTATACTCCAGGCCCCTCACCAGCTTTGTTGCCCTTCTCCGGACACATTCCAATACCTCAACATCTCTCATGAACTGAGGGCCCAGAACTGGACACAGTATTCAAGATGTGGCCTGACCAGTGCTGAGTATAGGGGCAGAATAACCTCCTTTGTCCTACTGGCCACACTGTTCCTGATACAGGCCAGGATGCCATTGGCTCTCCCGGCCACCTGGGCACACTGCTGGTTCATTTTCAAGGGCTTTTCCAAGCAAAGAGATTCTCTGATTCTGCTTGGTACTTAGAAATGAGATCAGAGTCTGAGAAAAGAACTGCAAGGCAGTTGGGGTACATTCAGCTAAAAGATATCAGCTAGGTGTGTTCCAAGAAACATTAAATCAGTTATTTGTCCAAAACTGCAGGAGACTGTGGGAGGATCTAATTAATGCTTATCAATATCTAAAAGGTGGTTGCCAGGATGACGGGTCCAGACTCTTAGTGGTGTCCAGTAACAGGACAAGTAGCAGTGGACACAAACTGGAATCTTGGATGTTCCACATAAACATAAGGAAAAAAATCTTCAGTTGGAGGGTGGCAGAGCATTTGAACAGGCTGCCAAGAGAGGCCGTAAATTATCCTTCTTTGGAGGCTTTCAAAGCTGACCTGGATGAGTTCCTGGGTGATTTACTCTGGGTGACCCTGCTCTAGCAGGGCATTTGCACTAGATGATCTTAGAGGTCTCTTCCAACCTCCACCATTCTATGATGCTCTGAAATGTATTGTATGGTAGCGATGCACAAGGAAAGAACGGGAAGAGGTTTAAGGGCAGGCCTGGTATGCTGTATTCAGTAATATGTGCAAATAAGGCTCCTAAAGTAAGAGCACAAATGAAGTCCTGCAACACCTAAAGCCTTCCTGCACCATGCAAATTCTCATTTGCTCATTCCAGCCCTCCTTTTATCCCATAACTCAGGAAAGGTAGCACAAAGCCACTGAAATCATCAAACAGAATGTGGAAACCTCTTTTTTCAATTCCTCAGCAACCCCAGGCCTTTCTGTGGTTTACATACAACAGCAAAGAATCAATGATGTTGGTTTTGCTCTTACATTGAGAAACAATTCTCTTACTGATTGTTGTAGCTGTGTTGTGCATTAATTTTATATCTATATTTTATTATCACTTAATGATCTTTCCATTGTCTGGGAAAAAAAAAAAAAAGAATGATTCAGTTTGGGTTTGGTTGTTGTTGTTTCTATTTGCATAATACTGAAGCAGTTGCCAAGCAGGGCATAATAAATCTAAATTCTGACATAATAAATAGATAATGTGTAGTAATTGGATTATTTGTAGATTGTCTCACTCAGCAGAAATTTGCATAACACTCAGAGAGACTGCTGCAAATATAAAAAATAAGCAGTAGAGCTAATTAAAGGATTTGTTTGCATATCTCCTCCTGAAAACATGGTAAAGAAGGAATTAAAAGTATCCCTTCACCTTACTTAGGAAAGTTTAGTACAGACTCTGTTTTAAAACGGTTGCCTTTCCAGCAACTACAGCGTGTATGACAAAGGCTGGAAAGTAGAACATACCCTACTATGTGATTTGTTGAAGTAGAGATTCACAGATGCGTAGGTTCAAAACATGGTTTAGGTTGGAAGGGACCTCAAATGTCATCTAGTTCAAACCCTTTGCCAGAGGCAGGGACACCTCCCACTAGAGCAGGTTGCTTAAGGCCTCATCTGACTTAACCTTGAACACCTCCAGGGAGAGAACATCCACAACCTCCCTGGGCAACATGTTTCAGTTTTTCACCACCCTAACTGGAAAGAATTCCTTCCTAATCTCCTCTCTTCAAGTTTAAACCCATTACTCCTCATCCTGTCATTACAAGACCTTGTAAATAGTCCTTCCCCAGCCCTCCTGTAGGGTTCCTTCTGTAATAGAGGAGTAATTAATTAACGCAAGATGGTGTGGTTGTTTTTTTTTTTTTAATTAATGTTGTTTATTAATTTTCAATATTCAGGAGTCTTGTCCCTCCTACCACTAATTTTAATAATATTTGGTTCTTTCCACAGTCATAGAAACAGTATACAGAGAAATAATATAGGATATAGAACGTTTAAGAAGTAACTAACAAAAATATAAACATTAAACTCAACTGAACTGGAAGAGAAGGTTCTTCCAGTCAGTTATACCACTTGTCCACCAGATGGACACAGGAAGCTCCTTTCTGCTTATGGCAGAAGGCAATTGGTGAATTATAAGAGGCTTTAAGTATTTACTCATAAAAAATATCTCCTGACTCGTGGGGCCAGTAGGAAGTGAGGCAGAACACTGCCAGAAGCAGAAAGCAATGGCAGCAGGCAGTGGCAGCAGGAGAGCACAAATACAAGGCAGAGCATGTTGTGTTACCTGCTCATCTCTTTTTATTAATACAGCCCAAGACTTGGACACAGAATAGCCAATCAGAATGGCAGTTAGCCAAACTTGACCATATTAGGTGAAGCCATAGGCTTGCTTTACCCAAATTTGGGAAAACATAGGCCTTGCAAAAGCCAGGCACAAGGCAAGTGAGTGTACCTTGTTTACCAGAGGATGCAAACAGAAAGAAAACAAGTCTGGGCAAGCCAGGGTCCTTAGACTCAGTGGCTCCAGGTTCTTTATCTTCTTTCCTGAGGTTGCTTCACCCCAAAATAGAAGGAGGGAGAGAAGAAAAACATGTCTGGGCAAGCCAGGCCACGTATAAGTCTGTTGTGGCCTATTCAGGCTTTTCATGACACCTTCAGATATTGGAAGGCTACTACAAGGTCTCCTTGAAGCCTTCTCTGTTCCAGGCTGAAGGGCCCCAACTCTTATCTTGTCCCCACAGCAGAGGTGCTCCAGCCATCTGATCATCTTCATGGCCCTTCTCTGAACTTACTCCAACAGTTTCATGTCCTTCTTGTGTTGGGGGCTCCAGAACTGTACACAGTACTCCAGGTGGGGTCTCACAAGAGCAAAGGAGGAGAATCCCCTCCCTTGCCCTGCTGGCCATGCTTCTCTTCATGCAGCCCAGGACACAGTTGCTGTCTAGGCTGCATGTGCACATTGCTGAGTCATGTTCACCTGCCATCAACCCAGACCTGCAAGTCCTTTTCCTCAGGGCTGCTTTCCAGCCATTTGCCACTAGAACAGGTTGTTCAGAGCCTTGTTGAGCCTGACCTTGAATATCTCCAGGCACGTGGCCTTAGCTACCTCCCTGGGCAACCTGTTCCATCATCCTACATAACCCTTCATCAAAGCATCACAGGTGGGTACTTTGCTGTCTGAGAAGCACTAGGTTTAGGTGGTTCTTTAGACGTTCAGGGAGAATGAAGGTGTAGAGACAGATTTTTTACTAACATATATCACTGTCTCAAGGATGACTTTTACTTTTTATGACTTATAGAGCTGGTTGGTTACTGTCTGCAACTGTGTGCATTTACCCACAGTTCCAGCAGGAGAGAGCACCAACTGCACCCTGGTCTCTTAGCTTGAGAAAACTTAAAAGACACTTCACATGCCTTGTGCTGATCCCTCTGCCTGAGAGGGATCACACAAATAGCCCTGACTGGGCTTGTACTTTACAGTGCTCATTATGGTGTTATTTATAACTCAGATCATGATGTTCTTCTGTGACTGGAGTGGTTTTCTTCACAAAGAGGTAGGCCATGCCAGCCTGTTAGGATGACTCGCATGAGTCAGAAATGGATTGCAGCTCTGGTAACAAAAGCATCTTAACCTACCACTACTGCTGTAATTTAGATAAATCTTGAACAAAGCATCATCTGAGCTGGGAGAAGCTATTTCAGTGACATGTCATCTTGTGCATCATAATCTTACCCCATGTCAGTGGGGGCAATGTGTCTTCTCTCCCCTCATGGACCATACCAAGTTGGAGGAAATTATTTTATACTTGAGCATCCTTGGATTATTTTAATTATCCTGTAAATGTTTACTTGATAAAGACTTTTGCTTAGGTGTAAGGAAAATACTGAATGGGAGAATGGGAATAAACATGTTCCGTTTTGGGCACCTCAATGTGTGAAAGACATTGAGGGGCTGGAGTAGGTGCAAAGAAGAGCAACTAAGCTAGTGAAGGGACTAGAGAATGAGTCTGATAAGGAGTGGTTGAGAGGACTGGGACTGTTTAGTGTGAGGAAGAGGAGGCTGAGGGGAGGCCTAGTTGCTCTCTACAACTACCTGAAAGGACAATACAGAGAGGTGGGTACTGGTCTCTTCTCACAGGTATTTAGTTATAGAACAAGAAGGAACAGCCTCAAGCTGCAGCAGGGAAGCTTTAGGCTCAACATTAGAGAAAGAAAATTAACTTTCTTTAGTTAATTTTAATTAGTGCAAGAGTGGTCAGGCACTGGAACGGGCTGTCCAGGGTGGTGGACTCACCACTGCTGGATGTGTTTAAAGGTCACTGAGATGAGGTGCTTAGTGATATGGGTTTGTAGTGAACTTGGTAGAGTAGGGCTAATGGTTGGACCTGGTGATCTCAAGGGTCTTTTCCAACCTGAATGATTCTATGATTCTAACTGAAGCATAGCATCTCTTTCTATGAAACATTATGGTATATGGTCTTCTTAAAGTTCTTGAAAAGAGTCAACAGCTGGAGTGAGTGTCTGGTCCCTGAGTAGTTGTAGAGTGAGGTGTTTTAGAGACATCTGCCCTGATGCAGTGGGGGAGTGCAGATCTCTCCTGTAATTCTTCAGAAAGCAAACACATTGCTTGATGCTTGCTAGAATGGAACTGAAAACTTACATATAGGAAACTTCATCCAATCCATGATTTTTTTTTTTTTCTATTCAGTTTCTAATAGCCAAGAAAAAGTCTAAATATTGTAGTCTCTCTCACCAAGGCCAGGCTGGATGAGGCCTTGAGCAGCCTGGTCTAGTGGAAGATAACCCTGCCCACATCAGGGGAGTTTGAACTAGGTCCCTTTCACCCTAAACCATTCTATGAATCTATGAAAATTGTTTCCCACAAGTATCCAAACTATAATCTCAAGAGGTAAGAATGGTGTTAAATAGGATTAAAAGTTAATGAAATATATTATGACTTTATTTTACCATAGCAACTGGAAGTTAGATCTAAGCATTGTATAAATACTACTATTACTTCCCTCATCTCAGTCACTGAAGGACTTGGGGAAGGTGTGTGAAGGGGGAAGGATATCCTATTTATGGTTCTAAAATTCAAATGTGAAAGAGGAAGAGAGATGAGGTGATAAAAATAAGGTACTGCATAACTTGCCTAATGGTCTGTAAGCTGCTGGAAGTACAGCTGCAGTGGGCTTTTAAACAGGTGCTCTGGTTATGGAGCAGAACAAACATGTTAGGCTTTGTAGCGCATTTAATACCTTCTAAACAGCTGGGCTAATTTGAGTAAGGCTAATGGATCAGCTCAAACGGCACTCCTGGAAAAGGCCTGCCATTATATCTGTTATGTTAAAGTAAAAATTTTGGTATTTGGAATATCTGAGTCTCAAAGCAGAGCCTGCTTCAGGCACCGATGATGCCTGGAGGCTGCGGTGAATTCAGACTGCCTGCGTGGTCAGTGCAACTGGGAGATCGAGTTGCTCCTGCCTCTGATCATCAGGTTTGTTCTTTGATCCTGTAGCTGTGTAGTCTTTCATAACAGGAAAGAAGCTGAAAATGAGCTTGGTGTCTTGAGCTACTCTGCTGTCATTTATATTTGCCTCAACATCAGAGATCTGTGACTTGCTTTTTTCAAGCGCAAACGTCCCTGTGTTTTGTGTTTTCTGACACTCACTTTATCAGGACCCTGCAGGCCTCTGCTGCTTTGGGACTAAGCAGTTTGTACTTCCAAACAAAAAATCAAACTCTAAAGAAGTGAATAAAGACTAGTTTTGTTGCAACACGAGGTGGCTTTCAATGTCCTTAGGACTAATGGGGGGAAATAAAGAAGGGTGGGAAAATAATCAGAGTAATTTTGTGTAGTGCACTCATCTTGTTTGGGACAACAACTCCTCAAGCTGTTAACACCTTGAAGACTGAAGATGCTGAGTCTTAGGCACAAGTATTACAGGACAAATCCCTGCCTCCCATGAATGGCTGCCGGCCCTGCAGCCAGCCCCTGCATTGCATATGGGACAGAACTTCTGCACCTGAACTACAGAATCATAGAGTCACAGAACAGCTTAGATTGGAAGTGACCTCAGAGACCATCTACTCCAACCTCCCTGCCACAGGCAGGGACACCTCTCAACTAGACTTTGTTGCCCAAGACCTCACACAATCTGCCCTTAAACACCTCCTTGGAGGGGGCATCCACAGTCACTCTGGGCAATCTTTTCCACAGACACCCCTGTACTGAAGAACATCTCCCTAAGATCCAGTCTAAACCCACTTATTTGTCTCTGCCCTGTTCCATCCAAGTAACACTTTATGCCTGTGATTAAAATCATGCTCTCTGCAAGCATAAAAAGGAGATGTTTCAGTATTGTATTAACCACATCACAAAGCCAACATGCAAAGCGGTGAGCCTAAATGAGGCAGTGAGACATACTGCTCTTGCCTTGCCTCTGCTACTGCACCTTAGCTCATGAATCCTGCTGAGAGGTCGGCAGAGCTAAAAGAGAAAGGCCAACCACGAGGTGAAAGCAGATTTTGTGGATTTAAAGGGGAGAGGGCAGAAGTAGTAAATGTTTTGTAGGAAATGCTGGTGGTATCTCAGAGACTGGAACTGGAAGCGAACCTCACATGTCAGCTGCAGTGCCTGCAGGTACCTGTACAGTAAACACTGCAGCTTTAAGTTAAGAACTATAGGTTTGGTTTTTTAAAAATCACTTTATTAATTATATTTTTAAATAACTGTGTTTTGTCTACCCTAGAGGAAATGTAATCCAAAAGTAATAACAATCTTTAGTACACTTTTTGGGTGCATGCTGCAGTTCACTGCATAGTCAGCAATACTTCAGTGACTCAGCTATTTAATCACAGAATAACAGGAGAGCTGGGGAGGGACTTTTTACAAGGACTTGTAGTGATATGACAAAAAGGAATGGACTGAAGCTTGAGGAGGGTAGATTTAGACTGGACTGGAGATTAGGAAGAAATTCTTGACAGTGAGGGTGGCGAGACACTGGAACAGGTTGCCCACAGAGGTCATGGATGCCTTCTCCCTGTAGGTGTTCAAGGCCAGGTTGGATGAGGCCTTAAGCAAGCTGGTCTAGTGGAAGATGTCCCTGCCTGTGGCAGGTGGGGTTGGAGCTAGTGATCTTTAAGGTCCCTCCTAACCCAAACCATTCTGTGATTCCATGTTTCTGGGAAGCATATTAAACAGTGAATTCATTTCCTAGTCCACTGGTTCATCGACAGAAGTAGGTTGTTCCATAGCTACACTAATGTTGCATGAGCCATTCCAATTTAAAAATGTAGAGTTTCAGATCTGATGCTGAAATCTAAAAGAACAAAGAGATTAGAAGTATACCACATCTCCACTGTGACATTTTCTATTTAAGGAAGAATATTATAAGAGAAAGAGATTAACCTTCTTGTAATGTAAAAATTCAGAGGTTAAGCCCAAAGGATTTAGAGCAAGCACACACAGCGGCTTAAGCTGGAAAACAGTTTCTAGGGGTGAATGCCAAAGTTGCAAAGACTCTTATCTCAGCCCAATTAAGTTCCTTCAACTCTGGAGGTCTATGAATGCTTATAAATCTCCCTGAAGTCCTGTAGAGAGGCAATAATCAAGTATCTGCTATTCACAGATGCACAAAATGTTTTGCGTTGGAAGGGATCTTAAAGATCATCAAGTTCCAATCCCTTACCATAGGCAGGGATACCTCCCATTAGACCAGCCCCATCAAGGCCTCATCCAACCTGGCCTTGAACACCTTCAGGGATGGGACATCCACAACCTCCTCGGGCAACCTGTTACAGTGTCTCGGCACCCTCATTGGAAAGAACTTCTTCCCAGTCTCCAGTCTAAATCTGCCCTACTCAAGTTTCAATCCATTCCCTCTCATTCTATCACTACAAGCCCTTATCAAAAGTCCCTTCCAAGCTTTTTTTGTGGCCCCCTTCAGGTACTGGAAAGCTGCTCTAAGGTCTCCCTTGAAGCATGTTCTTCTCCAGGTTGAACCATCTCAGCTATCTCAGCCTGTCCCCATTAGGGAGGCTCTCCAGCCCTCTGGTCACCTTTAGGACCTCCTCTAGATCCGCTTCAAGAGTTTCATGTCCCTGTTATACTGAGGATCCTAGAACTGGATGCAGTGCTGCAGGTGAAGTCTCATGGCAGCAGAGCAGAGAGGGGCAGAATCCTCTCCCTGTCCTGCTGCTCTCACCGCTTCGGATGCAGCTTGTGATGGTTTAGGAGGTCCCCTCCCCCTCACACTTTGTAAAATCACCCGGACAAGACTCAGCCAGCTGGAAGTTAAGGACTGAAGCTCTATTTACAGTTCAGCACAACGTACAAGCAGATATACACACAATATACAGGAGTATTTACAGAAATATACAAGTTAAAAGTAATACAGAAACACAACACCCCTTCCAGAAATCAGAGTCCCCAGGAGGGGCTCCCAACTACCCTTCCACCTTCTCCCCACCCCTCTACCTTACCCCAGGGCTTGATTTATGCACAAGGTGAGTTTGGAGGATCGGCCAGGGGAGCTAGAAGTAGAGTGGTTAGTTAAGTTAGTAGAGAGGTCCAGACCAAAACAGCTAGAAAGCCCAAGACTCTCCGGGAGATTATGTTATGTTAATCTATGTTTGTGTTCTTAATCTTAAACATCTCAGCAAGCCTATGAGTGAAGTAGACATCACCATTGTTTTCTTTTCACAGTCTATAACATAATTTTATCCATTAAAATATTCCAGTTAGCCTCAAACCTGCACACAGCTCAGCACACAGCTGCCTTATGGGTTGCCAGTGACCATTGCTGGTTCATGGTGAGTTTTTAATCAACTGACACCCCCAAGTCCCTCTCCTCAAGACTGATCTTAAGCAGCTCCTCACCCAGTCTGAATCTGTGCTTAGGACTGCCCAGATCCAGGCGTAGGACCTCACATTTGGCCTTCATGAGGCTTGGGCCCACCTCTCCAGCGAGCAGCTCATGCTGCTCTCAGTCAGGCAGATATAGCAGCAGCACAAAACTGCATCCCGCTGCTGCATCTCTTCTTAACATACTGCATCATACTCAAGATCACTTTAGATTTTATATGTGCTTCATTATGCCATCTTAAGAGCCTAAAATGTGATAGAATGGAACATTTAGCTCAAAGATAAGGAAAACAGCACACTGCACTTTGTAGCCATTTGATATCCTGACAGGAAGGGGAACTGACACATGATAAAGAAACAAATAGCACCAGCAGGGAGTTATGGCTAGCACAGATCCAGTCATGCATTATTTAACTGGTATCACCACACAGTTCACTTCAGAATTGGCCAGACCACCATTTTGCACTCCTTCAAACAGACTTGTTTGCTGTGTAAAGAACTGACAGGAGCAAGTGAAATGAAAATATACATGCAAATGGGAGGCAGAAGTATGAAATGACAAACCCAAGGGCAAATGTTCACGTCCTGTCAGTTCCCAAACCATGAGGGAAATAAAGCATTCAAACATTATGGTGATTCATAATGTATAAAGGGCAGGCAATGTAAAGCAGTTGTGATGATCCTCTACCACACAGGACACAGAAATTCCCCAAATTACATCTTCCTTCTTTCAGGTTCAGATTCTTCTGGGAAAAAAAAATCAAAACAAACTAAATGAGGGAAAATCCAATGCTGTCCATATTAAATCCTGTTAGGATTGGTATCCTCACTGTCAAGTTCACAATTCTGTATCACAGAATCACAGAATGTTAGGGGTTGGAAGGGACCTCCAGAGATTATCCAGTCCAAACCTCCTGCCAGAGCAGGATCACCTAGGACAGGTCACACACAGGAATGTGTCCAGGAGGGTTTTGAATGTCTCCAGAGGAGGAGATTCCATGACCTCTCTATGCAGCCTGTTCCAGTGCTCCAGCACTCTCACAGCAAAGAAGTGTTTCTTATGGTCTGGTGGAACTTCTTATGTTCCAGCTTGTGCCCATTGCCCCTTGTTCTTGTGCCCCTTGGACACAACTTAAGAAAATCTGGCTCCATCTTCTTGCCCCCCACCCTTTAGAGCTGCTGAGCATTTGAGAAGATTCTCTCTTGATTTGCTCTTCTCCAGGTTAAACTGCCCCAGGTGTCTCAGCCTTTACTCAACACAGAGATGCTCCAGGCCCCTCAGCATCTTTGTAGGCTCCATTGGGCTCTCTTCAGTAGTTCCCTGTCTCTCCTGAACTGAGGAGCCCAGAACTGGACCCAATCCTCCAGAAGTGGCCTCATCAAGGCAGAGCAGCAGGGTAGAAGAAACTCTCTCAACCTTCTGGTCACACTCTTCTTAATTGCCCTGAGAATATGAATATGCTGCCATTATCACCAGCAGAGTCTGCCACTGCCCTGCCTGCTGACAGTGGCAGGTAGATCCCTACCCACCCTGCCTGGTTCTTGCTGGGCATTTACCCTCTACCATTACACGCACTGTTATGGACCCACCTTTGTTCAGATTTTCATTCTGTTCCTTCTTTCTCTTTGAACAGTGCTGTTAATTTTGAGCCATCCTCGCCTCCTGCATTATTTTTTAAATAGCTATTTCCAAGAAGTCTCACAAATATTTTGACAGGGGCTTGTAGTGATAGGATGAGAGAGAATGGATTGAAGCTTGAGGAAGGCACATATAGACTGGAGATTAGGAGAAATTATTTCCAGTAAGGGTGCTGAGACACTGGAATGGGTTGCCCAGGGAGGTCATGGATGCCCTCACCCTGGAGGTGTTTAAAGCCAGGCTGGATGAGGCCTTGAGCAGCTTGGTCTAGTGGAAGGTATCTTTGCTGATGGCAGGGAGGTTGGAACTAGATGATCTTTTAGGCGCCTTCCAACCTAAACTATTATATGAATCTATGGATCTATGAATCTTGTTTTTCACTTACTTACTAATTTCTTGATAATTTCATGCATTTATCCTTTGGTGTTTTACTTCCAGTATGTAAATACAAAGTATTTTAAAATATAGAATGCTAATAATGGGAAACTCTTTTCTTAATTTATCAAGCATGGATCTTTGCAGAGTGTTTGAGTTTTGTAGCATTAATCTGAGTAGCTACTGATAAAATGAGGACATGTAAGGTTTCACCACAAGAACATAAATCCCAATTAAAAACTGAGAAGAAGAAAGAACTAGTTCAGTAGACGCTGCACACCAAAAGAATGTTGCAGTTGTGGCTGGTGAAGTAATAAATATTATAACCATTTCTTACATTTTCATTGTCTCCACATGCCAGTAGCTAAACAAGGTTGAGGAAAAAACAATCAATAATAAAGTACACTCTTTGCAAACGTTAATAAATATTCCTGTTCCTTCTACCCCTACACAGCAATTCAAATAATAAATCACAAAGCTTGTTTCACTTTTCCATTTGGCCAAAAGCAGGTGAGGAGATTAAAAATGGGTGCTGAGGATTTTTTTTCATTCAGCTGTCTGTCTATCCCTTTGTTATTTCCTTGATACCACTTTCCACTTTCATATCCAACACAGTTGTCTGTGTCCAATTACTGTTTTGTAATTTATGGAATATCGACTTTGTCCACAGAGTATTCATGGATTCATAGAGTGGTTTAGGTTGGAAAAACCATGCAGTTCCAAATCCCTGCCATGGGCAAGGACACCTCCCACTGGACCAGCTTGCTCAAGGCCTCATCCAACCTGACCTTGAACACTTCCAGGGAGGGGATATCCACAACCTCCCTGGGCAACTTGTTCCAGTGTCTCACCACCCTCAATGGAAAGAATTTCTTCCTAATCTTCAGTCTGAATCTGCCCTACTCAAGCTTCAATCCATTCCCTCTCATCCCATCACTACAAGCCCTTGTCAAAAGTCCCTTCCCAGTTTTCTTGTAGAGCCTTCCTGCTACTGCAAGGTTGCTCTATAGTCTACCTGAAGCCTTCTTTTCTCCAGGCTGAAGGACTCCCAACTCTCTCAGCCTGTTTTCACAGGGGAAGTTCTCCAGTCCTCTGATCATCTTTGTGGCATCCTCTGGACTTGCTCCAGCAGCTCTGTGTCCCTCTTAGGCTGGGGGCACCAGAACTGGGCACACTGCTCCAGGTGGTGTCTCATGAGAGGAGAGTATAGGGGCAGAATCTCTCCGTGTCCTGCTGCTCTCACTGCTTTGGATGCAGTCCAGCACACAGTTGCCTTCTGGGCTGCCAGAGACCATTGCTGGCTCACGGTGAGTTTGTCATCAACTGACACTCCCAAGTTCTCCTCCAGACTGCTCTTGAGCCACTCCTTGTCCAGCCTGGCTTTGTGTTTGGGATTGCTCTGACCCAAGTGCAGGACCTTGCACTTGGCCTTGTTTTCCTCCAGACAGTGGGACAAACATTAGTGTTTGTATTTCACCCTTCTAGCAAATCTTTTCTTGTACTACATTCTATTTATTTTTTTACAATCCTTATAAGTGTGAGGTGGAGTGGGACAGAACTGAAGAACTAAAATATGGAGTCTCAGTGAATGTTGTGCAGAGTATAAGCATGAGATGGGCTCTCTGTGAAGAGACAATTAATATTGTGGTTCCTTGCCACAAACACTGTCCTTAAAGGTCACTTATGACAGGGGCTTTGAGAGCATCTGTTGCTAGGAACACACAGGCTGAATCCCATTATTCAGAGTTATTGGAGTGACAATCATCACTATGCTTCACTGTTCATTATCTTTCCTGTTTGGCAAGAGATCTGCACACTCTTTCCATTGTTCCTGCTACCAAACAAACAGTAGAGACAAGCTTCAGTTTGACAACCCTGACCTCAAAAGCACCTGTTTCAGGTTTGAGTTTATTTCTGTTTCTCACTGTGAAGTGGAATATTTGTTATCTCAAAGGAAATGATTAAGGAGACATTACCCATGGACATTCCAGCCACTGAGCATGATAAGGAGGTGAACACAGTTCAAACAGGGCAACTAGGTAGCTCATTTACACAGACTAATCTTTGAATGTCTCCTCAATGACTTGAGAATAACAGTATCACCCCCTTTGAGTCTTCACTTGAAGTCCACTTCATGTTCTGCTCAGAAACCCCCACTTAGGGGGGAGGTTTCTAAACAGAAATTCAGAGATTGTTGTCAGGCTGATTCCCATTGTTTCTTTCATTGGGTAAATTAATCTTATCTTTAATTGTAAACACACAGTATGTTATGATTGCTCAATGTATTTAGCAATATGGAGCCAGGTTCTACTCAGCAATGTCCAATGACAGGACAAAGGTGTAAGCTGGAACAGAGGAGGTTCCATGTGAGCATAAGGAAAAACTTTGTCATTGTGAGGGTGCCAGAGCCCTGGAGCAGGCTGTCCAGAGGGGCTGTGAAGTCTCCTTCTCTGAAGACACTCAAAACCCTCCTGGATGCATTCCTGTGTGACATGTGACATGATCCTGCTCTGGCAAGGGTATTAGTTTAAATGATTTCTTGAGGTCCCTCCTAACTCCTGACCTTTACCTGCTTGCAGCTGCTTGCAGAAGCTCTTGGTGCACACTTGAAGATGCCCAAACAAACTTGCCCAGGAGAGGGGGACAGCACTGCATGATCAACAGAAGACTGTAATTCTATCAGCAGGATTGGAATCAGAATCATAGAATAAATAATTTTGGTTGCAAAAGATCTTGAAGATCATAGAGTGCAACCATTACACAACTCTACCTATAAAGTCTGGTGCTAAACCATGTCCCTTTGCACCACATCTCTGTGTCTTTTAAATATCTCCAGGGATGGGAATTCAAACACATCCCTGGTCAGCCTGCTGCAGTGTTTGAGAACCCTTTAAGTGAAGAAGTTTCTTTTACTAGCCAAGCTAAACCTCCCCTGGTGCAACTTAAGGCCATTTCCTCTTGTCCTGCCACTTGTTACAAGGGGGAAAAGCAGGAAGTTTGTCTCATCTCACAGCAACTAGCAGTCCATTTGGAGTACAGAGACACTGAATGTATTGAATCATAAATATTATGAAGCACAACAATGCCCAGAAATATAGAGCACATGTAAATGCTGGCATCTTACAGTCTGGCTTACAGCTACAGTGACTCACAGCTACAAGTCAAACACACTGTTTTACCTCAACACAGATTACCAACAGACTACATAAATCCCGTTTGACACTTGTGTGTCTGTCATGTTTTCTTTTGTGTATCAGTGCAGGGATGATATTTAATAACTTAAATTGGAAGCAGATGAGATGGTAATATCTGTTTCTAGCAATACTGGGAATTTGAACACTGCCATTTCATAGAATCAGAGTGGCTCAAGTTGGAAGGGACGTCAGAGATCATCTGCTCTAACCTCCCTTCCATGGGCAGGGACACCTCCCAGACAGACTTGGCTGCACAAAGCCTTATCCAGTCTAAGGGTATCCACAACCTCCCTGGGCAGCCTGTTTCAGAGTCCCACAACCTCCATAACTGAAGAATCTCTTCCTAAGATCCAGTCTCAACCTACTCTCTCTCAGCTAAAAATCATTCCTCCTTGTCCTGTAACTAGACAGTCTCATGAAAGGTCCCTCACTGGTATTCCAGCAAGATCCCTTCAGATATTAGAAGGAAGCTCTAAGGTTGCCCCAGAGTCTTCTCCAGGCTGAACAACCCCATCTCCCTCAGCCTGTCCTTATAGCACAGGTGCTCCAGCCCTTGGATCATCCTTGTGGCCCTCCTCTGGACTTGCTTCAACCCTTCTATGTCTTTATAATGAGGACACCAGAACTGGACACAGTATTTGAGGTTACAGAAATCCAAAATGCTATAGAACATATGTAGATATAGACACAGATATTCTACATAGAGGATACAGAATGTCTTTTTGCTACAGAAACCCAGACTGCTATAGCAATACAGGTTCTTTTCCTTCCATAAACCTTGAAGTATCCATTCCCATAAAGCACTAATGGAAAACTCAGGATCAGGCTCCAGTGGTGTCAGTGGTATCACTTATCTATTCATCCCCTGGCCATCACACAACATAGGCTATGAAACTTCAGGTTTTCAGCTTCCGTAGCTCTGTTTATTTTTCTGCCACACTGCCTCTACACATCACTGGAAATCTCATTTATTGATCCTCACCAACACTGGCAGCAAACACAGATTTCCTATTTTGTCTATTAGATGTGTGCATGGGAGCAGGGCAGTCATCCTAAATTATTTAGTTCCCTGTATATGGCATATTTTGCAAGCAAGCATCAGCACATCCTAACACAGAGCTGTTAAATAATGGATTGGTTTCCCTTACTCTGTGCATGAAGTGTTTTTCCCTAAGCATCATTCTGTCCAAAGAGAAAATCGTAAGTGCTTAAAAAACCTAATGCCTAACAGTCCAAACATGAATCCCTGAGGGCATATTCCCCATTGTCTTGCTACCTGTGCCATCCTTCATCTTCTTGTAAAGTGGGTATCTAGTGCAATCAGATCTGAAAGGCAGCTGATTTATTCCTCTGCTCACAATGGTAAATGAAGATACAAGATGCAGAACAGCGAGAAATGTGATCCTTGGGCTTTCATAAGCCTCTTTCCTTTGCTCTGATGTACCAGCTGTATTTAAGGTCAGTAGAGATTAAACTGTATTGGAGCAGCTCTAGCAGTTGCCATACAATAGTTTTCATTCCCCAGCAGTCACTAAAGGTATCATCTATTACTATGTTTTTTTAAGCTGTCCTTAGGATACATCTAAAATCTGAGACAAAGCAGTTGGCAGATATTGACTCTGTACTTGGGGAAACAGTGTCCTTTCCCCGACTTTTAGGTACAGCCTGTATGACTCTTTTCATCAGAGTTCAAAGGGATTTTGTCTGAACTGGTCACTACTGCATTTCTAAATCCACAGAATTCACAACAAGGCCATGATTCTCAAGGGTACCTGATCTACACAGAACTCTCCTGCAAATGGAGTACTCGGGTTAGGGCTGGGCCAGTCACTAGGTGAGTGCCATAGGCTCTTCATGAACCCCTCTGCCTTCCCAAAGGGAAGAGAAAGGGAATAAGGGATGGGGTAGGAAAGAATTTAAACCACCTGGGATGGAAATTAGAACAACTGAAATAAGAGAAAAAGAGACATAAACCAATATGTAACCCAACACCTGATGGCAAGGGCATCACCACTGATGCTGGGGACAGGCACTGAGGACTAGACTCAGTGGTTGGTAAGAACTGGATTGAGGAGCTGGACTTTGGAACTGGATTCAGATCAAAGGCAGAATGGACAGAGTACTCCTACAGTACTAGCCATTGAGAAAGAGGTTTGACCCTGATGATCCCTCATCTTTCTCCTCAAGATGACATCCATGGAGCGTGCAATCCCTTTTTGATGAGTTTAGGGTCTCTGCGGGTGCCACCTCTGACTTACTGCACCCCAGTGCGGGGCACAAGATGTGACAGTGCCCTTGGCAGTGACTCTCCCCATCACATTCTCCCTGCTAGCAGCAGCCCCTGGCTGTGCAAGCCTGCCCTGAACTGCTGAAGGTGCCTCACTGAGCAGAGTGTGAGCTGAGAAATCACAGCACTGAGCAGAACTGGTTCTGGTCCAGCTCAAAACAAGACAGTGAGCTACCTTATGTCTACCAAGAACAAACTTAGTAGGAGTAGCAATATCTAGTGAAGAGGAAAACCTACCTCAGACTAGAACAATATTCCACTGTTTAATGTTCAGAGAGTGATTATTTTACCTGTTTGAATTCCATGCAGTGATATGATAATCTTGAATTACTCTGGAGTGGTTATGCTGCTTTGCAGGAAATTTTGTCATCTGAATACACCTTGATTTATGTCCTATTTATGAATAGGTGCCAGAGCTGCTTATAACCCATGGCTCACACAATGCTGGGGACCTTGGCTGTTCTCCCAACTACAAACTACAGATGATTTGTTTTATTTATGGTTTCTGCAAACAGATGCATTTGTTTCAATATTCAATAAAGATCGTGTGCCACACACACACAAACCCTCCTCCCCTTGCCATTCTTCACGGAATGTCCTCTCCTTTGTAGTGTAAATATTAGGAGTTTCTTCTGGTTTTGAAATTAGTGTAGGAAAGGGAAAATAATTATTTCAAAAAAGGCTTTCTACTTTTTGTTAAACCATTCAAAATCCTACTAAAACCAGTTTCTCTTTGCTTCTGCTTTGAAATAAAACAGTTTAGAGGTCATCTAAGAAGTGAAGTGATAGAGCAGTGTGGTGGGCATTTGGCCCCCAGCCAGAGTCAAAACACCACAGGATATTATACATCAGAGACCTACAGAATCATGAAAGCAGTGGATAATGTGCTTCCAGAACTGTTATTCCCACACTCCAAAAATCACAGGATGTTAGGGGTTGGAAGGGACCTCCAGAGATAAACCAGTCCAACCTCCCTGCCAGAGCAGAATCACCTAGGGCAGGTCACACAGGAATGCATCCAGGTGGGTTTTGAATGCCTCCAGAGAAGGAGACTCCACAGCCTCTCTAGGCAGCCTGCTCCAGTGCTCTAGCACCCTCACAGTAAAGAATTTTCTCCTCGTGTTGAGGTGCAACCTCCTGCATTACAGCTTGTATCCACTGTTCCTTGTCCTATCACTGGGTACCACCAAACAGAGCCTGGCACATTCATCTTCACACCTACTCTTCAGATATTTACTGACACTGATAAGACCCCCTCTCAGCCTTTTCTTCTCCAGACTAAACAGCCCCAGCTTCCTCAGTCTTTCTTCATAGCAGAGATGTTCAAGCCTCTTCATTATTCTCATAGTTCTAAGAAACCATTTTAGAATACGTAAGGAAGACAGATCAGGTCTGTACTTCTTTATCACACAGATTCACTGTGGAGGCAGAGGAGTGTTCACAGAGTCATAACAGGAGTCAAGCACATTCTGAGTTCAGCTTCATACACAGACAGACCAACATTGCTCTTCATGGCACACTTGGACTTAGAAAGGAAAGGGGCATTTTTAAGTGGGTTAGTTACAAAGTGAAGCACATCAGAGTAAAAGCAGCTCTGATGGGATGGCAGGGATGGAGGACTGTATCTCCTTGGTAGCCCTGCAACAGCCTCAGGGGTCTTGCTACTTCCAAACCTCTTACATGGTTCCCAGTTCTGGTTACCTGCTGAACTTGATCAGGTTCAGTGACATGGACAGAGGAAAGGAGTGCACCCTCAGCAAGTTTGCAGCTGACACCAAGCT